>CM029448.1:25023749-25433749 GCA_017140165.1 Eucalyptus shirleyi | reverse complement strand
CGCCCGAGTCGACGCCAAGCACCTCATCATTAATGCATTGCGGTCGTACACATTAAGAGAAACGACAAAAGGAAAACAATAAATTAAAAAGGAAAAGATGAGAGCCAATCTAAGCTAGGATTGGTCGGTCAACAAGAAAGAATATCGGAACGTCAGGTTCGAGAGATCAGGAATATTGAGAGTAATATATATTTATTTTAAAACAAGAGAGCTGAGATTAATATTTCACACAAAAAAGAAAAAGCAAAAAAGAAAAAAAAAAAACAGTATAAAAAGGTCATTGGAACGGCTGCTTCCGCACAACGTTAAGACACGCAACAATTAGAGAGGACGGCTCCCAATTTGAGAGACAAAAAAGAAAGGAAAAAAAACACTATAAAAAGAAACATTGATTGTCCTTTTTTTTTTGGTCGAAATAGAAATATATTAAATAGCTCGAAAGTCTGAGTAGAAAAGACTTGAATTTTAACACATTAAAGCCAAAAGGGTTTCGGAGGGCTGGACGCCTCGTTGATCAAATTCCCCAAATCCCACGAACAGCTGGTCTCATCTTAGGCTTTCAACCGTTGCGATACTCTCCATCTGTTCAGCGAAAGCCGATCTCTCCACCCATCTCACAAACCCGTCCCACTAATTCTCCATCTTTGTTCCGGCACACACAGCCTATTGCTCCTGCCGGCGAATCCGAGGACTAAGACCCGTCAATATTGATTTTGAGGGCGTTTGCAGTCGGGCTTTTCCAGTTGTGAGGTAAGGAGCCTTTGTCACCGTGCGCTTTCTTCTTTGAGTTCGCCTGATTTGTAAAGCAGAGATTCTCCACCTTGGCTAAGCTGATGATTTTCTTTGGGTTCGGTTTCTGTTGGCGAAAAATTGTGTTGTTCCTTTCTTTCCAGATCTGCCAGAGTACTGTGGCTAGGAGATCGAAACTTGTTGAGGTATGGGTGACATCTTGAAGCCATTCATCTATTCGACGAAGGCCGTAGTGTGAGATGTGGATCTGTAAGGCTGGGTCTTACCAAACTTCTCGGTGTCGTTGCTGCTTTCGTCCGGCGGCGGGTTTCCTTTCTCTTCGGGATTCTCGAGACCTTGTTGCCGGCTTGCCCATCGCCGCCGCCCCCTCACCATTCACCGCGCTTACCGCCGGCTTAGCCATCGTCGCGCCTCTACCTCGCTTGCCGGCTTATTCTAACACCACAGCAGCGGTCCCTGGCGGTTTCCGGTGACTCCAGGCAGCATCCCGGCTCCACTTTATGCCGTCACCGCTTGCTGTTTTGTTTCGTCTGCTACGTTTGATTTCCTTTCGCAGGTTGCCCACAGCAGACTAGCATTGATCGAACCCACACCGTCACCACCAAGCAGAGTCCGACCAACAAGCCTTCACCGTTGCTTCTTTTGTTCTAGCGAACCTGCCTGCAATAACCGACCAAAAAAAAGAACCTGCCTGCAATTTGCTGCGTCCTTTGCTGTATTGCCATCGTTGCTGATTTGGTCGTGACATTCCTCCTCACCAGTCGACGTAAAGCGCCCCGTCCCGCTCCCGATTCTTGGAAACAAATACTTCAAACTAGGTAATTTCGCGAACTGATTCAATAGTTTGCAATTATTAATTATCTAATTTGATATCAGTCGTACTAGTCTCAATTTGTTCAAGATTTTTAGGCATTTCTATGTTAGGAAATTCCATATTTTGAACGGTGAGAATAGTTGCTAATTTTGATATTTAGGTATTAAGATCAGGTTATGGATTGATTGCATAAACAAATTTTAAAAAATTTGATAATGATTTTAATTTTCCTCCCACGTTAATTTTAATTCAATAAAAAATTACATAAACAAATCATCCAACCAAAATGAATATGAGTTCATAATCTTGTATTCTCCAAGGCTGTTTTTAGAAATGCGTATCTAATTAAAATTAAGCAGCACCTAAAATAGTCACCAATTCAGCCTTATCAGATTTATTTTTCTTGTTGCTTTTGACACATGATGCTTCAATAGTATAACTCCAAAAAAAGCATCACGTTGTTCATGACTATGAGGATCTGGCCACTCAAAGTGTCTTAGGATAGTAGGTTTGCTTCTGACGTTATTCGCGATCGAGATGCAACTCTCTCTCTCTCTCTCTCTCTCTTCGTGGGTTGTCATCTGGTCTAGTGTAACTTATTCCTTTTTTTTAGGGTTAATATTTTGAAAAATCCTAAACTGGTACACGTGTGACAAATTTACCTCAAAATATTTCTTTTACTATGAAAAACTCGAAACTGATATATTTGTGATAAATTTATCTCGATTGACCATAAAAAACCATAAACTAGTATATTTGTGACAAGTTTACCAAAAACTAATTTGTTTGGTCGCAAAAAATCCCAAACAGGTACATTTGTAACAAATATACCCCATGCTAAATTAGATTAATACTACAAAAAAATTACAAAAGTTGTAAACTGTGACAAACGGAAAGTAAAATCCTAAATTGGTATACCGGTTAAGCTGTCACATGTCATTTAACTTAATAATTTGACTCTAAAATTTAATGGAAATTAACATAGGGTAAATTTGTTACAAGTGTATCGGTTTGGGGTAAATTTGTTAAATGTGTATTTATGATTTTTAGTGGTTAAAAAAATAATTTGGGGTAAATTTGTCATTGTTGTACTAGTTTTGGGTTTTTCAGGTATTAACCCTTTTTCTTAATATCAGAAATCTTAACAACTGGGATTTGTCCTAGTGGCCATTCTTTCAACATGGAAGGAGGAGGTGAAAGGTTCAAATCCCCACCTTCTCAGGGGGATGGGTGAGGACACGTAAGTTTCAGGAGTATGTTTCGACTCTCACGTCCTGCAAGAGGCAGGGCAAAAGTCTGAGAGTAAGTGTAGAGTAGGAATAGAGTAGGACTAACAAAAAAAAAAAAAATCAGAAATCTTAATGTCAATCAAGGGCCATTTCTTCTTTTCTTTTCCTTTTTTAGGTACACGTGTTTCGTAATTGTAGTTTTATTAGACCTTGCCTTCCACTAAATTATGTTAACTTGACTCTGGTGGGCCCCAGGCACGTAAGTGAAAATTTGTGGCTTTGCTTCGCCAATACAATATCTTACCCTTTTTCTGGTCACCTTTTGAAAAAGAAAAGGACGGAAAAAAGGAAAAAGCGGAACCCATGACACATTTCAAGTAAAAGGACAATGATATGGTCCACCACCGATAATGGTTTTCCGGCTTTACGCTTTCACAATGAAAAAAAAAAAAAAAACTAATATCGAGCTTGCATCAGTAAATTTTAATGTTTTACTTTTTGTTTAATTTAATCTTTATTGCCGACACAAGTATACATTTTTTCCCTTGATATATATATATATATATATATATATTTTCACAAACACATAAAACTTGATTAATAATTTACATATAATTTTCTTATGCTTGAATAAACATCTTAAATATTAACAATAAAGTAAACAGTTTTGGTTTCTAAAAAGCACAAAAACATAAGTCTTTAGAAAGCTCAACTGACTCTAATCATTAGGATTACCTCCTTTCGTTCTATTTTATTGTATGTTATTTGTGAAATAAAACTATGCATTTACTTATGTCTATCAATAATTCCCTTAACATAGACTACACAAATGACTTTACCATAAATTAGAAAAAAAGAAAACTTAACCATCACATTTGATTTAATATAATGTTTCTAGAGCAATATACTTACGTCAACTTGCCTCCCTAATTTCAGTTACTTAGACTTGACTCTGATGGGCCCCAGGCGAGTCTTGGCAATCGGAATTTCACAAAACTCAACTAATATGAACTTGCTCGAAATGCACAATATTGAATTTCTCATCCACCAGTCAACTTGTGGGGCTTAGGCCATTTCAAAATTCTTCAATCATCTATCCGCAATTTCTCTCGATCAATTCCGCAACGTGATGGAAATGGAAACTGAGCCTTGCTTACCTGCCTGAACATTGCTTGTTGGCCCTTGTTAAAGCATGTCAAATTTTTTGTGATTTGCTTTCAGAATTTTAGCAGACGCAGTTAAGATGGAAAGAAAAAGGAGCTCTTATCCGGAAATGGGATCCACAAGCCATGGCTTGTCCGGAACTGAGTACGATGTGTTCTTGAGTTTTCGAGGACCAGATACTCGCGCTAACTTCACAGATTCCCTCTATCATACCCTTCTGGATAAGTGTATCAATGTTTTCATAGACAAGCAAGGGATTGACGTTGGTGAAGAGATTGGTCCTGAGATTTTACAAGCCATTGATAACTCGAAAATCTGCATTCCCATATTCTCTAGAGATTATGCTTCTAGTAGCTGGTGCCTGCGCGAGCTAGAGCACATGATGGAGCGTTGGAAGACCAATGAACTAGAGGTTATGCCCATTTTCTATGACGTGGAACCCTTTGACGTGAAGCTTGAAACCAGAGTATATGCGGATGCCCTAACTCTACATCAAGAAAAACATGGGGCTGAGATTGTGCAGCGCTGGGCGGAGGCGCTTAGGGAAGTTACTGTAATCAAGGGATGGGACACCAAGAACAGAGGGTATGTCAACTCACTCAACTCCATCTTCCCTTTTCTCTATGTTTTCTTTGCTTGAAGGCGGATTATAATTTGAAGAGGACAATTTTTTGTTAGCTCTGAACCAAAAAATGTGATGGATGTCGCACTGAATTCTACACTCCATTGTCTCAAGACTCAAGGATTACCTATCGTCCTAGATTAAACAAAACTAGATTGAATCATGTATTTATTCTTTTGTTCGCTGGGTCCAGCGTCAATTTCGTAAGTTTATGTTATTATTTGATCTTGCAAGTGAAAAAGTTTGCCACCAATCTAATGATTCACTTGATAATCATTGCTCGACATAAGCATTATAACCTGTCGTCCTAGATTGAACACAACTAGAGAACCATGTATTTATTCTTTTCTTCGCTGGGTCCAGCGTCAATTTCATAACTTCATGTTATAGTTTGATCTTGCAATTGTACAAGTTTGCCACCAATCTTGTAATTAACCTGATAATTTTTTGTGTCCTGATACAGCCATGGAGAACTTGCACATTTGATTGCTCAGAAAGTGTTACTTAAGCTTAAGGTGTCTTGTGTTGATATATCTGATCATTTAGTTGGAATGGAGGAATCAGTGAATGAAGTAGTAAATTTGCTGGATGTTGAATCCGAGGACGTAAGGCTCATTGGTCTTTGGGGAATGGGTGGTATAGGTAAGAAAACTCTTGCCAAGGTTGTCTACAGCAAGCTATCTTCTAATTTTGATAGTGGCAGCTTCATTTCAGATATTCGAGAAGCATCACAAGGTTCTGGTATGTTAGATTTGCTGAGGCGATTAATCTCTGATATCACTGGTGACACAGATTTTAGACCTTCTAGCATTGATCATGGGAAGAATATGATCAAAAGAAGATTTTGCAGAAAGAAAATTCTTATTTTCCTTGATGATGTTGATTGTGCTAGCCAACTTAGGGCATTGGCAGAAAAGAAAGAATGGTTTGGTTCGGGAAGTAGAATAGTGGTTACAACAAGAGACAAAAGTGTTTTCGCTCAATTCCAAGATCAATTTGACTCTTGTTTGGTTTATGAAGTCAATGAACTCAACACTCGTGTTGCTCTTCGACTTTTTAGCAAGCATGCTTTTAGAAGCAACTCTCCTCCAAATGAATTCTTGAGTCTATCTAAGGAAGTTATAGCAAATACCGGAGGGCTTCCTTTGGCACTTGAAGTAATTGGCTCATTTTTATGTTGGAAAAAAAAGAAATCAGTGTGGCAAGATACATTGAAAAAGATAAAATCTTGTCAGCAAAGGGATGTGCAGAGGAATGTACAGGAGAAGTTAATGTTAAGTTATAAGGCGTTAGATCATCCGCAACAACAAATATTTCTTGACATTGCTTGCTTTCTATCAGGAAAAAAGGAGAGCTATGCAACTTACATGTGGGATGATTGTGGATTTTTTCCGAATGAGGGGATAGAAATTCTGCTTTTAATGTCCTTAGTGAAAACCAGAGGAAAAAATCGACTATGGATGCATGATCAACTTAAGGACTTAGGCAGGAGTATTGTGCACCAAGAAAATTGCAAAGATCAAATAAAGGGTTCTCGAGTGTGGTGGAATCGGCAAGGTGGTTCGGATATTGTCCAGCAAAAAAAGGTATAAGTCTAAGTGCACCCTCATATTCTTTTTTCATTGCAGAGAACTTCCTTGGTCTATTTTGCCTTAATTTTGGGCTCTATTTGGAACTCCTCAATTTGAACTGACTCTTTCTCAATTTAGGGAACTAGAACTGTTGCAGCGTGCTATAATCAATTTGAGGTGCCTCTCCAAGACTATGTTTTGACATCAAAAGACTTTATCGAAGTGCCAAATATTAGATTTCTCGAATTGTTTGATTGGACCCTCTCCGGAGACTTTGGGGATCTCTTTTCAGAATTGAGATGGCTTACTTGGTGTGGTTGTCCAAAAGAAATGCAGGCAACCAACTTTTGCCCAAAAAATCTAGTCATCCTTCAACTACGTCAGAGCAGCTCAATAAACGAACATTGGGGTGGTTGGACTCAACTCAAGGTATGTATGTGTGTGCAAATAATTTGGGATAACATGTTATATTTTCTTCCGGTTATACCAGTTCTTGTGTCGCACGTGGTTGTCCATCGTCACCCTTGATCTCCTTTTTATTATTATTTTATTGAAGTCTATTATTTTAATTCATAAAATAACTCTTGGTCTTGAATAAGGCTTATGACACCAATCCCTCATTCCTTAAGTCTGAAACTTAACCGTTATGTTTTCACTAGAAAAACATCAAATTAAGTACTCTACATTTATGTCGTAGATGTTATTCAAGAGATAATGCCACTTGTATATCCCTGGTGAAGACACTTTGATAAACGGAAAGACTGGTACCCTTGACCACTTTTATTTGTTGATCAATATTGTGTTCATAGATATTTTGTTGTGTTAATGGAGATAATTTAACTTGTGCAGATTTTTCAAAATTGCATTTTTTATTTTTACCTAATCAAACAATTAACTTACCGAAAAAAGAAAAAAGATGTTATGATTTGGTTGATGGTCATCAAGCTGCATTGCATTTTATAGTTTTACATTGATATCATGTTATTGATGTTTTACCATTTATGCCAATTCTTCTCCAATGGCTTTCTTCAATTCAAATTGATTGTAGCTGCATGATTAAAGGGTATTGTAATTTGTACATTCTATGTTACTAGTAACTACATTTTTGGGTTGCACAATAAATAAATGTAATGACTTGATTAGATATTCATACATATTTCGTGATTTCTATAATTTGAGGGTTGTTAGATTGTCTAATGGAATAAATGTCATTGCTTAATATCTATTGACTAACATTACCATTTAAAGAACAATTTATAAACATTCACATTGTTTCGAGTTCCCTAATTCCCCCAACTAGTTGTCACGAATAATAAATGTTTAAAGTTAAGTGAAATATAAGTAGTGACCATCTATAATATACAAGGATGCGATGCAGAAAAAAAAAACAAACAATGGAGAGAAATTAGCAAACCAATAAAAATTGGCAAATAAATTTGAACTTGCAAACTAATTTATTTTGAACATCAATACTATTAAATGAACATTATACTCTTCTGAGCTTATGTGAAAGCTAATATGGCCCTTATTTTAATAAATGAAATGCACAAAAAGAAAAAGTAAAGTGCAAATATAAATTAGTTTATAATGAGAAAGCATGTAAGATTATTTTCTGTAGTGAAATTTAGAAGATACATTCACATAGGAACAACCGTAGAGTTTACAGCCATAAGTACTAGTGGTGGGGACAAAATTGCTAATTTGATGATAAAGTTGGAAAAGAATGTTATAATTTAACAATAGATCCATGTTCTTTTATCGGTTGTTGGGGACGACATTGGAAGAATTGAAGGTGACGAAGAGTGGTTTTGGCTTAAGTTAGGAATGCATGTACAGAGTATCTATAAAGTTACTTTTATGGAATGCTTGCTTAGTCGATATATTTGCTTATGTCTTGCAAAACTAATATAAATTACATTTGTTGGATATATCTAATCATTTGACAGGTGGCTAGAAGATTGAAGGTCCTTAATCTGTCACACTGCACAATGTTGAAAGAAACTCCCGAGCTTTCTGCATTATTATCCTTAGAAAAATTAATTCTAAAGGGGTGTGCAATGCTTATGAAACTTTCTGACTCAATCGGAATGCTGAAAAATTTAGTTGAGTTGGATGTCTCATACACAAGCATTGTAAAATTGCCAAATAGCATTGTCAATCTAAAGAACTTAAAAGTGTTGAGGATCGAAGACAGTTGCTTGCAAAAGTTACCCGATGCCATTGGGATGATGGAAAAACTTGAGGAAATTAATGGAGAGCATTGCCAGCAGCTAGAAATGATTCCTAGTGATATAATGAGGGTACTATCCTTGCAAATTTTGAAATTGACACAAACTCGTGTGGAGAATATATCAAAGCTTCCACAGAATTTGGTAAGTCTACGTCTATCCTTATATGTTTAGAAAAAGATTTGGAAATCTCCAATTTAGTGAGTTTAAAAAATCTAAAATTATGTTTTTTCATAACATTGTAGATGTTATTGTTTGTCGGAGTCGTGTTGGTTATAATCTATCTATTTATTATTCGATGCCAAGGTAATTTAAAAATAGATCCATGTTCATTTATTGGTTGTTGGGGACAACATTGGAAGAAATGAAGGGTGACGAAGAGTGGTTTTGGCTTAAGTTAGGAATGTATGTATAGAGTATTTATAAAATTACTTATAAGGAATGCTTTCTTAGTCGATATATTTTTTCATGTTTTGCAAAACTAATGTAAATTAAATTCGTTGGATATACATAATCATTTGACAGGTGGCTATAAAGATTAGAGGTCCTTAATCTGTTGAACTGCAGAATGTTTAAAGAAACTCCTGAGCTCTCTGCATTTTTATGCTTAGAAAAATTAATTTCAAAGCAGTGTGAAATGCTTATGAAACTTTCCGACTCGATCGAAATGTTGAAATATTTAGTTGAGTTGGATGTCTCAAACACAAATATTATAGAGTTGCCAAATTACATTGTCAATCTAAAGAGCTTGAAAGTGTTGAAGATTAATAGGAGTGGCTTGCAAAAGTTACCTGAAGCCATTGGGATGATGGAAAAACCTGAGGAAATTTATAGAGAGGGTTGCCTACAGCTAGAAGTGATTCCTAGTGATATTGTGAGGGTACCATCCTTCCGATTTTGAAATCAATAGAAACTTGTGTGGAGAATATACCAAAGCTTCCCCAGAGTTCGGTTAGTCTACGTCTATCCTCACATATTTCAGAAAATGATTCAGAGATCTCCAATTTAGTGAGTTTAAAAAATTTGAAATTATGTTTTCTCGCAACATTGTAAATGTTATTGTTAATTGGAGCAGTGTTGGTTATAATTTGTCTATTTATTATTCAATGCCGAGGTAATTTATGTTATTTTATTGGTTGTTGGGACAACATTGGAAGAAATGAAGGGTGACAAAGAGTGGTTTTCGCTTAAGTTAGAAATACGTGTATAGAGTATTTATAAAGTTACTTTTATGGAATGCTTGCTTAGTCGAAATATTTTCTCATGTTCTGCAAAACTAATGTAAATTAAACTCGTTTGATATACATAATCATTTGACAGGTGACTACAAGATTGAAGGTCCTTAATCTGTCGCACTGCACAATGTTGAAAGAAACTCCCGAGCTCTCTCCATTTTTATCCTTAGAAAATTTAATTCTAAAGGGGTGTGCAATGTTTACGAAACTTTCTGACTCAATCGGAATGCTGAAATATTTAGTTGAGTTGGATGTCTCATATACACGCATTGTAGAGTTGCCAAATAGTATTGTCAATCTAAAGAGCTTGAAAGTGTTGAGAATCAGCGGCAGTTTCATGCAAAAGTTACCTGATGCCATTTGGATGATGGAGAAACTTGAGGAAATTTATGGAGTGGGTTGCCAGCAGCTAGACGTGATTCCTAGTGATATTGTGAGAGTACCATCTTTGCAGATCTTGAAATTAACAGAAAATCGTGTGGACAATATACCAACGCTTCCACAGAGTTCAGTAAGTTTACATCTCTCTTCACCTATTTCAGAAAAAGATTCAAAGATCTCTAATTTAGTGAGTTTAAAAAATCTGAAATTATGTTTCCCTTTAACATTATAGATGTTATTGTATATTGGAGCAATGTTGGTTATAATCTGTCTATTTATTATTCGATGCCGGGGTAATTTAAAAATAAATACATGTTTTTTTATTGGTTGTTGGGGACAACATTGGAAGAAATGAAGGATGACGAAGAGCGGTTTTGGCTTAAGTTAGGAATGCATGTATAAAGTATTTATAAAGTTACTTTTATGGAATGCTTGCTTAGTCGATATATTTTCTCATGTTCTGCAAAACTTATGTAAATTAAACTTGTTGGATATACATAATCATTTGATAGGTGGCTACAAGATTGAATGTCCTTAATCTGTCGCATTGCACAATGTTGAAAGAAACTCCCGAGCTCTCTGCATTATTATCCTTAGAAAAATTAATTCTAAAGGGGTGTGCAATGCTTACGAAACTTTCCGACTCGATCGGAATGTTGAAAAATTTAGTTGAGTTGGATGTCTCATATACATGCATTGTAGAGTTGCCAAATGGTATTGTCAATCTAAAGAGCTTGAAAGTGTTGAGGATCAATGGCAGTTGCATACAAAAGTTACCTAATGCCATTGGGATGATGAAGAAACTTGAGGAAATTTATGGAGTGGGTTGCGGGTAGTTAAAAGTGATTCCTAGTGATATTGTGAGGGTACCATCCCTGCAGATTTCGAAATTAATAGAAACTCGTGTGGAGATATACCAAAGCTTACACAGGGTTCGGTAAGTCTATATCTATCCTCACATGTTTCAGAAAAATATTCGGAGATCTCGGATTTAATGAATTTAAAAATTTTGAAATTATGTTTTCCCACGACATTGTAGATGTTATCGTTTATGAGAGTAGTGTTGAATATAATCTGTCTTTTAATTATTCGATGCGGGGTAATTTAAGAATATATTCATTTTCTTTTATTTGTTGTTGGGGACAACGTTGGAAGAAATGAAAGAAGTGTGATAGAATGATTTTTGCTTAAATTAGAAATGCATGTATAGAGTATTTATAAAGCTACTTTTATGGAGTACTTTCTCAGTCAATATATTTGGTTATGTTTTGCAAAACTAATATAAATTAAACTTGTTGGATATACATAATCATTTGGGAGGTGGCTACAAGATTAAAGGTCCTTAATTTGTCGTATTGCAGAATGTTAAAAGAAACTTTTGAGCTCTGTGCATTTTTATCCTTGAAAAATTTGATTCTAAAGGGGTGTGAAATGCTTATGAAACTTTCCGACTCGATCGGAATGCTAAAATATTTAGTTGAGTTGGATGTCTCATACATAAGCATTGTAGAGTTGCTAAATATCATTGTCAATCTAAAGAGCTTGAAAGTGTTGAAGATTGACGGCAGTTGCATGCAAAAGTTACCTGATGTCATTGGGATGATGGATAAACTTGAGGAAATTTATGGAGAGGGTTGCCAGTAGCTGGAAGTGATTCCTAGTGTTACTGTGGGGCTATCATCCTTGAAGATTTTGAAATTAACACAAACTCGTGTGGAGAATATACTAAAGCTTCCAGAGAGTTTGGTAAGTCTATGTCAGTCCTCAATAGTCTCGGAAAAAGATCCAGAGATTTCCAACTTAGTGAATTTAAGAAATTTGGAATTATGTTTTCCCCTTACAAAGCCCGTCTGTCCCATGATTCCAAAAATGTCCAGCCCATATTGTAAGTTAGAACTTTCAATTATCACCAGCGGAAGCTCGTATTTGGGTTGCTTTCACTATCTAAAAGAACTTGAACTTGAGAACTGCGACAACCTGCGTTGTGTTGGACAGCTGCCCTCCGATTTGAGGATATTTATAGTTACCAATTGCAGATTTCTTGAAGTTGTAGACCTTTCCAACTTATCCAACTTCAAGAATCTCGAGGACCTCGAAGTATGGAAATGTTCAAGATTGGTTGAGATTTGAGGTCTTGACGGACTGGAATCATTGAAAAGTCTTTACATTGAACGCTGCAGTCCCTTGCTACGCTTACCTAATCTATCCACCTGGAAGGAGCTGATGGAGTTGGATGTTGATGCTCTTGTGACAAATTTGGCAAGAGGAAAACAAGTAGCTCGAAGTGATGATCTCCCACTCTAGCACTTGAAAAAGCTTGTAGGATTGGCAAATCCTTATTATGTTGGTTCGTGTTTTATTTGATCCGTGATGCTAATAGGGTCCTCTTTTTTTTCTTTTAATTGGTCGTGGAGTATTTCATGTGCCCAGGCCTCTACTTTTGATTAACAAAGATATATACTCTATTAGGCCTCTTAGAACTTTGCTGGGACTTTTTGGGCCTATGATATTATTGCGTTTTGACCACGCAATGCAAATCCCAAAACATTGCGTCCTATGTCGAATAACCCCGTTCTTGGCCATTATGAAAGTCCAAACTACTTAAATTTCTATTTTTCAACGCCTTTGAAATTTATATAGCCTCTCGAGTTCAACAGTCTCAACTTGTGTTCGAGCAAAAGTCCAAATCTTTGAAAGCAACCTTATATTCATATCGATAAGAAAAAAGAAAAAGAAAATAAATGTCGGATGTTTTGGCTTATATATAAAAGTACACGCAATGACATCGTCAAACCATTCTTTGAATCACTCTCTCCATCTGATGATTCCTTAACTCAATTTCTCCTGTGATAAGCCTAATCGCTGTACTTCAGATGAACAAGTCTTATCCCTATCATCGTCATTAATATCGCCATTCATCAAACTAGTGAAGAAGTCTCAGGAAAATTAAAAATTATATAAATAAAATGTCAAAATATCACAAAAATTGTGGTCCTAGTCTACTTCGTCCAAGCAAGGTTGTCGCCCAGGGCCCAAGGCAACTTGATTAAGTAATTGGGCGTGAATTTGTTGGGTCTTGGTCAAATTTGGCAGGCTGTCTGCTATTGGCTTAAAATCATAATTTTGCCATCCCCTCTCAACATGTCCAGGCAAAGATTAAGTCGCAAAAAATACCATGTTAAGTTGCATCCTGATTAAGTTTGTCAACATCGTTCTAAATTCATTTCCGGTGATAAATTTTTCCATATTTGGCTAATGCTAATTAAATAAAATAATGACAGCTTTTCCGACCAAAAAAATAAATAAATAAATAATGACGGCCTTAAAACAAGGCAAAATCAGGCAATTCATGAGGAGTCCACAGATCTCATGATATGGAGATTCACTTAGGGTTTAGACAAATAGGATTAATGCCCTTAGCGTACAATACAAGTGTCATGATACAAGGCATCGAATACTGAATACCACGTCGTTAACAAGGATTTTATGAGCACACAATGTCGGACAATCCTTTTCTTGTCCAAACATACTTTCCTTATGCTGTACTCTCTCTTCAGCGGTAAGACGCCCAGTAAGGTAGTGGCTCCCCAAATCAAGCCACTGCTGATAAGTCGTCGGATCAGTTTTGCGACAGTCAATGCGGCCGAAGCCCTATTTGGCAATTTGTGATAAAACCTTCTACGAGTAATCTTCAAGATACCAAATGGGCCATTCACTATGTTGCCAATAGCATACATTATGGGCCTTCACCTCTCCTCTGATAGAAGACATGGAACGCTTGCATTTTCTGATTCGAAATGGCCGGTTGTCCTCAAACTAGGCAATTCACCATTCATTTAGCTACTCTTTATGATGCTAACCTCTAGAGTTTCATATAAAACACCCTGCTCCACGTTCCAGCACAAACGTCGAATACCTTGTCCCTGTACCCACAGTTGCAGAATTTAGCCTGTGTTGCAAAATACAACATGGGGTATCGGTATTTTGTCGCCACTGACCACCAGTGCTCTCCTGAAACAACGTCGACTCCTGTGTAATTTGTTGCTGATCCTCTTCACCATGCTGCTACATAAATACATTGGATATTGAATTTTGAGTTAGCAAAGGGAAGGTTACTGGGGTTCCCTTTATCTTTCTCTGCTTTGCCCATTCTCGAGATCAATGTGTTGTAAATCTATTTTAGACTCTAAGATCAGTAATGTGGTCTTGTGATATAAAACCTCTCGTGGATATTTCACGTTTGATGTTGCACGCTATCACGTGTAAACAATTCACCATATGGACCAGCTACTAGACTCGTTCTTACTTGGTCTATGACATTAATAGGGTATCACATTATTGGGGTCTGACCATGCAAACGTCCAAAAAACTGCATCTGACAGAGGAATATCATATATGGGGAAAATTTGTCAAAAAAAGTCATAAAGTCATAATTCTATCATGTGGCTGCTAACTTAGTCCTAAATTTTTTAGTTTGGCTGATTTAGTCCTAAATTTTTTGAAGATTTTTTAATGTGGTCCATCCAATCAATTTGCCTAGAAATCGCTAATGTGGAGATTCAATTAGTGCTGGGGATGAAATAGCATTCTGCAATATTTTTGAATTTTTTGAATTTTTTTCCTTTTTCTTTACTTTTCTTTCTAGTTTTTTTTTTCCTTTTTTTTTTTTTTTTTTTTTTTTTTTTTTTTCTATTCCCTCCGCCGATCACCCATCCAAGTGATAGCCGGCAAAGGTTGCTAGGGTGAGGGCATAATAATGAACATGTGACGACAGCAGATTCACATTCGCGAGAAGAGATTGACATGAATGCCAAACCTGCTACCATAAGTTGATACCAGCCATTTACAAAATGTAGGAAACATGTCCAGAAGGTCGAGATAACAAGTCTTGAAATGTGGAAAGTGAAATCCTACAAGCTTATGATTTTAAATGGATGAAAGAAGAAGAGCACACACTCAACCATACTGTCAGATTTAGCTTATTCGATCAAAGTTTATGTTTCTTTTCTTTTGTAAGGCTTTCACACTTGACTATGATTTAAGTTCGTGCCGTCAGATTTTAGTTTTGATTCATTATTAAGTCTGATTCTTGTACCTTTTTACACTGTAATCGTCCAATCAATTACACAATGACAAGAAGTTCTCAAATTTGTTAATTTTAAACTCGGTCTTTATTGAAGAGAGTTTATAAAGAGAGCTGGCTTTCGTTTGGCTGTTTGTTTTGCGATAACAGGACCAAATCGGTCTTCTAGCATATCGCTTTCGTACTATTAATATTGACATTGTTGCCCGACTAAATCCCGCTACCATTATTTTCGTGTCTCTGTCCATCCTAGTTATATCATAAAAATATTCTAAGATATTTCAGTACTATAAGAAGAAGAAGTGAAGCGTATAGTGATTAATTAATTATTACTCTCAACTTCTCCTTCCCTGTTCCCCTTTATTATCCCGTCCAAGTGCATGTTCTCCTCAATTGCTTATTAAAATATGAAATAAGGACATACGTCTTTTCTTGAGAAAAATGAAAGTCAGGACACAGGAGAAATGTGTTACTTATTCTAATGCACAAATACGGTCAAGAAATAGAGAATATATTCAGTGGTATGAGCAAGCCACGTCATTTGCTGACGTGGTGCGCATTTACCACTCAAATATCGACACGTGTTTGTGAGTGGGACCCGTTGGAAATTGGAAAGGCTGACTCTCGGCTGGTGGCTTGGCTCAGCTGGTAGAAGAAAGGATAGGTCAATGGGTAGTAAATGCGCAACACTCCCGCTTAAAATTTCTCTCTCCTCACTTGAATTTTTTGGGTTTTGTCTTTCCCTCTCCTTGTGGAAGAACAGACAAAGAACGAGCAATACTTACTCTGTTTCCTTCTCCGAGCATCCCACTACCTCCGCCTCCACCTCCCCAAAAGCCTTGCCGGTCATCTACCTCTAGTACGTCGCCTCCTCCAAGAGCCCCGCCAATCGCAGCTGGTTCCCGACCCCCTTTGTCTCCGACTGTTTCCAACGCGAAGATCGAGCATAAGCTTTCTTAGCAACTTCTGGGCCTCCGTCCGATTGCCTCCCTCCGATGAACTCGTCATCAACTCCGACTCCGAGCCGTTGCCGCCGCCGCCGCCGTCGATGGCGTCCTCCGTCTCTAGCATCTGCTCATCCTCCCACTCCCTTAGGCCGAAGACGCCGCTGGCCTCTGACAAGAGGGAGGCGGCCTTAGTCTCATTCCTGTGCAGCGCCAAGCTCCCTGCCGTCGACCGGGTGCTGTCCTTGTCGCTGGCCCAATCGGTCACGAGGGAGATCTTGAAGGACCTGGGCAAGGTTGACGGCACAATGAAGAAGGAGAGGCGTGGGTTAGAGGGCTGGAGAAGGGTTCCCGCTCATTGTGGACGAGGTACGTGGACTGGCTACACCAGCACCGGAGCTAAGGCTTTTCCTTGGACGTGAGCTGAATTGGGTTCATGGATGAGTTTGTGGAGGAGATGGAGCCTCGGTTCCAAGCCGCATTCAAGGCAATGCAGGAGCTAGAGAAGGGTGTGATCGTGAACCTGACCCGGATGAGGGCTGCATGGTTGGGCACTACTGGTTGAAGAAGTTGGAACTCGCGCTGGCTTGGTTCCTGAAGGCGCAAATTGAGAGCACGCTCGACGCCATTTGCAATTTCGCTGCCAACGTGGTTGGCGGTAAGGTCAGTTCTGGAATTCCAGTCGTTGTTGCTCTCCATGTGGTAGGAGAGTCTATAGTTCCCTGCGTTCTTTCTTTTTGGAATTGGTTTGCTGTCATAGATGCCTATGTCAGTTTTCTGGTAAATGCCAGCATTGTCTTAGTCGCTTGAGGAAGTGTGAGCTGAGGATAAATTGAATTGGTTTCTGGTCAAAGAGATGGAGAGCTCGTTTATGTGTTCTTCACTTAAAAAGACCGTGTATGGAAATTTCCGACTCTGAGACGTAGTAATTTCAATTTTTTTTTTTCAGGTTTTCCGATTAATGTTAGCATGAAATTCGATTTTTGTTCGTTGGTTTTCTTTTAGTGTGCTTAGCTAATTGCATTGGACACGGATGGATTGATTGACTTGATTATGTTTGACGCTTAATTTGTAGAATAAGCCCCCTCCTACTTCTCCCGTGAATCCTTTTACTCAAGTACTTGCAGTTGGAATCGGAGGTTTAGCTCTGGCCATGGTTTGTTGTAGAGGCATTGGCTCCTGATAAACCTCCGTTGAAGTGTTGTAGACCAGAATGTCCATCCTCCTCTTGCAATTTACCCTTTAGGTATTTAGCTTTATGGAATGTGCTGCTCTTTTAACTTTTTATACCTTCATTGATCTATCCATTTAAGTTGTCAGTCGATGTACATTGCGCCGTTGATAGTGGAGGTGAGCACGGCCCTTTTTCATTCAGTTGGGCACCGAACAAAGCAAACTGCATTATTATGGTTTACCAAACCAAACCACACTATGTTCTTTTTGGTAACTTTTACTCCATCCTATTTTTCAATGCAAGTTGAGCTGCTCACTTCCTTCGGTTTTATTGGCAAATTGTGCGGCAAGCCAAACTATGTTTTTCTGCTTAGTGCATTCCTTCCCCCTCAACAAAAAAGAGTCCCTCTAAAATCTATGGCATGGACAAATATGTGCACTATTTGGTGGTCTAAATCAGCACCTAACCTAGCTTTTCACCATGTCATTTTCTATTGTCTTTATTAGGAAGCAGCCTTCATGGAGTTGGTATTGTTCTATGCTGAAGAAGTGGACAAAACTGATGTTCAAGGTGAATCTGAGTTCAAATCATTTGATGTATAGATCTATGAGAGAATCCCTATTTGAGCTTTGCCGTTAAATTCCGTATGATATCTGACATTACCATGTTTGTCGTTTATTTAATTTTTCCACATGAATCGATCAGCTCTAAACTTCTAGAATTGAATTCGCCGCATTTTTTTTGCAATTGATTAGGATATGTTTTCTCACAAAGTTTCATTCCGTGTCATGGACACAGTACGTAGAAGATCTACTCTCATCATGTCTATGCTCTCACCATGTCCCGAATGAACTTCTTCTATACTTCTCTGATTTATTTCTTCCTTCAATGAAGTAGTTTAGAGTTTAATAAAGAAAGAGATCTATCTAGATTACTTCCATTCACATCATCTACAGTTTCATGTTTAATTGCCAGAATCAAAATTCGCTACCTGTTTTATCGCATTTCAAGTAACTTCAATGGTTAAATCTAATCATAATAGAAAAATTTCATGGTTAATCACATTTAAATTAAAGCAAGGTACAGAGGATGTATATCCACTGGATAAGAAGACCTTAAATCCCAGTACTCATTTCAAATTGTTAAAGTTGCTTAACATTTGACGCTCATAATAATCTTTCAATATCAGGGAAAGGTGTTGAGAGAGGAGAATATGAGCCCCAAATCTATTATTTGATACTCCTGATAATTGCTTAGTTGTAGGTGACTTATGGACACCTAAAAGAGTTACATATTGCTCTACGACTTCAATACTGTCTTGTTGTTGACTATGTATTATTGTTTGTCATCTAATATTCGCGAAATTAGTTGGAAACTTTTGATTAGCAGTGCGCAGCAAGTCCAGTTCAAGCCAAGAACCGGGTAGAGCCATCCTGATCAAGTCTGGTTCCGGGTCAATTCTAAAAAAAATCAGTCCACTTCTCGATAATGAAATCATAGAGTCAGCCTTTATCTGGTTTGGCTCCCGGTTCTTATACTAAAACCATCTATTGGACCTTGAAACCGACCAACCAAGGTGGTTCTAGGCTCGAACCAATCCAGAACCGATCTTTCCCTTATTTTAACAGTCTGAATGATATCTCAATTTTACTTTTGGCAGATTAGATTCATTGACAACACAGGTCCCGCTGAAATTTACCATCAAATTGCGCAGCTTGGTCCTGAGCTGGCTTCTACCTTAGTAATTGTGATATTAAAGGTGCCTGCATGTATTTTGCTTTGTGATCTCTCCTTTATACAGATTAGAAGAATATATATATAATAATTCATTGTTATTTCCCGTTGTACAGAGTGGCGGTACTCCAGAAACAAGAAATGGCTTGTTGAAAGTACATAAGGCCTTTCGTGAAGCGGGATTGGAATTTGCAAAACAGGTTTTGGTCCCATCCTGCAGCACATATACTACAAAATCTTCTCAATGCATAATGACGGGATACAAGTGATGATTCTGCTACATATAAGTTCATAAGTTACTCTTGCACACATCACAGTGCATACTATCAGAGACAACCGTTCAACTTGTTAGCTGACATCCTTGAATGCCTGATTAGCTATCTATAATCAAGATTGATATCTCGACCGTACTTAGTTCAATCTGGCGACCCAGCTTCCTACATCATAAAAGTGCACACGCAGAATCCTAAGCACTACACACAGCAGGATTTTACACCATAAGTTGCCCCACTGATACCAAAACTAATTCCTTTACTGGACTTGGGTAACAACCGAACATTCCAAAGAAACACCAAATAACATTAGTTGATAGCAATCTTACCACATTCTTTCTAGTTGCCTCATCCATCAAGGATGCGCCAGCAAGCATTTCTCTGGTATCGATCCCCTGAAGTTGGAGTCGCTAATGAATATGCTCTTCGAGTCCAATCAAAATATAACCACAATGAGATTAGAAGTTAGGCTTACGAACTTGAAGGGCTGTTGAAAGTAGACAAACTACAGACATTTCAGATGTTCTACCACCCATCCAGTCAAACATTGGAAATCTAGCCAACCAGCCCTCAATCCGGGCAGTATTGTCCAACAACAAGTTCTCTTGTGTTATGGCAACACCCAGCATTCATGATGGGAAAAGCAGTGATCAATGCAATATCTGCAAAATTGAAGGTGACAAAATTTCACTTAAGCAGACAACTGAAAAGATTAATTTTGACATAGCTTCATGCAAGTGCACCATCAAAATGACATATAAATGAAGACATCCAGTTACCCAAGATTTTGTTATACATCACAAGCAATAACTTTTCCATGCAAGACTAACAAACTGACTAAGCCTCGTTAGCAATAATGACTTAAAAAAGCCACTAAACTGGATAATCCTAATTATAAAATACATGCACCAAAATAGAGTTCACCCCGAGACATTTGGAAGCTTGTCCTAAACAAAATGCTCAACCAGAAAAGAAATCAATAGGGTGTTGGATTTATTATTATTATCATTATTATTATTTTATGTGCAACAACAATAGAAAGGCCTTGGAACCTACTATGTGAAAACCACATGAGCACATCACCCAAGATCAACTAATATCTTCGCAATAAAAAGGATAAGTCTAATATTCAATAGCTTATAGCCTTGAGCATCACGAGAAGCTAATAATTAGTTGTCAACTCTGCTATAGTTAGTATCTCTAAAGAAAACATGAAACTCAACGAATTGTCGGTGAAACTTCTATAGGCAAGGGAAAAAAAAAAGGGACCAAAACCTGTTTTGCAAATTCCAATCCCGCTTCACGAAAGGCCTTATGTACTTTCAACAAGCCATTTCTTGTTTTGGAGTACCGCCACCCTGTACAATGGGAAATAACAATGAATTACTATATATATATATATATATATATTCTTCTAATCTGTATAAAGGAGAGATCACAAAGCAAAATACATGCAGGCACCTTTAATATCACAATTACTAGGGTAGAAGCCAGCTCAGGACCAAGCTGCGCAATTTGATGGTAAATTTCAGCGGGACCTGTGTTGTCAATGAATCTAATCTGCCAAAAGTAAAATTGAGATATCATTCAGACTGTTAAAATAAGGGAAAGATCGGTTCTGGATTGGTTCGAGCCTAGAACCACCTTGGTTGGTCGGTTTCAAGGTCCAGTAGATGGTTTTAGTATAAGAACCGGGAGCCAAACCAGATAAAGGCCGACTCTATGGTTTCATTATCGAGAAGTGGACTGATTTTTTTAGAATTGACCCGGAACCAGACTTGATCAGGATGGCTCTACCCGGTTCTTGGCTTGAACTGGACTTGCTGCGCACTGCTAATCCAAACTCTCCAACTAATTTCACGAATATTAGATGACAAACAATAATACATAGTCAACAACAAGACAGTATTGAAGTCGTAGAGCAATATGTAACTCTTTTAGGTGTCCATAAGTCACCTACAACTAAGCAATTATCAGGAGTATCAAATAATAGATTTGGGGCTCATATTCTCATCTCTCAACACCTTTCCCTGATATTAAAAGATTATTATGAGCGTCAAATGTTAAGCAACTTCAACAATTTGAAATGAGTACTGGGATTTAAGGTCTTCTTATCCAGTGGATATACATCCTCTGTACCTCGCTTTAATTTAAATGTGATTAACCATGAATTTTTTTTTATATTATTAGAATTAACCATTGAAGTTACTTGAAATGCGATAAAACAGGTAGCAAATTTTGATTCTGGCAATTAAACATGAAACTGTAGATGATGTGAATGGAAGTAATTTAGATAGATCTCTTTCTTTATTAAACTCTAAACTACTTCATTGAAGGAAGAAATAAATCAGAGAAGTATAGAAGAAGTTCATTCGGGACATGGTGAGAGCATAGACATGATGAGAGTAGATCTTCTACGTACTGTGTCCATGGTACGGAATGAAACTTGGTGAGGAAAGATATCCTAATCAATTGCAAAAAAAATGCAGCGAATTCAATTCTAGAAAGTTTTTTTGGTCTAAAACGAAGCTTTTCATTCAAGTAGGACGGAAATTACAACCCATAGAAATGGCGTCGATACATAGCAGATTCATTAACGCTTGAGGAGGTGAGGAAGGCCAAGTGGGTGAAAGTGTATTGCGGGCATGGGCCTTAGTGGCCCAATCAGCTGCAGCGTTGGCTTCTCTTCAGCAATGTTGGATGCGCAGATAGGGAAAACAGAGATGCAAAGCTGTGGCGTCGGCAACTCGCTCGGCTTTCCCATGGCGGTAGACTTCAATCGTTGAAGATCTCCACAAGAGTTAGATAGTCAGACTCGATAATGAGGTGAGCTTCTTCATGTCCTTGTTCTAACAAATAAGTGAGAGTGGAGATGAGGGCTTGAATCTCACTTTGCAGTGGAGAAGATGCATGAACTGTGCAGGTGAATCCGGCGATTAAAGAACCAGTGTGATCCCTGCAGACACACGCGATGGCACCCTTATCAGTAGCTGTGGGAAAAGCCCCATCGATGTTGGCCTTGATGCTGCCCCGATCCGGTGGAATCCATGCTCAATTAGAGTTTAGAAGATTGTGTCCTGCATTTGTCGTGTGCTACACCGTGCTGCTGTTCAGCTTTGCTTCAGCGAGCACCAGATCTACAAGCTGGGCAGGAGTGGTGGGTTGATGCTGAAAAGTGAAGTGGTTTCGTGCCTTCCATAGCTGCCAAAGGATGGATGCAATGATCACTCTGGAAGGTAAGTTCGACTGATCTTCGAATATGTCCTCCAACCATGCATCTATTTGATGTCTTCTGAATGCTAAGTGATCAATTTGTACACTAGAGTGAGACCAGATGTGCTTCGTCCATGGGCAAAATAAAAGGATATGTTCACTAGTTTCAGGTGTGTGCAATGAACATAATTGACATTCTGGGTCCTGAATGATACGTTGCCGAAAGAGGTTATCTTTTGTGGGGAGAGTGTTATGACATAACGACCATATGAAAACGCGAATCCTTGGGGACGTCTTGAGTTTCCAGATGTGTCGCCATAGATGGGTTGATGGCTAATATGAGGATGAGGCAAGATTTCTGTTCTTGGTGTGATCTGAGTGTCTGAGAATGTGGTAGGCAGTTTTAACTGAGTATTTACCTGTTTGTGTCCCTGTCCATATGATTTGGTTAGTGATAGAAGCAGGTCTTAACGAAATAATGATTATCTCCTCGACTGTTCGGTAGTGAAAGTTGTCTCATAGAAGAGGGGTATTCTAGATATTCTCATTTAGGATTATAAAACCAGCAACTTGCTTTGGCTCTCCTCTAGGCGCTGGTTTGCCGATGATTCCACTGGTGAGCCATTTATCCTCACGAATATTAACCTTCTGCCCATCACCAACAAACTACTGCAGCTTATTAATGATAGCATCTCGACCTAAGAGTAAGCTCTTTCATCCCCAGGAGGAATTAGTCCCATTCCTAGCATGCTAGAAATTGCCAGAATGGAAATAAAGTCCCTTAAAAACTTTACCCCATAAGGATGAGGGGTTTTGGAAAAGCCTTTAGGCTTGCTTTCCCAGAAGGGCTTTGTTAAAAGTTAGTAAATCTCGAAAGCTTAGCCCCCCTTCCATCTTCCGTTCTTTGAGTAGATCCCATGCCCTCCAATGTATGCCAGATCTAGTGTTGTTGGTTTGCCACCAGAATTTGGCTATTTTGCATTCAATAGACTGACATATAGAAATAGGAAGTTTGAATATGGACATGGCGTATTGCGGGAGTGCCTGCACTACCATTTTTAATAGGATTTCCTTTCCTCATTTAGATATAAAATTCTCTTTCTAGCCTTCAAGTGTCGCATTAACACGACCCAAAATCCAAGCAAACATATCTTTCTTGGAAACACCCCAGTCAGATGGAATACCTAAATACTTCCCTATCTTGTCTATAACAGGATTTCTTAATTCTGCAGCAAGGTTTTATTGTAAAAGTAAGGGGTAGCCTCTACTACAAAAGAGATCATATTTGTTTCTATTTATGGCTTGGCCTGTTGCAACACAATACTGCTATAAAATATTGGCTAGATTCTAGCATTCTAGGGTGCTTCCATTCAAGACAAATATGGTGTCGTCTGCAAAAAGTGAATGGGAAATAGTAGGGCAGTACCTATTTAGTTTAATTCCTCTGAGAGTTCCTGAGTTGATAGTATTACAAAATCGCACGTCGATTCCAGAAAAATAACACTCGCAAACAATTCACCAGATAGAATATACTAATAAAAGAGCAGAATCAGATGAACACGCCATAAAATTTGTTATCGAAGTTCACCCAAACCTGGGCTACATCTCCGCGCAGAGGCACTCTGCGAATCCACTAAACTTCAGAAAAAGTTGGAATACAACGACGATCTTCTCTCAAGATCGGGGCACAAAGAGATTGAGAACCCTCATCAAGAAAAAACTTTTTTCTTCTCTCTTTTTCTTGCTTCTCTATTTCCTTTTTCAGCTTCTTGACGGCTAGGGTTTTGCCATCGCTAATATATAGGTACCACTTTTAACCTAAAAGGAAATCTAATAGAAAAGACAAAAAAGCCCCTAAAAACAAACATTTGGCTTTATCTATAACAATCTCCCACTTGAAGACAAATATACCCAAGCACCAAGCAACTTTGCATCCATCTTCTTCAAAAAATAGTAGTTGAAAAACTTGTGCCTCTGCGTTACTTCTCATCAATCAACATGGAGTAATACCAATGGTAGTAGTACAGAAAATATGCTTCTCTCTGTCTACTACCTTGGTCATCATGTCAGCTGAATTCTTTAAGCCATCAATCTTTTGTAGCTTTAATTCATTATCTTTAAATACTGACCTGATAAAGTGATAACGCTTCTTAATATGTCTATTCCTTGAGTGATAAGCTGCATTCTTTGCTAAGTGCACTGCACTTAGTGTATTGATTGGCTGTTTTCGATGTAACTCCTCCATATAATCTTGTAATCACATGATTTCCTTGGAGGCTTCTGTAATCGCTACATATTCTGCCTCTGTTGTTGATAAAGCAACTACTTTTTGTAGTTGAGATACCCAACTCACTGCTGTACCTGCAACTGTAAAGACATATCCAGTGGTACTCTTACCACTATCTCGATCACCCGAATGATCTGCATCTACATAACCCTGCAACTCTAGAGATGTACCACCATAACAAAGTGAGTAATTGGAAGTACCTACTAGATATCTCAATATCCATTTAACTGCATTCCAATGCTCTCTACTTGGGTTCTGCATATATCGACTCACAACTCCCACTGCTTGTGCAATGTCTGGTCTCATGTTCACCATGGCATACATCAAACTCCCCACTGCTGATGCATATGGAACTACTGCCATCTCATCTTTCAAAGCCTGAGTGCTTGGACACATATCCTTGGAAAGTTTGAAGTGATTCACTAGAGGAGTTGCAACCAGTTTTGCCTTGTCCATGTTAAATCTCTTTAACACCTTGTTCACATAGTCTTCCTGTGACAACCATAATTTCTTATTTTTCATGTCCCTGATAATTTTCATGCCTAAAATATTCTTGGCCTCTCCCAAATCTTTCATAGCAAACTGTGATGATAACATCTTTTTCACTTCTACGATTCTTTTCATATTGGAACTAGCCACCAGTATGTCATCCACATATAAAGATAGATACACAATGTCACCATCATCATATTTGCGAAAATAAACACAATGATCAGACTCACAATGTGCAAATCCTTTTTTTTTTTTTTTTTGCATGAAACCATCAAATTTTAAGTACCATTGTTGCGGAGCTTGTTTCAAGCCATACAAGCTTTTCTTCAAGCGACATACCATGTGCTCCTTACCTTTGACTTCAAAACCCTTAGGTTGTGCCATGTATAATTCTTCATCTAAGTCACCATGTAAAAACGCTATTTTTACGTCTAACTGCTCAAGATGAAGATCCTCCACTGCAATTATACTTAGCAGAACTCTAATTGATGTCATTTTCACTACAAGTGAAAATATCTTGGAGTAGTCGATCCCTTCTTTTTGAGAAAAGCCCTTGACTACAAGTCGCGCCTTGTATCTAATACTACCCTTTGCTTCATTCTTAATCTTGTACACCCATTTGTTTAATAAAGCTTTTTTACCTATGGGCAACTTGGTCAACTCCCAAGTTTTGTTCTGAAGCAACGAGCTCATCTCGTCTTTCATAGCACACTCCCACTACAAGTGAGACATGTCTGCCTTTGCCTCAGTGTAAGTTTCCGGTTCTCCCGAATCTGTATATAAGACATGGCTCAGAACAGTATTAGCTGATGGATCAAAAATTACCTTTGGCTTTCTCACACGTGTAGACCTTCTCAAGACAGGTACTTCAGGGTCATTCGTTTGCTCCAAATCACTGCGTTCTTCTTGAACTACCTCTTCACTGATAATAGGCTCATCTTGAACCTCTCTTTCAGGTGAACTTTGATCTACTGGAAACATCTTCACGGGCATTATGTCTAATTCAACATACTCTGGTTGTACTACCTTCTCATGCTCTGTCTCTGTTTGACGATTCTTGTACATCTTTTCTTCATGGAATACCACATTGCGACTGCGGATGACTTTGTTATTCTCATAATCCCAAAGTCTATAGCCATACTCGTCGCCACCGTATCCGATAAAGACGCACTTCTGGGACTTAGCATCAAGCTTTTTCCTATCCTCCCTATCAATCAAAGCATATGCAATACAACCAAACACCTTTAGATGTGAATAATTAATTTTCTTACCTGACCACCGCTCTT
This sequence comes from Eucalyptus shirleyi, assembly GCA_017140165.1. Classification (NCBI taxonomy): domain Eukaryota; kingdom Viridiplantae; phylum Streptophyta; class Magnoliopsida; order Myrtales; family Myrtaceae; genus Eucalyptus; species Eucalyptus shirleyi. Next base: position 25,407,270 of record CM029448.1, on the reverse strand, counting down.
GTGGTATTTCTCCATCCAACGCACTAGATGGACTTCTGTTGATAAGATAAACAGTTGTATCAACTATGGTAACCCATAAGTGTAGCGGGAGACCCGCGTGTAGTCTCATGTATCTCACACGTTCTAGAATAGTCCTATTCATCCTTTCAGCTACACCGTTCTCTTGAGGAGTTTTAGGAACAGTCTTTAACCCATGTATGCCTTCTCAACTCAGATAATTTGCAAATTCTTTACTTGTGTATTCACCACTATTATCAGATTTCAAAGCTTTAATCTGATAACCTGTTTCTTTTTCTACCATGGTCTTCCACATTCTGAACATCCCGAATACTTCTGATTTCTTTAAGAGCATAGACCCAAGTCTTTCTTGTTGCATCATCAATGAATGTGACAAAATATCTCTTACCACCATAAGAGAGTTCCTGAGCAGGTCCTCATACATCAGTATGAACCAACTCTAGCTTCTGGCCTTTATTTTGTCGCCCATTCAATTGAAAACTAACAGCCTTATGTTTTTCATAAATGCAACTCTCACAAAAATCTAACTCAACTTTTTGTATACCCGGAAGTAATTTCCTTGAGTGTAACTGCTTTACACCTTTTTCACCAAGATGTCCCAAACGATAATGCCAAAGAGTATATAAATTACCTGTAGCCATTGTAGTTGCAACCATATCATTGATATTGTCTCCTTGGAGAAAGTAAAGTGTACCTGTACGCTTACCCCTGAGGTTATCATTGATATTACTCTTACCCCTGAGGTTATCTTCCACTCTCCGCAGCCAAAGGTTATTACTAAACCTTCTTGGTCAAGTTTACTGGTTGAAATCAGATTTTTCTTTAATTCCGAAATATGCCTAGTTTCACGCAAAACTAGACGTCCTCCACCTGAGATGTTCACAGTCATGGTTCCTTTCCCAACAATTGGACACATGTGGCCGTTTCCCACAACCACTTGTCCAAAATCTCCACTGGCATAATCATCAAATATGTCTCTTTGCGAGGTGCAATGAAAAGAAGCGCCAGAATCAATAAACCATTTATTTGTTGTCAAGTCAAACCCTGCAGACAAACACAAGTTATCTAGCAAAGATTTATCGCTAACTACATTAGCACCTTGATTCTCATCTTGTTGCTTCTTTTTGTAGGCTTCACACTGAAACCTCCGGTGTCCGGTTTTGTGACAAAACCAACACTCATCTCTTGCAACCTGTCTCTTACCCCTTGATTGTGATCTGCCACGACCGCTGAAATTTCTTCTACTTTTACTTCTTCCACGGTTATGCATTGCAAGTGTCGTTGAAGATGTAGATGCAGAAAAATCATCTCCACCTGAGACTTTCCTTCGCATCTCTTCATCCATGATACTACTCACAACATCATCAAGAGTTAAATCATCCTTCATGGTGCTGGATTCCAATTGACCCGTGACCTGCGTGAAACTATTAATATGCTCTGCCACAGAACCTCTATCAGATAACTTCATATTAACCAGTTTCTTCAGCAAAAATACCTGATTTGATGTGGATGGCTTCTCAAAAATATTCGTTAGAATATCCATGGCTTCTTTTGCAGTTTTTGATTTTGCGATGTGGTACCCTGTCTTTTTCGTCAACCCTAGACGAATCGTACCTAACGCCTTTCGATCAAGAATTTTCCATCCGGCTTCTGCTGTCGGATCCACTTCCGCCATCTCGGGCTCCAACCCTCAAGTGGTGCATAGAGATCTTTCTAATAAAGATAATCCTCTATTTGTAGTTTCCACCATCCGAAATCCTCTCCATTGAACTTATTGATTCTGATTTTATCTTCTGCCATCCTGTTTGCTTTCAATCGAACGTCACCGAAAACCCTCGATGTTCTCGATTAGCCAACCCAGGCTCTGATACCAGTTGTTACGAAATCGCACGTCGATTCCAGAAAAATAACGCTCGCAAATAATTCACCAGACATAATATAGTAATAAAAGAGCAGAATTAGATGAACATGCCAGAAAATTTGTTATCGAAGTTCACTAAAACCTGGGCTATGTCTCCACGCAGAGGCACTCTATGAATCCACTAAACTTCAGAAAAAGTTGAAATACAATGACGATCTTCTCTCAAGATCGGGGCACAAAGAGATTGAGAACTCTCATCAAGAAAAAACTCACTTTTTTCTTCTATCTTTTTCTTGCTTCTCTATTTCCTTTTTCAGCTTCTTGACGGCTAGGGTTTTGCCATCGCTAATATATAGGTACCACTTTTAACCTAAAAGGAAATCTAATAGAAAAGACAAAAAAACCCCTAAAAACAAATATTTGGCTTTATCTATAACAGATAGCTTGGTGCATGAGAGTGGATAAGAGGTTAGCTAAAAGGATGAACAAATATGGAGATAGTGGATCTCCTTGTCTCAAACTCCTTGTAGGACGAAAATATGGCCATGGTTCACCATTGAACTTGACGCTAAATGTTGCCGTGGTAACGCATTGCATCACCCACCTTACCCATTGATCATGAAACCCCAGTTGTTTAAGATAAGCCTCTAGAAAATCCCACTCAACCTGATCATAAGCTTTATGCATGTCCAATTTTAATACCGCCTGAAATTGTTTTTTTTTTTTTTAATTTTTAACTGATGGAGAATCTCTTACACAATCAGAATATTGTCTTGGATTTGTCTATTTGTGACATAAGCACTCTATTATGTTGAAATCAATCCTGGTAGCCACAGCTTTAGTCAGTTTGCTAGCACTTTTGAAATAATTTTATATATGAAATTGTAGAGACTAATGGGTCTATACTGCTCTAACCTTTTTGGGTGCGGAACCTTTGGGATAAGAGTAACGATAGTTCTATTAAAACTAGAGGGCATCACTCATGAATTGAAAAAGTTCTGCACTGATGTGAATATATCTTCTTGTATAATATCCCAGTGGTTTTGATAGAATAACCCATTGAAGCCATCGGGTCTTGAGGCTTTAGTAGCTCCAAGTTGGAAAATAGCTTGCTTTACTTCCTCCCTAGAGACCACAGCTGTTAAACTTGTGTTCATTTCTGTTGTGATTACCTGGGAACATTGTTTGAGAACAGGCTCATAATTTTGGTAGCTGGTCGAGCAATAGAGATTTTGGAAGTATGTTTGCGTTATGTTCTTGAGCTAAGTAGCATCGTGGATCCAGCTAAGATGTTCTTCTTTTAACACGCTGATTTGATTGCGTTGTCTACGTTGTATTGTCGTCACATGGAAGAACTTTGTGTTCTTATCTTCCCCCCTTAGCCATTGGATCCTCGAATGCATAGCCCAATATGATTCCTCTCGCTGCCATATGTTTTGAATTTCTTCTTTCAGGCTAGCTACAAGTGCCTTATCGTAGTCATGACCCGGTTGATTAAGATGATGCTGAAGCTGTTGTTGTAACGGGTTGATTTGTTGTTGTCGATTGCTGAAATTTGATTTACTCCACTTGGCGAGTACAAAGGAAGTAAGTCGAAGCTTGCTGGTCAGAGAGCGAGCTGGCACCAATGATGAATCCCAAGCATTGCTAATAACCGATCGACAGGCCTTATCTTCAAAGATGAAAGTTTTCTTCCGTCTTAAAGAGTTAGGACTGTGATCTGAGGCCAAAGCAGGATAAGTGAAGGCTTCCGCCGCCGAGTAAGTTAATCTCCAATCAATTGTGCACAGGGCCCTTTATCAAGTCTTTCCTGAATAGCTTCATCACCATCTCTGTTGTTCACCCATGTATAAAAGCAACCCTTACTTTCAATATCCATAAGCCTGCAATTATTTACAAATTCTCTGAAGGAATGTAACCTATACGGCTCTGTTGTTTTTTTGCCTGCCTTTTCCCAATGATATAGTATCTCATTAAAATCGCCTAGACACACCCATGGTAGTGTATTTGATGAACCGATTTGTCTTACATTTGCCCATACTTGTTGTCTTTGGTGATATGTCGAGGGAGCATGAAGATAGGTGAGTCTCATTGTTGTAGCACTTTGATTATCTGTACAAATCGTGTTGATAAAATGGCTGGTATTATGCTCCACAGTTAAAGACATCTCCTGATTATTCCAAAAAATCACCAACCCTCCGACCAAACCCATAGGATTCACCACAAAACCACTTGAAAACTTCAGGCTCCTCCTCAGATTCTAGATCACCATTTCTTGATTTTTCATTTCCATCAAAAAACAATGTCGGGCCTTTCACTGGCCACTAGGGCCTTTAATGCTTGAATTGTCAGGGGGTTGCTCAGCCCTTGACAATTCCAACTAATGATCCTCATTTGTCAATTGGTGGCTGTTTTGGGCAAGTCACCACGGCCCATTTTCCAACCCCTTCAGCTGGAAAGATAGGGGTATCCATAAGGTTTGATTCATCGAGCATTTCATTGACATTAGAATACGTCCCATAAGGATTATATCTTTTGGTTTTTTTCAGAGGACTTGCCTTGGAGGTCAATCTTGGACTTTTGAGCTTTTTATTGTTTGAGGAAGCTTTGGCTACACTGTTGAATAAAGTTAACTGGTTCATTACAAGGGATTTCTGTTTTGGATCAGCAAGTGAAGAAAGCTGCTGTGTAAGTGTTGGAGTGCAATGCAGGTGTTGTTCTGTGCTAGTCTCCACAATGGCTGGTTGCTGAATGGTAATATGAGGTGCTGCAGGGAGTAAGAGAGGTGGCTGCTATTGAGTTTTTAGTATGATCTCTTCGACATCTTCTTGATTCAGGTGCTGCTCATAAAATGCAAACCAAAATGGGCTATGTTCTCTGACTTTTGCCCTCAGCCACTAACAATAAAACAATTTGTCTTTGCCATCTATTTTTGCTGCATCATAAGGAATGTCTTTGCAGTACATGGCGTAATGGCCTAGGATGCCGCATGAATAACAATAATGTGATAGGCGTTCATACCGAAAGTCGATCCATATGTTCTTCCCCTCCAATTTGATAAGTTTGCCAGATTTCAGAGGTTCCTTTAGATTAATTTTGACTTTTGCCCTCACTAATCTAACTAAATAACTGTCTTTGCTTTCAATTCTCACCTCCTGCACCTTGCCAAGATGTCTAACAGCTTTTGTGATCATATTCTCAGTACATCGTTCTAGAGGAAGCCCGTAAACTTGCACCTAGAATGCACAAGTTGTAAAATCATAGCAATGCAAAGGAGTATTGGGTAACCAAGGTTTCACAATAATCAGATGGTTTCCAAACAACCAATGCCATTATCTAAGATTCGCTGCCTTTCCCCTTCTGAATTGAATTTAAATACATAGAGCCCCACTTCGCGTTGGGAAATTTCTACATGATCATTGCGCCATGCTCTTTTTAAGGTATTCTGAAAAGCTTGAAAGTTGATAGTAGGATTAGACAGATTTTTACCCATTAATGTGAGTTTGCATTCTTATAGCTTCGCCGGTGATACTTCATCATCCCAGACTTCCACTTCCTGTTCAGGCCAGAGTCGTCCAAGTTTGTTGCAGAGTGCAGCGAGTCGGGCATCTTCTTGCTGTTGAGATTGTTCTATTATAATTGTCGATGAAAGGTGGATTGGTTCCACATGCAAAGCACCGATGAAGATGGCTTCAAGAATGGTACAGACGTTGGGACCACCCAAATGCACAGGGGAAGAAAGATGGAGGTACAATGATGGTGAAAGGTGAAATTGAGGGGAATTCGCTCTGGTTGTTGATGAAGGTAGAGATGGGTGGCGAAAGAAACCTTGCGTGAAGAGGATTACGAATAGAAAGAGGGAGGTGAAGGTTTCAAGGATGATATGGATGATACGGCTAGGTGAAATCCATATTGAATTGCTGTAATTGCATGGGTAATGTGCTGAAGGAAAGGAGATGGATGAAAATGGGTTAGGGATTGAGGGTTTAGGCCAAAAGGAAACTACCCAGAGGTAGAGAGAAACTCTACATATTGAGAGAGAATGAACCATCAAAGTTTCAATTCTAGAAGTTTAGAGCTCATCGATTCATGTGGAAAAATTAAATAAACAACAAACTTGGTGTCAGATATTATATGAAATTTAACGGCAAAGCTCAAATAGGGATTCTCTCATAGATCTATACATCAAATGATCTGAACTCAGATTCACCTTGAACATCAGTTTTTTCCATTTCTTCAGCATAAAACAATACCAACTCCTGGAAGGTTGCTTCCTAATAAAGACAATAGAAAATGACATATGGTGAAAAGCTAGGTTAGGTGCTGATTTAAACCACCAAATAGTGCACATATTTGTCCATGCCATAGATTTTAGAGGGACTCTTTTTTGTTGAGGGGTGAAGGAATGCGCTAAGTAGAAAAACATAGTCTGGCTTGCCGCACAATTTCCCAATAAAACTGAAGGAAGTGAGCAGCTCAACTTGCATTGAAAAATAGGATGGAGTAAAAGTTACTAAAAAGAACATAGTGTGGTTTGGTTTGGTAAACCGTATTAATGTAGTTTGTTTGGTTTGGTGCCCAACTGAATGAAAAAGGGCCATGCTCACCTCCACTATCAATGGTGCAATGTACATCGACCAACAACTTAAATGGATAGATCAATGAAGGTATACAAAGTTAAAAGAGCAGCACATTCCATGAAGCTGAATACCTGAAGGGTAGATTGCGAGAGGAGGATGGACATTCTGGTCTACAACACTTCAATGGAGGTTTATTGGGAGCCAATGCCTCTGCAACAAACCATGGCCCAAGAGCTGAACCTCCGATTTCAACTACAAGTACTTGAGTAAAGCGATCCACGGGAGAAGTAAGAGGGGGCTTAATCTGCAAATTAAACGTCAAACATAATCAAGTCAATCAATCTGTCCGTGTCCAATGCAATCAGCTAAGCACAGTAAAAGAAAACCAACGAACAAAAACCGAATTTCATGCTGACATTAATTGGAAAACTTGAAGAAAATTTTGAAATTACTGCGTCTTAGAGTCAGAAATTTCCATACACGGTCTTTTTAAGTGAAGAACACATAAACGAGCTCTCCATCTCTTCGACTAGAAACCAATTCAATTTATCCTCGGCTCACGCTTCCTCGAGCGACTAAGACAATGCTAGCATTTACCAAAAAACTGACACAAGCATCTATGATAGCAAACCGATTCCAAAAAGAAAGAACACAGGGAACTACAGACTCTCTTACCACACGGAGAGCAACAACGACCGGAATTCCAGAACTGACCTTACCACCAACCACGTTGGTAGCGAAATTGCAGATGGCGTCGAGTGTGCTCTCAATCTGCGCCTTTAGGAACCGAGCCGGCGCGAGTTCCGACTTCCTTAACCAGTAGTGCTCGACCATGCGGCCCTCGTCCGGGCTAAGTTCGCGATCGTGCCCTTCTCTAGCTCCTCCATCGCCTTTAACGTGGCCTGGAACCAAGGCTCCATCTCCTCCACGAACTCGTCCGTGAACCCGATTTGGCTCATGTCCAAGGAAAAGCCCTAGCTTCGATGCTGGTGTAGCTAGTCCACATACCTTGTCGATAACGTGCAGGAATCCTTCTCCAGCCCCCTAGCCCACGCCTCTCTTTCTTCACTATACCGTCGACCCTGCCTAGGTCCACCGAGATCTCCCTTGCGACTAATCAGGCCAACGATAAGGACAGCACCTGGTTGACTGCGGGGAGCTTGGCGCTGCTCGGGAACGAGATTGAGGCCGCCTCCTTCTTGCCGGAGGCTGGCGGCGTCTTCTGCCTGAGGGAGAGGGAGGACGAGCAGATGCTGGAGACAAAGGACGCCATTGGTGGTGGTGGTGGCAGTGGCGGCAACGGCTCGGAGTTGAAGTTGATGACACGTTTGTTGGAGGGATGCAATCGGATGGAGGCCCAGAAGCTGCCAAGAAAGCTTATGCTCAATCTCCACGTTGGAAATAGTCGGAGGAAAAAGGGGTTAGGAACTAGCTACGACTGGCGAGGCTCTTGGAGGAGGCGATGTGCTAGAGGAAGATGACCGGTAAGGCTTTTGGGGAGGCAGAGGTGGAGGGAGTGGGATACTTGGAGAAGGAAACAGAGGAAGTGTAGCTCATTCTCTGTCTGTTCTTCCACGAGGAGGGAGGGAGGGAGGGAGAGAGAGAGAGAGAGAGAGAGAGAGAGAGAGAGAAAAAAACCAGAAAATTCGAGTGAGGAGAGAGAAATTTCAAGCGGGAGTGTTGTGCATTTACTACCCATTGACCTGTCCTTTCTTCTGCCTACCGAACCGAGCCACCAGCCGAGAGTCAACCTTTCCAATTTCCAACGGGTCCCACTCACAGACACATGTCGATATCTGAGTGGTAAATGCACACCAAGTCAGCAGATGACGTGGCGTGCTCATACCACTGGATATTTTCTTCAAGAAATATGAGTTTGAAGAGAAATTTTTATGCTCAATTTTTTTTCTTTCTTTGTAGATCAAGAATAGTAATCTCACTAGATCTCTTGGCAATGGCTTCACAAAACTCAATCAAGCATGATGCTAATAGATTTGTCATAGCTAAGTGGATTGCTCAGATTTATATAACTAGCCACCTATTTCCTATTAGGATTTAGCGACATCAAAATAATTGAGAAAATTATTGAATTTATTAAACTTGTGTCAATTCAATTCTAAACTTCTCAATTTTATCAATCTAGTCATAAACATTTTGGTAATTTGATAATATAGTTCATCTAGCTAATTTTGTCTGAAAATCGCTAACATGGACACCAATCGGCACTAACATGAATTTTCTTGAATTTATTATTATTATTTTCTTTTCTTTTTCCTTTCCTTTTTCTTTTCTTCTCTTTTCCTTTTTTTTTTTTCCATTTTTTACTGGTAACATATCTTGCATTACAGTCTCAAGACTAATTGCCCTTCATTGAAACAATCATAATTCAACCATTCCTCATGCTTACTACTTAGAAAAGCTCAACATTGCCAAAACAAATATCTTACTTAAAACCTTCTAAAACTCTAGAAGAATGATGTATTGTTACTAATTAGGGGTGGGCATGGTTCTAGAGTAGAACCTAGAACCTGATAATTGAACTGATGGGAACTTGTAGGTTCTAGGTTCTAATGTATGCAAGGTAGTTTACAAGTTCCAAAAAATGGTAAACCTATTTGAACACGTAGATTCAAGGTTCTTTATTGGAGAAACCTGGAACTTGGAACCTAGAACCTAAAACAAGTTTTAATGTTTTTATCGGTTCATGTATTTGCGCAATCCTCCAATTTTCCATGTCGCTTGATTATGAATGTATAATTTGGAAGTACTAATATGAGCTTTTATTTTATGACTAAGACTTTCACCTTTTTAATGTTCATGTTTTTTGTATGTCTATATAGTCAATGAATTGTAACAGTAAGTTGAGGTCATTAAGGGTGCGTTTAATAATGACTCTTTTCCGGGAACAGATTCTAATCATAAATGATTATTTTTTATTCTGTTCTCTGGAACAATTTTTAAGCATTTTAAGCTGTTTGGTAACTGTCCAAAATTTCTAATTATGGAATAGAATTGTGTTTGGTACCATCAACCGACTCTCGATGAGGCCGGTCCTCGTCGGCCGAGCCTCACCGGTGGCCAGGCCGGCTTCGCCAGGGTTGGCGAGGCCTGCCTAGCCATCGGTGGGGTTGGGCGTCGTGAGGCATGCCTAGCCTTGGCGAGGCTTAACTGGGCTTGCCTCCAGCGAGCTCGCCAGACCGGTCGTCGGCGACTGGTGGTGGACGGCAGCGGACGGTGGCAGACGGCGGTGGATAGCAACCGTGGGATGGTGGTCGATGAAGAAGAAGAAAAGAGGAGGAGGAGAAGAAGAAGAAGAAGAAGAAGAAGAAGAAGAAGAAGAAGAAGAAGAAAGGGAAGAAGAATAGTTGGTTTTGATTTTTAGATTTGTTCCTGGAACAAGAATCAACTTCTTCTTTTTTATTCTTGATTTTGTTCCAAATCTACTTTCAGGAACAAAAAAATAAAAATTTGTTCCCAAGAACAAAAAAATAAAAATTTGTTCCCAAGAACAAAAATTTTACCAAACACAATTTTGTTCTAAAACTACTCCCGGGAACAAAAAATCAGAATCTAGTACTGTTTGGATGGTTACTAAACAACCCCTAAAGGTTTCAATTCACTGCAATCGTTTAATTAATAATGAGTGGAACCTAGGTAAATTCTAAAACTTGTGGCAGGGTAAGTTTCAGGATTTAGGGTATGTAGGACAAGTTCCAAGTTCTAAAAAATGAGAAATGTTCTCCAATGGGTAGGTTATGTTTCCAATGTAACTTATACGGAACCTGAATTCGCTTACCTTTATTGCTAACGATAGATAACAAAATACTATTATTTACCCACAACCATGCGAGCAACTTTATATCTTCAGTCGATAGTTAACACCACAATGTATACATTTACATAAAAGGAAAAGGATTCCAAGAACATCAAGAAGAAGCTCCACCAAAAGACAACTGAAACATAGCGAAACAAGCGTCATTGAATATCGTTTGCCTTCTCTTATTGAACTTACTGGTGTCGGCCATCACTGCTAGACCTTTAGTAGATGAAGCAGTAAATGCCAAGATTACGGCGTTACCTAGGCAGCCTATGGACGTGAGTTTTGCTTAGTATTCGGGACATGTGACCATAAACGAAAAAAAAAAAGCTGTTCTATTGGCTGGTTGAAGCATCATCGGATGAAGAGTCTAAACCTCTTCTTCTATGGCTCAATGTAGGACCCAGAGCCTTGACAATCGGGTACAGAGCCTTTCGAGAGATTGGACCCTTCTAGATCTTGCCTGCTGGGAAGCTTTTTAGGAGAATTTGCTTGGAACACTGGTAATTTTGTTTCAGCAACGCTTTGTGTATTAAATCTCGACTAAGACTCATTCGTTGAATGTCTCGAATGGCTATTACCTTGTGTGACTTGCTATTTGGTTTTATTGATCAGGGAAAGTTAAACTCAAGAAGCTTTAGGCCCGCCTCTCTCTAAGAAGAAACACAATTGAGAAGGTGCCAAGTTTTTTTCTTTTTTTGTCAAAAAATGTTCCGAGTTTAAATAGTAACATAATTAGTGTATAGATTGTAGTATGGAGACTCAACATTTTCATTATATATGTCGGTTAGCTTTACCCTTTTAACTCGTTATATGGTATAAATTCGGGAGAAGTACACTATTAGTGTCATAAGTTGTGTACGGCGCTCACTTTGGTGCCAAAAGTTTCCGTCGGGTCACTTAAGTGCCAAATCGGAGGAAAAACGATCACTTGGGTGCTACTGGCAAAAGATTCTAGCCAAAATGATTACATTGCTTTAAAAAAAAAAAAATCGACAAGGCCTTAAACGACGTCGTTTTCGGTCCTCCTTAAGAAAACGACGTCGTTTTGCTGTCCTACATGGATGGTCTCACAAAAACAACGCCATTTAACTCATTTGGGGATTTTTTTTTTCTTTTGGGATTGAAATTAGGGTTTTTTTGTCTACCGTCGATCGGCCGCCGTCCTTCGGCCACCTTCGCTTGGCCACCGTCCCTCGACCTCCATCATAGTTGCTTGCCATAGCAAGACAAAAGAAAAAAAAAAAACAAATAGAAAATCCTAAGGGAGAGGGAGGTGTCGATGGCGAGTGTGGAGGAGGGGATGGCGGGGCCACAGCCGTTGCCGTCGTCGCAGCTAGCTTCGCCGACAACCTCCATGGCGTTCCAGATTTTCGAGGCTACCATTGGCCAGATCGCTCGTGCTCGTGCTTCCTCTACACCTGAAGATATTATTAGGGAAAAGGCAGTGGTGGGGCTAAGATTCGGGGATTTGAAAGGTCGACAAGGTGATTGAAAATGGGGGAGAACTATTGGGGGAGGGCGGAGGCGAGTGCGTGATTTCTTTTCTGGAAAACTACTGGTGTTGTGTTGGTGTGTTGCTGGTGTTGCTGGTGTTGTTCTTCAGTGCTGCTAGTGCTGTTCTTCGGGGAAAAACCAGTCTTCGGGGAAGAAGACGACACAAAACGGCGTCGTTTGGGGATTTAGGGTTTTGAATTTGGGGGAAAGACACAAAACAATGTTGTTTTGTTGTTTAAATGCTGACTATACTTTCCGGCGAGTCACATCAGCTTAAAAAATTAATAAAAAAATGCCACATCGGATTTCCGGCCAACCGGATCGGAGTTGGCACCAAAGTGAGCATTTTTCAAACTTTTTGGCACTTAAGTGATCCGACAGAAACTTTTGGCACCAAAGTGAGCGCCGTACACAACTTATAGCACTGATAGTGTACTTCTCCCGTATAAATTCAGACCAAAGTAATGGCTCTTTCATGACTGCAGACTAAATGATCCATTTTTGTCTTTATATTTGGATTAAATTTTTCAAACTCATAAAGAATGCGTCATCACTAAGAAATCCATATTTTAGATGAAGACCGAATAATAACATCTTGTGGTTGCTGGAGTTGGATTTTCTATCCTCAACGTCGCTGAGTCAATCGGAGATAACAGCACCGGTCGGGACTTAATGACTTGCTCTACCTGTTTGCCCTAGTTTGATTATTGAGTCTTCCACTCTATACTTTCTTCCAGAAAGTCTCGAATTATTTCCTTTTCTTTTGATCTCAGCCATGGACAGTCACAAATTTTTAAATAAATGGCTCGAAATCTTTCCAAAATACAAATACCGAGACTTCTACGCTGCCGGAGAGAGCTGTGCAGGTACGCGTTTTCTGTGGCCATTTTAATGTATAACGTTATTTTAGGTCACGCATGAGTTTAATAATAAACGCTTATTCCAAGACATTATGTGCCTCAACTCGCTCGACTGATAGTAAACCGCAACATGGGGATCGTGCGACCAATCATCAATCTGAAGGGAATATTGGTGAGATGACTAGTGTCGAATCTGCATGGCGAAGCCTATCTATTTTCGCTATTAAACTGGACTAAGCTAGTGCTCTTTTCTTGGGTAAAAATTTCCTAGCCAGGAAACCCTCCTTGATGACAAAACTGGAGAACCGGGTATGGCTGGTTACCTGTGGAATCATGGGATGATCTCAGACACTACATACCGAAACATACAGAAATTTTGTAAATTTTGTGCTGTCGATAGACAGTCTGATGGCTGCAATAAAGCCTGGAATGAAGCATGCATGAATGAATTTGGAGACGTCGACAATTTTAACCTATTTATGAGACCATCTGCGAGCCCCATACAGGTGAGATAGCTCCTAAATTTATTCTTAGAGGCTGGAGAATGAGCGGTAAGAAAGCCTGACAGCACTTTGATACTCAATCCTCAGTTTTTCTCTGCAAGTAGGATTTGATTGACGGAGATGGGTTTGGACATTACTCGGATGATGACACTAGTACTCAATTTGAGAAGGAAAGAGGTGCAGGAAGCTTTCCACATCGACCCTTCGTATATTCCAGTGAACTATAGCCAGGAATTGTTCATGATTCAAGAACTTGACTCAAATCAAGGGCATGGAAAATTCCTAGGGAATGATAAATCATGCGGTTTCGCTTAAGAAGTGACCTGGTTTGACAGAACACTATGTAGAAAGCGACACAGAATCATCGATGTTGCCGATTTTAAAAGAACTCATACAGACCCAATTGCTCATTTGGATATATAGGTAAGGCGTATTAGATGTTAGAAACAAGAAGAAAATCATGCCAATGCATTTAATCTTGAGTTTGCAATATTTGATTAATTTGAGATATAATCATGATTGTATTACAATTGGTAGAATTAGTGCATAAACATTAATTGACCATAATGGAAGTTATATATTCTTCATCATCAAGATGTCTTTTTTGGTTTTAGACATTAATAGTACCAAATATTTACTTTCACAGATCAAATTTTTTCTTTTTGAGCAGTGGGACTACAGATATAGCCATTCCTTTGTCAACGGCTTGGCACAACGTTAAAGCCCCTAAGCTCAAACTACAGGATAAATGGTACCCTTGGAACCAAAACAATCTGGTAAGCGCAATTTCAAATCAAGCTGGAGAAAAGCTTTCGTGCAGTAATTCACGTTAAACAGAAACAAGACTCTTTGGTTTCTGATCAGCTCGGAGGTTGGATCAAGGTATACGAAGGACTTACGTTCATTGCTGTGTTGGGATCTCCCCTCTCACGCACATGCTTTGTTCAAGAGCATCCTATCGAATACACCCATGCCAGGAGCACCAAGTCAACAGCATGATTTCAAAATATTGGATGAAAATGTGTTAGCTTCGAGTTAAATCGTCTCACACCGAATCCTGATTTCTCACAATAAATCCGTGTTGTGTTTGAATTGTATTCTCCTGTTGTGTCATGAATGGTCTGATTTGATTACATGTTGATTTCACCATCCACAATTGAGTTTTTTTAAATCAATCATAGACAATGACAACGAATGCACATGTTTGGGATGTTAATGAGTATATTTTTACTTGGCGTGGTGACATTACCTATGCAAGTCAGTTTGTTCTTATCGAGAAATAGGAGCGCTTTGAAGGAAAGAAATGACAAAATTTTTGCTTAAACTGTGGAGAGATGTTGACCATAAAAAAGATCCGTTTTATGTTTTGTGAGCCATCACGAAACCCTGCAAAATTAACGAAGAGTTGGAGTAATTCTTGGGTTACGTAGAAGGGGAGATTTGATCAAATCCAACCTGACCATGCCAAATTTTAATTCCAATTTGGGCGTGGCACTTTATCATGAGGTTGATGAAGACTAAGGAAAATATTTCAAAAATGATCCTCGACCCTCAATTCAATCTAGAAATTAATGTAGATTCCAGCCTTTTGGTACGGAAAATATTTTTACTTGAAACAGTTTCCAATTCTCCATTTTCATTCTCTTGAAAGTGTGTTTGGTTCGTAAAAATGAAAATTAGATTGATTTCTATAAATATCTATTCCATGAATTAAGTGATATACACAACTTGATCAGTATAGATTGACATACATATTTATTAATAGTATAGATCATGGGACATCCTCTTTCATTTATATATCTAGGATTATATTACAAATTCATTGCAAGACGTCAAAGAATGATGGAAAATAGATATAAAAATGACTATTAATTATTGGTTGCTGAAAAAAGTTTTATCCTAAAAAGTGCGTAAGGGATTAAGAAATTGTAACTTGTTTTATTTCGAGGAAGAGAAATGCCATTCTTAAAAATCCATTGTTTTGCAACAATTGAAACATTGATAATTATATAATTGATGGCCCAACCTTGAAAATGTTTACTTTTTGTAAAGAGAAGAATCCAATTGATGTCGGGCCCTTAATAAAATCAAGTCAAATAAATAATCACTTATATTAAACTCATTGAGTTGAGGACAACCACTAAGTCGAATCTTCTCATCAAATCTGCATATTTTATTTATTAACTAATTTTCACCTAATCATACGTCGAATCTTGGTCATGTGGGCTGTCTTTGTACTCTCTGTCCTGAAATTATGTGGGCAGTTGGTATTAACACCTATAAAGGGCCAAAATAGGAGTTGGTCATTTTGAGAGAGACATTGACTTTGTGAGATAATCATAGCAAAGAAAATATCGACTTTATAATTGTATGATATTCAATAAATTATCCCAACCAAGTTATGATTGACATAAGTTTGGCCAGTCGGAGTTTTGGCATGCGCGAGATTGACACTGACAATTATGATGATGCAAGCATGGAAAAGGGAAGTAAAGACTCTTATGCCTCGACTCTAGAACCTCGAGACATGATGCGTGGCACAAACGACTGACACGCACATGGTAGAAGCAGTTGACATAATGTCAAATGGTTAAAGTCGGGGAATAGTGCAGGAATGGTTATTTTCAAGTTATTCCTACAATATAAAAGCAATGGAGATCGTGGTCAGACACGTCTCATAAGCATATTGTCCAAAATGTGGTTGACAAGTTATAAAATATGAAAAGTGGCATGCTAGACGCTCATAACTATAAAGGGACTAAAGAAGTAGGGCAAATACACTCAATCAAATCGTAACATTTACCTTATTTTATCTCCAATTTTTTGCTCTATGATTATGATTTGAGTTTGCAGTGTCAGACTTTAGCTTTGAGTCATGTCTATTTCGTGTTCCTTTTTAGAATGTAACCATCTAATCAATAATACATAGATCACATGTTATCACATTTTGTAATTTCAACCTAGGCCTTCATTGACAAGTCTTCTTCAGGAAGCAAACCCAAGTGCCCGAATGTTTTTTTTTTTTTTTTGGTGCTGGAGGAACCGGCTTGCAGCCGACAGCCGCGCCGTAAACCCCCAGGTGACACTTAAGCAGGAGGACCCACCACCCTTGAGTCACACTTAATACACCTAGCGCCTCCCCTGGGTTTTGAACTCTTCACCTCTTCATTGAGGATCAGCAGAGCCTTAACCAGTGGAGTCACCACGGCCGGTGATTGTGCCCGCATGTTGTGTATCCTTAATTGGTATAATATCTTTTTATTGCCTCATACCTGCCGATACCATCTTCTTGTTGACATCCAAGCAATCTCGAAATCCGTACGAGAACCTAGATGAAGTCTTTTATTACTTGCTTTGGTCTGGATGAGTCTACTTAAGTGAGCGGACCTTGATTTGGGGAATCTTTGGGAAAACAGTACCAAATCTGCCACTTTCTTAGATACTGCATGTCCCAATGTCTGAGGCCAAGTCCTTTTGACAGTTGGAGTGGAAGGCATCTTCGCTTTGCAATTCACCATCTAATAATAAGCAATGCCGTTTGGGTCTTCTAGTATATCGTTTTCGTGCTACTAAATCCATCCCGCGACCATTATTTTCATGTCTAATGGGTGGCGTCTACTCCTACGTAGTTCATTGCTAACCCTCTTTACCATGCTTGTACCACACACCATGGAGATTGATTTTGATTTTGCAAAGGGAAGATTACTGGGGCGCCCTTTATCTATCTCCTATTTCGCATCTTTTCAAGATCAACGTGTTGTAAACTGATTGGACTCTCAAAATGCCGATATGGTCATTGTGTAGTAAACCTAGTGTGCACATTACTGGTTGAACATCTTACACCACCACGCATGAACAGTGATGTTTGGACCATTCACCCGACTTAGGCTTGCATCTTACTTACTTTATAATGTTAGTAGGTTCAATAATTTTGACCACGCATGTGGATCTGAAAAATTGTATCTGAGGTCGAGAAACGTCATTTTCGGCCATCTAAGAGTCCGCACCACTTGAAAGTTCATTTTTCATTTTCTATGGAATTTCAGTTGCCTCTCAAGTCACTGAAAGCGATCTCGCATTCATTTGGATTTTGGACACAGAATATATCCAATTTTCTGGCTTTTATCGAAAAGAAGGTGCAATGACATGGTCAAGCCCTGCGTCTAATCACTTTCTTCATTTGATTATTTCTTACTTTAATTTCTCCCGTCAGAGGCCAAGAACGTGTAATGAAATGGTCAAACCTGCATCTAATCACTCTCTGTTTTTTTTATTATTTCTTCAGACAGATCAATCTTATCTCTATCAACTCAATCACCATCCATCAAACTACTACATTAGTCTAGGAAAATAGGAAATAAAACCGAAAAAAAAAAAGAAAAAAAATTCAAAATCTCAACAAAAAAAAAAATCGCGGTCCTTGTCTACCACGTCTAAGCAAGTTCGCTGCCCAAGTAGCTTAATTAGGGAAAATTAATTGGCATAAATTAGGTATCTTCGTCCAGTTTGGCAAGCTGACTGCTATTGGCTTTAAGCACGTTTTTTCCACCCTTCTCAACATGTCACCCCGCAAAAATTATCTTGCCTGACTAAGATTTCATTTCCATATTGGAGCACGTTGAATCGAGTCACTTGCAGTAGTATCATGCCAGATTCATTTCTCGCAATAAACTTCTCCGTATAAAGTATTCTAAGTTTTTCACTTTCCTATTGTCTGAAATCGTCGGTACATGTGGCTAATGCCAGTTGAATAGACAATGACAGCCTTCTATGGAAGGCTAATGCTCGTTTAATTGCATTACTTTGTACCGTGCCACGTTCATTTCTCACAATAAACTTCTCCATCTATAGTATTCTACGTTTTTCACTTTCCTAATGTTTGAAATCGTCAATTCATTCGCTTAATGATCATTGAATAAATAGTGACTGCCTTCCAAGGAAGATGTATGAGGTCACTACCGAGAAGTGCATGGATCTTGTGATCCGGAGATTCACCTCGGGAAAACTCGCCATCTTTAACAATTCAAATGCAGGATTCAAACAAACAAGATGAATATGTTTAACGGCGTTGGGAACATGTAGTACAAATCTTCACTACCTTCATCTGGGGGAGATCGTTAAGAGAGAATCCAAATCCAAGCCTATCAATATATTCAATTGGACCGATCTTCACTTAAAAAGTTTAAGTTAATGAGTTATGAGTCAATGTGGATACATTAACTGCTTTACATCACATAATTTATCCGATGTGGGACTTTTCTAATACAACTCAACATCTTAACTAACGGTGATGTACAGGTATTATGATACAAGGGCACCACGTCGCTAAGGAGGATTTTGATGATTAGCCGACGACGGATGTGCCTTTTCTTGACCAAACATCACTTTCCTCGATTCTTGCTGTACTGGCTCTTCAGTAATCTTAGAAGACGCCCAGTAAAGTCCTCTCTCTCTCTCTCTCTCTCTCTCTCCATGTGCTTCGTTGACCTAAAATCTCCCTCCAACGGAGCTAGTTCCATTTCCAACATCTATATCTGTTGATTTGGAGCAACAATCCCGCAAGTCCATGGTAAGATCTGATATACAACAGTGAAGGTTACATTTTTCAGGACTCATTTGCTTCTTGAACCCAACCTTCCAGCTCAGGCGTTAAAAAAAAAAAAAAAAAAAAAAAAAAAAAAAACTGGGAAAATGTATAAGAACATAACTGAGTCAACTAACATATAAGTTGTAACAGGTCTCGTATCATATATGAACACAAAGTAGTCCATTCAAACCCATCTCCAACCATGTCTTTGAAGACTATATTAGAATTATCATTTTGACTAAGCATATAGAAACTTACACAAGCCACACCAATGGTTGTAGATACTCTGGGATGATACATCTATAATATATTATTTTCATGCTACGCAAATCTCATTTTAAGATCACTGGATAATAATGATGGATCACGCTATGTGACGGCTCGATTGCTACGAAATTGTTGGGTAACAAAATTGTATTCACGATCACTGCATCAAACTTCTCCAATTTGACCATCTTCTAGCAAAATAACACCATGATTTTTATTCCCTGTCCCGGCCTCCGGCCTCTGGACCTTTTTGCACCGGCCTTTGTCTTCTGAAATTTCTATGGTCACGCCTTCTTCTTTTTTTTTTCATTCCTGTTTTATTTATATTTTTGACTTGGGTTAGTGTGCCGGCCGGCCACCCGGGGAGGACCGCTCCCCGGCAGGGTCATTGGGGTGTATCCAGACCGGAGCTTTACCCGGGTAGGAGGGACACCCCTCACCTGTGCCTCGCCGAACCCCCGTAAGGGGGTTGTGGCCGGACGGGCAATGGGGCCGGAATATTTTTCCAGGCCCGAATCCCGGCCTGTACCCGGACTGTTCCCGGTGGTCAAAGCCTTTTAAGGTCTTGCTTAGGACCATGTGCTTTATATTGTTCCTTTAGTTTTGTTGGTGTCCTGACTAACGATGCCCCACATTTTTAGTTAGAGTACGACTTCCGCTGAATTGTGTCCACCTGACTCTGGTTAGGCCGCAGGCCAGCCATCGCCATTTCGCAGGTTGCTGGCTGGATCCACCTCTATGTGGGCCCAGCTAACATTAAGATAAAAGAGAAGAAAAAGTCAATAGGTCAAAAGCAACAAGAAAAAGAAGTCGCTACTTAGTGCGTGAGTGTGGCCGGGAGGAGGAGGAGGCAGAAAAGAGAGAGAGAGAGCCCACCGAGAGCATCGAGAGAGTGCCGGGAAGAAAAGAAAAATAGGGCGGGAATCGAGGGTTACTACTTCGCAGTCTTGATTGGAAAGTCAAACGTTAATAGTAGCTTAAGTTTAAATATGTCGTTTACGAGACCAAGAATCATGAGTTGATTGGATTTATTCGTTGAGAACTTTCTCTAAATTGTCCACTTATGATTAGAGTTTTTTGCTATATTTATATGAATTTACTTTTGTGATGAAAAAGTTGTTGGCATTTAAATTTTGGCGATTCATTTAATTAATTATTAAGTTATAGAAAATTATAATAATATTTAACTCTTGACAATATATAATTTTCATTAAATCATATAGTATATAAATTTTATGAGCATTTGCATTAATAGTAATAGAAATTTGTTTTTAAATATTATTTAAAAAAAGAGAAGGAAAAAAAAAGAAGAAGGACAGACCGGGCGGGCCATCATTTCTTTTACTTTTCTTCCTTTTATTTCCGCCTGAGCCCTGCCCGGCCCGGCCCGGCCCGGCTCGACCTCTTCTCTTTAACTTCTTCCACCGGTCCAGATTCCTTCCTTCTTCCTCCTTTCCTCTCTTCCCTCATGCTCACTGAACAAAGGACGTGGGCGGCACAGAAGAGAACGACGTACAGTACGGAGCAGAGACTTCACGGCGTGATCGTCCTATCGGGGGCCAGGCTGCAATTGGCATGGCCGAGGCCATGTGCGCCGCTGGCCATTTAAAAGGAAAGAGAGGTGGAGAGAGAGATGGTGGGGTTCGGACCGAGAGAGAGAGAGGAGTCCGCCAAGAGGTAGATTGGGAGTGAGAGAAAGCTAGGGAGCGAGACCGAGAGCAAGGAGTCCTCCGGCAGCTCGGCCACGCCGGAGCCTCGTCCGACGACTCCCGGCCGCTCCCTTGAGCCAGCAGCCTCCGGTAAGTCACGGTTCCCTTTCGATTTCACTCGGATTGGGTCGTTTTCCAAGGATTCCAGCTGGGAGGCGTGCGAGATGAACGGGCATTGTCCGATCCGTCAAGCTCCCCCTCCATTCGTCATCTCCGAGCTGGGTAGGAACATACATTGGCCGTTCCCCGGTTTCGCCCTCTTTGTGTGTGCCCCTGTTTTACCTTGCTTCGGGCGTGTCGAGCCAGATCTCGCAGCCATCCGGTTCATGCGAGCCCCAGCCCCCGTCAGCCCGTCGTTTTGTCTCCACTGTTCGGGCATGTGGTTGGTCGAGGGTTCCAGCGCGGGTTTGAGAACTGTCCCCGACAAACGGCCGTTTGTCGGGGACAGACGGGGGATGGCGGCCGAGGCCTTGGCGACGCCGCGGCGCTCCTGTGGCCTGATGGAGACGGGCAGCGTCGCTTGCTGCGGTTGTCTCCGTCGCGACAAGGACGCCGCGAAACCGGGGTAAACGAGCTAGGTCGGGCTGGCCAGCCGGCCTGGCCGGCCCGGGCTTGTTTGGGCTAGCTTGGCCGAGTTGGGCTGGTTTAGTGCAATTCCTACTTTAGTTTTTCTACTGTGGGCCGGGCTTAGTTTATTAGTTTCTTAAGGGTTTAGCTAAAATTTTGGGTCAGACTGGGCCCGCACGTCAGGCCCATTTTAGCTGAGGGCCTCGCAACCCGGGTCTGTCCCACCCGAACCGGATTCGAGGATCCGACTTGGGTACTTTTAGGATTAATTTTTTTAAATAATTTAAAAAACTTAACTTTTTAAAAAATAATAAAATTAAAAATTAAAAACATTCCAAAAAAATTATTTCTTTTTTCTAAATTAGGGAAAAGCTTAAAAAATAGTTTTTGAGTAATTTTCTCTTAAAGTGTGTGAAAATCCTTGAAAAGAAAAAAAATTGTTTAAAATTGAACAAGTCTTAAGAGTTTTAAAATAGGGTGTACGTGTTTTTAGGACAAATCTTAAGTTGTTTGTGCATTTCTATTTCATTTACTCTTGATTGCACATTTTTAATATGTTAATTGTGGTTTTCCTTTAGCTTGGTTAGAAATGGTACATTTCATATTTCTTACTTAGATTCTTGTTTTCCCTTGCAATTTATTTAATACTTCATTGGTTGCTAATTGATAGGGTAATGATTCACACTCACATGATCATCTTACACAAGTGGATAGGTTTAAAATTAATCCAAATTGCCTAACAAATATCTTTCTTAAAATGAATAAGATTAGGTGTCAAAAAAGCACTTCTTTGATTGCATAAAAAGTGAAGTATACTTCCATACCTTGATTTTTAGCCAATCCCAATTGACTAGTAACGATTCCTCATTAAAAAAAATCATTATAGTGTCAATTTGAAACTTAAATTGAATACCCCAACGTCACACGAGGTATAAGCTTAGGAGAGTCTGCGTCTAAATGAGGGTCGTAGGCTCGTCTTTAAGGCAATAATCATAAACCTATGTTTTTTTCTTTCTTCAAATGGAAAAGGTAGGTCTCAACAGAGTTATAGTTGTATTATTAATATTGAGCCTCTAATATGTGATTAGAGAATAATATTTTATACATCTTACTATTCTTATTGACTAATGGAAGTTTTTGGATGATCCACAATTTTTCCCACATTGGGTTTCCATGAAAAACCTTGGTGGTGTTGTTGGTTTTGTCTCCTTATCATTTTGTTGTTATATTCTTATTGCAAGGTTGTATTGGCCGATTGTTGTTGGGCTAAGTCGATTTTAGTCAGTTTAGTTTTAGGGAGACATTAATTCTAGATTAGGTTTCGTTCATGGTGATTTGTCGTCCGGTTCTTCCCCGACACAAGTAATGGAAACAAAAACTTGATTTCCCAAAATTCTATTTATATAAACTTGCTTGAAATGCATAATATCAAATTTCTTATCATCCCAAGCTTGTAATCTATTGTGAATTTTTTAAGGGTGGTAGATACAGCTATGATGGAAACAAGGAGTTGTACAGAAACAGGATCCACTAGCCACTACACATTTGGAGCTAAGTTTGATGTGTTTTTAAGTTTTTGAGGACAAGATACTCGCGCTAACTTCACGGATTCCCTCTATCATGCCTTGCTAGATAAGGGTATACATGTTTTCATCGACAAGAAGGGGATTGACATTGGTGAAGAGATTGGTCTAGAAATTTTGCAGGCCATTAATGATTCGAAAATCTGCATTCCTATCTTCTCCAAAAGTTATGCTTCTAGTAGTTGGTGCCTTCGCGAGTTGAAACACATGATGGAGCGCAGGAAAACCAATGAACTGGAGGTTTTGCCCATTTTCTATGATGTGACACCTGCTGACGTGAAACTTGAAACCAATGTGTATAAGTATCAATTAACTCAACATAAGCTAAAACATGAGACTGAGACAGTGCGTCTTTGGCGGAAGGCACTCAAGGAGGCTGCTAAAATCAAGGGATGGGACACCAAGGACATAGGGTATGTTAACTCCCTCAACTCCTTTTCCCTTCTTTCTCGGTTTCTTTTACTCGAATACTGGTTATAATTTGAAGAGCAATTTCTTTTTCTTTTTCTTTTTCTTTTTTAAATTTTGTTCTTGGCCCATTCCGCATGTTCTTTTAAGATGTGATCACCAGAAACCAATCAATGGCTTCTTAAAATATCAAAGACAAATATTGAACCTAGGAATTCTAAACCTATTTAAATTTGAAATTTAAAACCTAAGTGAAAGTGTAACACGGGGAATTTGCAAAACCATAAGGACTTCTTGCTTGATGCTGAATGATTCTTGTTCAAAGTGCTTGAATTGTCTTCAAAGACATGTCTTGAGTTGTGGATGATGTTGAGAGTTTTTTGTCTTGAATTCGCCTCTATCTCTAGTGGACCCATATCCTAATCTTCCTTTGTAAGGATCCCAAATTGCCCCTTGATTTGCGTGCCACATGAGAGATGACTTTTTTTTTTTTGTCAGTGCTACTTTATTTCTATTCGAATTCTCACTCTCAGACTTTTACTTTGCTTTATTGCAAGGCGTGGAAGTCAAAATTCACACCTGAAACTAAATCACCCTTACCTCAAACTCCTCGAGAAAGTGCAGATTTGAACTTATCACCTCTTCCTTCTATTTTGAAAGAGTGGCCAATGGGATAAACCCCACTGGTTTTGCTTTTGATCTTTTAGTTATAAGTAGTTTTGGCCGATGGAACTTTCAGACGTGAACTTCCTTTTATATCTCAAGTCATCCCTCCATTGGAAATTCACAATTGATAAACCATTCAAATATTTCATTGATGGGTTTTGTCGATAAATTGTATTTTTATGACTTATTTTGACATTTTATCGAATGGACCTTATCAAATTAAGTATATTGCGAGGCTTATTAATTTCTCGACGTTTAGTCATTAATTTTGGGTTTGGTGTCAATAAGGCCATAAGTAGGGGTGAGTCAATTTAGGTTCAACCGGGGAAACGGCTGGAATTGGACTTAATAGTCCAGTTCAAAGCCAATTCTCAGAAGAATCGGACAGGTTTATGGTCCAAAGCCTAAGAACCAAGCGGATTCAATTCATTTTCCGATTTGAGCCTCAAAAGTACCAATTCAACATGATATGATTGTCAATGGATCGGTTCCTTAAAAACTCAAAATGGCTTGAAAAGCCATGAATGCCATCTGCTTACCTTGAACGAATGACACCCAAGATAGCAATCTGAAATTTATGGTTCTGTGCGGGTGGGTTTTTGGTTCACTATCAGTACCATCTTCTTTGCTTCTTTTCCTTTTCCGCCAGATTTTTTTTTTTTTTGGGTTAGTCCTATTCTATTCCTACTCGAACTCTCACCCTCAAACTTTGGCCCTCTTGAAACTAAATTGTCTCAACCCCAACCTTCCCAAGAAAGTGGGGATTCGAATCCCCTACCTCTCCCTTCCATGTTGGAAGGGTGGCTACTGGGCTACCAGATTTGTTTGAACTTTTCACTTTTGCAAATTCAATAGTGGTAGTTGGTGTGCTCTACTGGCACCGAGAACCGCCAAACTTCCTAACGGCATCCGTGGCTGCCCTATATCTCTCTCTTGCTCTCTTCAGGCAGTGTGTGCTCAATGGTGGAAAATCATGTCGCCAGAATCAACATCACATGCTGGATCATCATGGCAAGGCGACCTCATATTAATAGACATATTTGTTACTAATGTGTCTCTCTGCGGCAGTTTGACGCGCTTGAAGGACTATACTTGCAGATTGTTTACTTTTTCCATCTATTTTTGTTCCGCAGAGCATCTTTCCGCAAATCTGATTTAATACATATTTTCTACAATTTCAAAGGCTCGGTTTTTCGGTTTTGATTTGAATCAAAACTTGGAAGGACCCACTGAAATAATGTGTTCCAAGCAGTTTGAACATGAAGCTTCTATTGGAAATTAGTCCAAAGAATACACACTATTTGTTGTAGTCAAAACATCAATATAAAGAAGATGGTAACAACTTTATAATATTCTTCCTTTTACAAATCTTGGAGAAGAAGAAAATAATATATCATTGAAAAATAACATAAAATTGGAGGTGAGGTACGGATATCCGAATCTCCTTAAGGCGATTAGTTCCTGCTAATGGTGCTTCGCAGATTCACGAACTATGCCTCCCAAGATACAACACCTCGAACCTGTTTGGATTAGCACTATGCAAACAGGACTCAGTCAAACCGTTCGATTGAACCAGCACACCCAAAAAAAACAGAAGAGTAGAAAAGTATATCAAAGCTTTTTTGGAATCGAGTTGGAAAAACCAAAACCATAAACCAAAACTTCTCATGAAGCTCTATGTTCCTATCTATATATAGAGATTTTTAGTTCATGTACTAAAGAGATACATGAATTAAATAGACGCGTGTATCAACGAGATTCATGAATAAAGAAATATGTGAATCCAAGAGATTCATGTATTCAAAGATACATGAATTCAAGAGATTCATGAACTCAATAAATATATGAACTAAAAGATACATGAATCTAGGAAATTCATGAATTCAATAGATACGTGAACATAAAACTAAGAAAATTCATGAATCCAAAAAGAGATACGTGAACAGAAAAAACGTATCTTAATTTATTGGCTTTCGTTGATCCATTAACCATAATTATAACCATAATTACAACAGCTTCATAGCACGAATTGGATGCTTTGGTCGGGTTTTGGGTCAATCCTCCTAGGTTTTCTTTCCACCTCTATAGTATTCAGGTACCAAACCGATCAGGTTGGTTCTTGGATGGGTGTGACTTTAACCCGCTCTATGCATATTTAGGGATAAATGTATTGAAAATTCTAAAACTTATTACAAAAGTACAGTTGAGTCATAAAACTTACAAAACCCAACTAAAGCAACCAGTTTGTGTTATGAGGTCCAAGCCAGTTGCAAGATTGAATAGTTTTTTTTTATCCTTTTAGTAAGGTAAGTAATATATTGACTTTTAACCACAAACTATACAGCAGTTGTAGGATTGACTAATTTGGCTCCAAATTTCCCATAAAAAAAAAAAAACCCAAAATGACCCCTTGGTTAAGTTTCTAGTTCCAGTTTTGACCCAAAAAAAAAAAAAATCCTAGTTCCATTTATGAATTGGGCCACCCAAACCATGCTCGCTTCTGGTTAATTGTGCGATGAATATTAGAAGGAATCATGTAAAACTTCTTGCTCTCTGTCATCACCTTCATTAAAAATTTATTGTATCCTATCACTATGATTGAATCAATTCGGAAACTCATGCATTATCTTTGTCCCTCTATGTCCCACGTTTTGTGGCTTACATCATTGAATGATCTTGTCTATACGCATGCTTGTTTTTAATCTGACAGTCACTTAATTATGCTATTTCTACTTACATGCAGCCATGGAGAACTCACACGATTAATAGCTCGTAAACTTTTGGTTAAGCTTAAGGTGTCCCCAGTACATCTATCTGATGATTTGATCGGTGTTGACCAATCAATGGATGCAATAATAGATTTGTTGAGTGTTGAATATGAGGACATAAGGCTCATTGGAATATGGGGAATGGGTGGTATAGGCAAGACAACTCTTGCCAAGGTCATTTGTCACAAGTTGTCTACTAATTTTGAAAGTTGTAGCTTTATCTCGGATGTACGACAAGCATCAGAAAGTTCAAATTCCGGTCTTCTAATTTTGCAAAGGCAACTAGTGCATGATATCCTTCAAGAGAAAAGTATTGAGATTTTTAGCATCAATCAAGGGATAAATATGATCGAAGAACGATTTAAAAGAATGAAAGTTCTTATTTTCCTTGATGATGTAAACCATAGGAGCCACCTAATGGCACTAGCAGCAAAAAGAGAATGGTTTGGTTCAAGAAGTAGAATTGTGGTTACAACGAGAGATAAAGATGTTTTGTCCAAATTTCTAGATCAGTTTGACCATGGTTTGACTTATGAAGTTGCAGAGCTGAATAGTGAAGAATCTTTACAACTTTTTAGCAAGCATGCATTTAGAAGGAACATTCCTCCAAGTGACTTTCTTAGTTTGTCTAAGAATGTTACTGCAAAAACTGGCGGGCTTCCATTGACTATTGAAGTGATGGGTTCATTTTTATACCAAAAAGGAAAAGCAACATGGGAAGATACATTCAAAAAGATGGAACGCCACCTTCATGAGGATGTGGAAAAAAAGTTAATGCTAAGTTATGAGGCTTTAGATGAAGAAGAAAAGCAACTATTTCTTGATATTGGCTGCTTCCTAAACGGAGAGAATAAGAGAGATGCAACTTATATGTGGGATGACTGGGGATTGTTTCCAGATGAAGGGATCGATGTCCTACTTTTGATGTCCTTAGTAAAAGTTGGAGTAAAGAATGAGTTATGGATGCATGACAAGCTTAAAGACTTAGGGAAGGGCATTGTACGTAATGAAAATTGCAAAGATTCAGGAAAGCGGTCTCGGGTGTGGAATCATGAAGAAGCATTGGATATGATGATGAGGAAGAAGGTAAAGCTAAGTGCAGCACCTTGTTACTTTTTTATAGCGTAAATCTGTCTAAAATTATACTTTTTCCAGTTTATTTCGTACTTCACTGGAAGGCCACCAATGAACTGACTCCATTTTGGAATTATATGGAACCAAAACTGTTGCAGAAAGCTATGTGCACTTTGCCTAGGTTAATGAGAAACTTTTTGTTATCGTTGCAGGGAACTGAGACTATTGAAGCGATTTGTGCAAACTTTGACGGAGTTCTTTTGACACCAGAAGAATTTACGAAAGTGCCAGACATAAGATTTCTCGCAATGATAAATGGAAACCTCTCCGGAAATTTTAAGGATCTCTTTCCAGAACTAAGATGGCTTTCTTGGAAGAATTGCCCTTTATATTTACAAGCAACCAACTTTTGCCCCAAAAATCTACTCATCCTTGACCTATCGCGGACCCAAATGACAGAAGATTGGAACGGTTGGATTCAACTTCAGGTATGGTAAATTTTTACGTTACAATATCTGTGTACCTTTTTTTCCCCACACAAGCTCGTGCATTGCAAGGGGTTGAGAATTGTCTTTTTTGGGTTTTAAATTGAAATAAAAGAAGAAATCCAGCTCTTTAAAAACGTGCCTAAGATACCAATTCTGCACTGCAGATCGCAACTTCTTTGAATGTTTTCAAAATCAATCACTAAATCTAGCTAGAAGTATATTGAATCAAACAATTACTTTACCTTCTATTTATTAAATCTCGCTTGGTAAAATTGCAACTTAATAATAGTTGTACCGTATTATAAGTGTGATGTAGAGTGCTATGACTTTAGTGTTTAGTAATACATATCTTACTACTGTAATATATCAAAGTTCGTTGAGGCATAAAATGCTAAAGCTCTGAAGTAGCTACAGCTATGAAGTATTTGCGAACACATTGTGAAGCTTCAACACCCATTTTTGCAATTGAATCTGCTATAGGAGCTAAGATTATGACTCTATACCGAAACACATCAGTACTGAAGAGGAGGATACTCACCGCAACTCCATCACTCATTGGTTTAAGTTTTTGGGTAAAGATAGGTCTTGGGCTCCCTCTTAGCAATCTCCTTTGGCAAAGCATGCTCCCAACAAAAATTTCTTCACTTAGGTGTTTTACGTACATCCTTTAACAAAATCCTAGTATGAAAATATATTAATATGATTCTTAAAAAGCTACTGCCCTTATTTTAATGTGTTAAAAGAAACATTAAACTCCATATAGATTTATTATGCTCAAATAATATATAAAGTACTTCTAAAATATATATGGTTATCAATTAAAAAACAGGACCACAACTATGTGAGAGGAATGGATATGCACGGGGTACTTGTAAAGTTACTTTTGGCGGAATGCTTCCTTAGTCGATTTATTTGTTTATGTTCAGCAAAACTTTTTTAAGGCAAACTCATTGAATATGCGTAATCATTTGATAGGTGGCTATGAGATTGAAGGTCCTTAATATGTCAAATTGCCTTGGGTTAAGCACAACTCCTGACCTCTCTGCATTTACATTCTTAGAAAAATTAATTCTAGAGGGATGTAGGAATTTGCTACTAATTGATCGATCCATTGGTCATCTGAAACGTCTGAAACACTTGAATCTAAATGCATGTTTTCTTCTCCAAAAGTTGCCGGTTGAACTAGGTTCTCTTGAAGCTTTGACTGAGCTGCTCATAGATAACTATGTATTCTCTGGAAGCATTAATCAAGTCCCAAGTTCGATCAAAGCACTTGTAAATCTTGAGTGCTTGGTCATTTGTGGATTTCCCAGGCTAAGGACACTTTCCGACTCAATTGGGATACTGAAATTTTTAGCTAAGTTGGATGTCTCCTACACGGCCATTGAAGAGTTGCCAAAAACTATTGTCTATCTACAGAGCTTGAAAGTGTTGAAGATGAACGGAAGTAACATGAAAAAGTTACCCGAGACAATTAAATTGTTGGAGAAACTTGAAGAGATTTATGGAGAGGATTGCTTGCGGCTAACTATCATTCCCAGTGATATCAGTGGACTACCTTCGTTGAAGATTTTGAAATTAACAGGAACTCGTGTAGAGGATGTACCAAAGCTTCCCCAAAGTTTGGTAAGTCTATGTCTGTCCTCGAGGGCCACAAATAAAGCTCCAAAGATCTCCAATCTTGTGAACTTAAGAAATCTGGAACTATTCTTCTTCAGCGATGAGTTCACATTTTTAGGATCCAAAGGTGATTCTGATGGGTTCACATTTTTAGGATCCAAAAGTAATCCTGAAAAATTTGTCCGCCCTAAACAGTGATTGACCCCTACCTTCTTCCAAAAGTGGGAACTTACAGCCCATATTGTATTTTGGAACTTCCAACTATCACCAGCGTGAGCTCATATTTGAGTTGCCTTTGCTGTCTGAAAGAACTTCAACTCATCAACTGCAAAAACCTGTACCAGATTGGACAGCTCCCCTCTAGTTTGAGGAACCTTACAGTTCGCAATTGCAATCTTCTTGAAGTTGTTGACCTTTCCAACTTGAAGAATCTACGGGTCTTGTTGATCGCGAATTGTCCCCTCCTTCAAACATTGTCCAACTTATCTAACTCTACAAATCTCAAGGACTTTGTAGTTTGGGACTGTCCGAAACTGGTTGAGATTCAAGGTGTTGATGCACTGAAATCACTAGAAAATCTTGCCATCAGAGACTGCAGTTCCTTACCAAGCTTACCTGATCGATCCAACTTGAAGAAGCTAAAGAACTACCGCGTGGAAAATGCTTTCAAAGTCAGCGAATCCTGAACTTTGAGGCTTGGAGGAATTTGTCATCAAAGCAATGAATGTAAAGCTTATGATTTTCTCCTCTCAATCAGAAAAAACACACAGAGTTCCATCATCACTTTGAGAAGACAATTGGCATTAATGCTATTGAACGAGAATACTTTCCCCGTGATTATATTCAAACTATCGTGAAGTCGTAAATTTATCTATTACGTACCGGTGATTCAACTTATATTTCAGGATAACCACTTTTGTTGTGCATCGAAAGGTTAGTAGTTTCTTTACCGATTTTTTGTTCAACGGTTTGTTTAATACAAGGGCTCATTTTACGATGGTGACTGAGTTACGAACTATGCAGAGGCCACAGAAAAATGTGAAGTTTATGGTTTGTTAGGTTTCCAGCGGGTGTTCTCGGCACTCTTCAACGAATTACAATTTTAATATGTTTACTGTTTAGACAATACCTTCTCAGACATTCAATCTCCTACACAAGACTTGAAAAATGATGAAGCACTTGATCTCTCCAAATCTAGCTTACTTTTTGCAGTGAAGTAAAGTTCTATGAAAATAATCATCAATGCAGCAATTTCTATTGATTCAAGAATATTTTATCGCGGCCTGGTGCAAGTAATTTGTTCAAACATGGATTCGTCAATGTTCTTAATAATATGAAGTTGCTAGGAGGAACATATATGTACATATATAAACACGCATTTGAGTATGAATAGAATAAGACCAGATATAGTAGGAATCTAATAATTTTCTTTGTTCTAGTGTATTACACGATCAAGTTGTTTGTCATTTCTTCACAACCACAAGAGGTTAATTGTCCTATCCTATACATACATATATATATATAGATTTCAGTATACTAATGGAGTACAAATGTTTGTCTTTGTCAGAAGATGTATAAACGTTTTATTCTCATTGAATTGATTTTTGATTGTTAACTTGTTTATGGATACAATCATTTTAAGTTGGTGTGGCCGTTGTCAGAAGGCATAGAGAAGCAAAGAGCAAGGCGAAGGGAAGAAGAAAACGTAGAGCTTTTAGGGAATTTTTCTGTATATTTCTCTATATCATTCAATGCTCATTACACTGTAAATATAATACAGTAGATACATGAATAAAGGGAAAGGAAATATCTTTACAATCGAATCAATATCAATCTAATCCCTAATTGATCTAATGCATGATCATAACCAAAAATAGACCCTGCATATCTTCCAACACTCCCCCTCAAGCTGGTGGCTTGTAGATATCCAAGACTCCTAGCTTGCTTAGAAGATATGCATGCTGTCTTTGACATAGAGGTTTGGTGAAGATGTCTGCAGGTTGTTCTGCGGTTCCAATTCCTCTTGTCTCAATGATTCCTTCTTGAATCTTCTCTCGTGTGAAGTGGCAGTCCACTTCTATATGCTTTGTTCTTTCATGCATCACGGGATTTGCTGCAAGTTTGAGAGCTGCATCATTGTCGCAAAACAACTTCGTTGCTCCTTTCAGCTTAATCCCAAGATCTCCAAGTAACCCCCGCAGCCAAACAATTTCACATGTGATTTTCGCCATGGCCCGATATTCAGCTTCAGCTGAAGATAAGGAGACTGTTGCCTGTTTCTTGGTCTTCCACGAAAGGAGAGATTCCCCAAATTTAATACAGAAGCCAGTAATCAATCTTCGACTCATCGGGCAAGTCGCATAATCTGCATCACAGTATCCCGTCAATTCCATATTACACCTTCTAGACAGAAGTATTCCGAGTCCTGGGCATTTCTTCA
Organism: Eucalyptus shirleyi; assembly: GCA_017140165.1. NCBI lineage: Eukaryota > Viridiplantae > Streptophyta > Magnoliopsida > Myrtales > Myrtaceae > Eucalyptus > Eucalyptus shirleyi. The sequence goes on along the minus strand of CM029448.1, from coordinate 25,374,957 downwards.
GATATTTCACAACTTTCAAGGCTGCATTCATGTGAGACTCTTTCGGGCTATGCATAAATTGGCTGAGAGTCTGCACGGCATATGAAATATCAGGTCTGGTCATAGTCAGATATATGAGTTTTCCAACCAGCCTTTGATAACCTGTCGGATCTTTGAGTATAGGGTCATCATCCTGAGATATCCCTCCAAGAAAATCCGCCGTGGTTAATTTGGTGTTCTGCTCGATAGGAATAGCTGCCGGTTTGCATCCTGATAATCCAGCTTTCGAAATGATCTCCAATACAAACTTTCCCTGACTAAGAGAAATCCCTTGGTCGGATCGAGCAATTTCAATACCAAGGAAGTATTTTGGTGCTCCCAGGTCCTTTATATGAAATGTAGCATGCAAATACTTCTTAAGACTCCCTATTGCAGTGTCATCGTTGCCCATGATGAGGATATCATCAACATATATCATCAAATAGATAGATGACATACCTTTAGTCCATGTGAACAGGGCGTAATCATACTTGGATTGTTTGAAGCCTGCAGTTGTGAGAGCATTCGCAAACTTTGCATACCATTGCCTTGAAGCTTGTTTCAATCCATAAAGGGATTTGCGGAGACGACATACTTTATTCTCCCCCTGTCTCCGTAAACCCTGAGGAATATCCATATAAATCTCCTCGTCTAAATCGCCATGGAGAAAGGCGTTGTGAACATCCATCTGATGTAGGGACCAATTATGAACAGCTGCTACTGATAAAAAAGAACGAACTGTGACGTCCTTAGCAACAGGAGAAAAAGTCTCGTGATAATCGAAACCTTCCCGTTGCGTATATCCTTTAGCCACCAACCTAGCCTTGTAACGCTCAACTGATCCATCAGATCTATATTTGATCTTATACACCCATTTACATCCTATGGATTTTCTATTTTCAGGAAGAGTGACTAATTCCCATGTGTGGTTATCAGTCAAGGCCTATAGTTCTGCCGCCATGGCTTGTTGCCACCTTGGATCTCTAGATGCTTCATCATAACTAGAGGGTTCTTTTTCATCGGAAATACGGCTAATACAACATCTATGATCTGACCAAAGCTTATCAAAGCATGCGTAAGAAGATATTGGATAGCAAATACCTGGTGAGTTAAGTGAAGCACAGACATAATCTTTAGTCCAGGTTGGCGGTCTTGTGGCTCGTCCTGAGCGACGTGGATGAGTTGTTGGTGGTGAAGATTGTTCCTCTGCATGTGTCTCAGGAGTATCCTCTGTATTGTTTGGATTTTCAAGAGCACTGTCCGGAAATTCTTCTGGAGGAGAATTAGGTAAAGTGGGAGGAAAATCTGTTTCTGGTGGCATGGTGAAGATATAGCCAGGCGATTCTTCTTCTTCATTTAGGATTTGGCAGGAACTCGTTGGAGCATTCAAGTCGTCTTGAAAAGATGATTTTTCACGAAAAGGAAGGACATTTTCATGAAAAATAACATCTCGACTAATAAAAAAATCTCCTGTTCTTATGTCAAGAACCCGATATCCCTTTTGCAAATTTGGATAACCCATGAATATACATCTCCTGGCACGGGGACTCATTTTTTCCCGAGGCCCCATTACTGCAGCATAACACAAGCAGCCGAAGACCCTCAGATGATCTAAGGTCGGCCTTTTTTTGTAAAGTAATTCGAAAGGCGATTTGCCATCCAGTATCCGTGTTGGCATCCGGTTGATCAAATAGGCTGCAGTAAGAACACAATCTCCCCAATAACAGTCTGGGATAGATCCCTGAAATTTTAGTGCTCTGGTGACTTCCAATAGATGGCGATGTTTTCGCTCTACTACTCCATTCTGTTGCGGGGTATAAACACAGGAGCTTTCATGAAGAATGCCATGGGACAGAAAAAGTGAGCGGCAATCATTATTGAAGAATTCTGTCCCATTATCAGTGCGAATCCGTTGGATCGACCTTTTGAACTGATTTTTTGTCAGCACTAGAAACATCCTTAAATGAGAGATAACCTGTGCTTTCGACTGCATTAGGAACACCCATGTGGCACGGGAGTAATCTTCCACAATTGTGAGAAAATATCGTGAACCATCCCGATGTGGGGTGTGATAAGGTCCCCAAACATCCATGTGAATCAGAGAAAAAATTTCAGTAGAACGAGTTGTACTGTAAGGGAAAGGAATTCTGGATTGTTTTGCAAGTGGACAGATTTCACATTTAGAGTAAGGAAAGAATGCACTATGACCCATTCGTGAATGCATAAGGAAACTATTATCATTGGTAGACAGATTACACAACGATTTTTTATTCAGGGAAGATAAATCAAAATGACTAGGATAACTGATCCAAAAATAAAGCCCTTCAGATAGATTACCCAAGCCTATCAGTTTGCCAGTCGAACGGGCCTGGAAAAAACAGATGTTAGAATCAAAGAATATTTGACATGAATTTTCTCTGCAGGCTTTGGAGACAAAAATCAAATTGAATTGGAATTGTGGGACATAGAGAACATTTTGAAGGGTAATTTGATGACTTAATTGGACAGTGCCTGTCAAAGTGACATGAGTAATGTTCCCGTTTGGCAATTGCACAGAAATAGGTGTATCTAATTTCTTGTGCATATTGGAAAAAAGTCCTTTATCACAAACAATATGATCGCTCGCCCCTGAATCAATTATCCATGCTTTTCTTGAAATAGAATTTATCAGGCAATAAGAAATACCTGAAAAACTTGCTCCTTTATTCCCAATATCAACCTTCTGCAAAGTCTGCATCAGCTGCTGATACTGCTCATATGTAATAGGTTGATCATGATTGGGACCAGTAGGTCCAGTGACTTGGTAGGCTGCAGCATATTCCTTTTTCTTTCCTTTTTCTCCTAGCTTACCATGCAATTTCCAACAATTATCCATGGTATGATGTGGACGCTTGCAATATTCACAATATAATTTACCTCTCCCTTTTGAATTTTGACCAAAATTCTTTAAAGATGCGAAAAAAACTTGACCGTCCAATCCCTTTGATGAGGGATAATTCGGACCGTCCGATCCCTTCAGCGGAGAATAAATCTGACCGTCGGATCCCTTCATCAAGGGATAATATCCGCCATCCGATTCACCGACCGGATGAGGCCCCTGCGCACCGTCGGATTTTGGCGGAAGATCTGGGCTGCTCGTCCCCTCTCTTTTAAGGGGGCGTGCGAAATTTTGTTGAAACCCTAGCCCCCCTTCGCGATTCTCTCTCTCTCGGGCTAGGGTTTGTCCCGAGTCTCGCCGGACGCCACGCATCGCGAGAGCGATGCTGTCGCTTCCTCGCGTTTGCTCCGGAACCGCGAGCCTCTGGTTTTCCTCTTGAATGGCCAGTTGGAAGATTCGTCCGAGGGGAGGCACCGGATCCATCGCCAAGATCTGAGATCGAAAGGTTAGATAGTTTTCATTCAAAATCAAAAGAAATCGCGTCGCCTTCTCCCTCTCCTTTATAGATCTGTACTGTTGGAGCGTCTCTGCTGGTCCCTCGAGCTTCTCCTCCGTTGCTTCGAGTTGGTTCCAGAGAGATGACAATTTGTTGTAGCAGGCTGTGACGGTCATGTTTCCCTGTTTTAACTCGCTTAATTCTTGCGTGAGGGAAAAGATCTTGGCCCGATCTAGTTTCCCGTACATCTCTCTGATGCTATCCCACATCTTCTTTGAATCTTCCGTCGGAGGGAGTTCGGCGGCCACCTCTGGAGAAATGCAATTGCCGATCCATGTTCGGATGAGGTGGTTGCATTTTCTCCAGTGCTTGGCCAGCCGCTCGTCCGACGGTATGGGTATTGATCCGTCGAGAAATCCGTCTTTGTCCTTCGTCACAAGGGCCGCCGGAAATCCTGCGACCATTTGGAATAATTTTCCGAACCGGTAAGTTGTAGACTGATTAATTTTACCTCTGGACCGTCGGCGGTTGATACGTATAAAGGATCGCCAGGTTCCGGTCGGCCAGTGACGGCAGCGATCGGAAACGGAAGAAAGCCTGGTGCGAAATTTTGGTAAGGGTTCGCCCCTGTACCCGATCCGCTAAATCCGGACCCATAAGTCGCATTGGAAATACCCGGGTCGGGATTCGACCCTGAACCCGATTCCGGGTAGGGATTCAACCCTAAACCCGGTTCACCCGACCCGCTAACTTGTCCTGAACCGATGGCTGAGTTTGCCCCATTCGTGGTTGGCGGACTCCCATCAGACTAGGGGTTGCTTAGACTGCTCCCAGTCCCCGGCGATGATGTATTTGGGATTGCCCCAACGTACCAAGGATATGGTACCCAATGGTAAGGATGCCCAGAGACAGGCAACCCCATATTTGACTGAGCCGGGTGATACTGCCATGGTAGAATTGGAACTTGAGTTTGCTCTTGAATTGATGGAATTGTGGTTTGAATTTGTTGTGCAGATGTTGCCTCTCCTGTAGGTTGCGTATCCACGCCAGAGGATGAATTTTCTGGTGGATTCATGGTGAGTAACCTCCTTTGCCTCTTTGCTTCTCTAATAAATATTTGATTCCTTTTCTGCTTTGATCCGGTTTTGCAGATCAAGAAGCTCCGATAGGCAATCAATGTATGCGGAAGCGGAATCAAGAGCAAAGCTCTGATACCATGTCAGAAGGCATAGAGAAGCAAAGAGCAAGGCGAAGGGAAGAAGAAAACGTAGAGCTTTTAGGGAATTTTTCTGTATATTTCTCTATATCATTCAATGCTCATTACACTGTAAATATAATACAGTAGATACATGAATAAAGGGAAAGGAAATATCTTTACAATCGAATCAATATCAATCTAATCCCTAATTGATCTAATGCATGATCGTAACCAAAAATAGACCCTGCATATCTTCCAACATCGTGTCTTTTCAATCTTTTTATCACGATATTATGTGGAAACTGGCCGTTTGGTTTCGGAAAATATTTTAAATTCAAACAACACTTTCCAGCTCTCATTTTCCGTTTTCTCGAGAACGTGTTGATTCGTAAAAGTGAAAATTAGATTAATTTCATGAGTATCTGTACCATAAATTAGTTAATATCTACTACTTACCCAATATGGATCAACATATATGTTCATTAACAGTATTGATTATAAGACATCTTTATTTGTCATGTATTTGAAACTATATCACTTATTTTATAGGTGAGGCAAATTTCTAGATTTCTGGAAAGAGTGTAAAAAGTATTAATATGAATCGATATGGTACATTTATTTCATAAAATATAAACATACAATAAGAAGCAGCATTCTTATTAAGACTAGAACCCTTAGGGAAGAAAATCAATTTATGAATAAAATCATATATATAAAAAGAAAAAGTATCCAGATATTGAGGAAACAATCAATTTACCTTTTAATGTCGAGTCAAGATCAATTAGGAAAAATATAAAGCATTTGGTTGAATTCTTCTTTGGTGTCAATGTAAATGTGGTAAAATTACGTTAAGAATAAATTACCAAAGAAACTAGTGATAATCAATATGACATCAAAGATTTACATAGTTCATTACCGAATGTTGTAATCACTCCATGGAGAGAGCCAATTGCCAAGAAGTCCCCTATAAATCTAGAGAATGCAGAGTTTATAGTCACTCATTTGCTCAAGTATTTTCCGGTGATAAATCACATCCAGAGCAAACCCACAAATTAATCTTATAGTCTCTCATAAAAAACTCACAAAAAGTAAATCCTAACGCTTCTATTGTATTGGATTGATGTGGCAATATTCATAACATAGCATAAAAACAAACAATACAAACTAACGTTCTTATTTAGCTAGGACTTAAAGGGAAGAAAATAGATTAATGGATGAAATCAAATATCCATTAAAGACAAACGTAGAACAAAAATAAAGAAATAAGTCAAGCTCTTCTTTGGTGTCAAAGTAAAATTTTTGAATAGTCATCAACTCTCGATAAAAGGTCAAAGAATGGGACCTAATCTAGGAAATAAAATGCATTACAGACATATGATCCTTACACCTTAACCAAGTTAGTCGATTCCTCTTCTTTAAGAAAGAATTTGTATCAAAATAATAACTATAGAATGGCAATACATCTGTGCACAACTTCTACCCCAAGCACATGCAATGGAGCCGTAGACAGACAAGTATTTTGATCTGTTGACATCATTGTTGTAGTAAAGATCGCAACCAAAGGAATCACTGCTCCAAGGCATTTAAGGGGAGTTCATGAGCGTCTCTACCACTAAATTGATTATCGACGAAATGAGAAAAGGATTTAATTCTTATAGAATCAATGCAAATCGAAATATTAATCATTCAACCAATTTTTTTGTCTATAAAAAATGACACAATATTCATTGTGTACCAAACTCTGAAAATTTCATTGGTTCACAAGGAAAAAGCCCAAAATTTAAATCGAATGTATGATGAAAATGCTATATTGCCAAGATTGATATGGATAAATCCATTGCAGGACATCAAAGAATGATTAAAAATACTGAATTAAGAATTCTAATTTACTTCAATTCGAGAAAGAGAATTGGTATTCATGAAAATACAGTATTTTGCGACAACTTTAAAATTGTGGCAAATTTGTGGACAAAAGCAAACTTTCCAGATAAAAAGAAATTGATCAAGCAAAAATTCTTTCTTTGGTATTATTATTGATTAGAAGACTTATTATGTATGAATCAACATTAGTTTAAAACTAATAATAGGATCTGTTTCAGTAGGGAAAAGTACCAAAAAAGTCCTAAACCTATTGCATTAGTATTGATTCAAATTCCTTGTCTAAAAGATCAACCTACAAAAAAATCAAATTATGACAAAGAGTTTTGCAAAAAAAGTTTAACTATATATACTAACTAAAGGAAGTTAAGCAAAATCTAATTTTAAAATCTAACAACCTAAATTGCTTCCAAGCTAGGCCCTTGGGGCCCGGTCCGAATATGGGCTGTTGTGGACTCCAACTCTGGGCCATGGACACAAATCGGGCTTTATTACATCAAAGCCCTCTTCTAGTTATAAACTTTCAAAAACCCATTTTGCAAAAAAGCAACCTTATTAGACCAGATTCAGCTTAAACCTAATTAACCAAGTAGAGCCCAAAACTAGTCCAAACAAAGCTAAGCCCAAATCTGCCAAAATAAGGACAAGCCCATCAAAATCAACTTAAATCTATCTCCTACCATAACTAAATGAGCCCATCCTATTTCTTCCACCGTTTGTCTTCTTTTCCTATTTCGTTTTTCTTTCTATTTTCTTTTTTTTTCCTCCCACCATCTTTCTTTCTTTCTTTCTTTCTTTCTTTTTTTTTTTTTGTCAGAAGATAGTGAATATTATTACTAGCCCGCAAAAAGGGCACCATTACTTGTAAAGTCTAAACGTAATAAGGAGATTAAGGGTTGAGGAGGACAATGAACCCAATTACTAGGAAGGGACTTGGCTCGGTGGGCTTTTGCAACCCAATCCACGACCTTGTTGAACTCCCTCGACTCGTAAGAGATAGAAACGCCACTCATCTAGGCTAGAAGATTTGTGCAGTCGGTAACAATCGCTTAGGCCTGCCAATGGGGCTCATCTCGGCCCAATAAACACTCAACCAGTGAGAAGCTATCAAAAGATACATGCACTTGCATATTAATTGCATCAGAGGGTTCCATTTGGAGATCAGTTTGGCGAGTTCGTACATGCCTTTCTTCCTTTACCCACAACAGGGCTTCTTGGACGGTGAGGGTTTCTATAACCCAGGCGGTTGGAGCAGAGATTTCCTTTGCAAAACCGGCGACTAGGAGCCTTGCAGCATTCCTGCAAACACCCGCAACCGAGCCCTCCATCGTCGAGCTGCTCTAGGACGCATTCACATTCATCTTCAACATCTATGGGTTAGGTGGTTTCCATTTTTCCAAGCTGCTGGGGTTTGTTTGCTGTCGGATAATGCTTTCCTTTCCCTTGGCGAACCATTTTATGCAGAGATCTGCTGCGATTCGTGCTTCTGCTTGGGTGCAAAGTGGATTGGCCTTCTTCCCTTGGAAGACCGTTAAGTTGCGGGTCTTCCATATTTGCCATAGTAGAGCAATGAAACGGATCTTCGGTTATGATCCGATCCTTGAGGTGAGGTTTTCTAAGATCCATTTATCAATTCGAGTGATACAAGCTGGACTTGTGTTGGTTTGAGAGTTAGGGGTTGACCATAGCGTTTTTGTCCAGTCACAAAGGATAAAGATGTGCTCCATTGTTTATGGAGCTTGGCCACAGATCTGGCATGTTGGGTCAAGTATCATTTCTCTTTTATACAAATTTTCCTTTGTTGGGAGAGAATTGCTGCATATATTCCAAAGTAAGAATCTGATTTTGGGGGAAGTCGAAAGCCTCCATATCTCTTACCAAAGTGACTTGGGTATTTGATAAGAGGGAGATGGGTTTTGTTTGGTGGTGGGGTCAGCTAGATTATGTATGCAGTTGTAGCCGCTCTTTACATTATATGTACCCAACTTGTTTGCTGTCCATACAAGTTCGTCTGGGTTGGAGTATAGACTAAGAGGATTGGCGAGTATCTCTTTTACTATACTGTTTGGAAAAGGTTCTTTAACTCTATGTGTATCCTATGCCTTAGTATCTTTGTCAATTAAGTCAGCCACCATTTTTGGATCTTCTTTGTTTGCTAGACCTATAATTCTTCCAAACGACAGCCATACATCTTCTTTGATTCGTATTTTTTGTCTATTGCCAACCTTCCACCTAGTTGTAGGTTCAATGGCCTCTCTCCCCACCAATAAACTTTGCCATCCCCATGAAGGACAGTTACCTTTGTTTGCTACCCAAAAGTCCCATTGAGGATAATACAAACTTTTCAGTACTTGACACCATAAGGAATGTGGTTGCTTGGCAAGCTACCAAGCTTGCTTTCCTAGCATGGCTTTATTGAAATCCATCAAATCTTTAAAACCTAGGCCTCCAAACTCATTTCTAGTTTTTAATACTTTCGATTTCTTACAATGGACTCCTTTTCTAGCTATATTCTGTTTCCACCAAAAAGATGCCATTCTCTTCTCTATAGTGCGGCAAATAGAGGTTGGGATTTTAAAAATGGACATCACATATTGGGGAAGGACTTGAATAACCGTCTTAATGAGAATTTCTTTTCCTGCCTTCGAGATCAATTTCTCTTTCCATCCTTCATGTTTCCTTTCTACTTTAGCAAGGATCCAAGCAAACATTTGTTTTTTTTTTTTTTTTTGTTCTTCCCTAGTCAGATGTGATTCCTAGGTATTTTCCTAGATTTTCTGAGATAGACACTCTCAATCTAGCTACTAGGTTCTCTTTAAGAGTGTGAGGGCAATTTCTCCCAAAGAAAAAGCTTGATTTATTAAGGTTTATAGCATGTCCAGACACATAACAGTATTGGTTCAACACATTGGATACATTCTGGGCTTCTCGTATCATGCCATATAAGAAGAAAATGGCATCATCAGCAAAGAGGAGGTGAGAGAGGTTGGGGGCATGTAGAGTTGAGACGAATACCCTTTATACTTCCATCTTGGACAGCTTTGTTCATTAAAGTTGAGAGGATATTGGCCATGATGATAAAAAGATAGGGAGAGAGGGGGTTCCCTTGTCGGATTCCACTAGTAGGTGTAAAGGTAGCTAAAGGTTCGCCATTAGATAATATGCTAAAAGATACCGATGAGATGCAATACTTTATCCACTTAACCCATTTCTCATTAAAGCCCAATTTTAGCATATAATCACATAAAAAATCCCATTCAACTCTATCATACGCTTTTTGCATGTTTAGTTTTAGAATGGCTTGGAATTTTTCGCTTCCTCATTCTCACCCTTAATTGATGAATCACCTCTTGAACAATAAATATGTTGTCTTATATCTGTCTGCCACTTATAAAGGTTGTTTACTCTTCTGAAACTATCATTGGCAGCCATGATTTTAGCCTATTTGCCAACACTTTTATTATAATTTTGTAACTGAAATTGCAAAGGCTTATATGTTTGAATTAGGTGATATTCTCTGGGTTTGTTACCTTAGAAATAAGAGTAATATGCATTCTATTAAGCTCTGGTTCAAACATACCTTGACTGAAGAAAGATTGTACCATGCTGAATATGTCTTCTTTGGTGATTAGCCAATCATTCTGGTAGAATAAGCCATTTAGCACATCCGGACCCGGTGCCTTTGTAGCCCCTAGCTGAAACACAACAGCTTTTACTTCTTCTCTTGTGATTGGTTTAGTCAGATCGCCATTTATCTTCTCATTGATTACTACTTGGCATTACTCTAATATAAGTTGGTAGTTTCGGTGTCCAACTGAGGTGAACAGAGATTGATAATAGCTGCTAATGTGATTACTTAGAGTCTCCGGATTCCTACACTGGGTTTGATCATCTAGCCGAAGCATAGATATTTTATTCCTCTGTCTTCTTTGAACCATAATTGCATGGAAATATTTGGTGTTTTGATCCCCCTATTTTAGCCAATCTATTCTAGACTTCATGCACTAGAACATTTCTTCTTGCCTCCACAAATCTTCAATTTTCCGGGTAATGTTGCTGATTTTCTCTCTATTGCTCCCTAGTTGTTGTATTTGTTAACTCCATAAGCCAAAATTTGAGGGGGTTGATCTATGTTTGAGCATTTTTAAACTTCCTCCTACTCCATTTATGTAATGTAGCAACCATCAGCCTTGTTTTGTGTGTAAGACTTATTACAGTAGAATTACTGGCATGCCAAGCTTGTTTAATTACCTCCTCACACTTCGGATCTTCTAAGCAAACTAGTTCAAATCTGAATTTTTTCTGGCTTTTCTTTTCCTTTTGATTAAGATTTAGGATTATCGGGCTATGGTCAGAACCTATTGCCGGTAGAGCAAAGGCCATCATATTTGGGTACATTATTCTCCACTCCAAATTGCAAAGAGCCTTGTCTAACCACTTTTTAACTAATGTGCTGCCTTATTTGTTGTTAGACCAGGTATAAGCATAACCCTTGCTCTCAATATCTAGTAGAGAACAATCATCCAGAAACCCCCTGAAAGCTGCAATTTTGTATCTATCCACTTCTCTATACCAAATCTTTTCCAATGATAAAGTATTTCATTGAAATCTCCAATACATAACTATGGGAGTGGATTTAAGTAATTGCTTTTTTTAACAGTGCGCCAAAATATTAGTCTCTCTTGGAAGTTTTTTGATGCATGTAGAAAAGAGATTCTCATAAGATCACTGCTGTTAAGATCTTTGCATTTTATAGTGATAAGCTCCCCAAAACTTCCTTCCACTTCCACTTTAATCTTCTCATCCCACATTAATGCTAATCCCCTTGCTATGCCAACTGGTTCAATAGTGAAAAAAACTGTAAAATGAGTCATTTTTCTCACTCTCTCGATAACAGGATTCTGATTTTTTGTTTTCATGAGGAAAACCGGGTTGGGCCTCTCTTGAGCCACTAGGGCTTTGAGATGCTGGACTGTCAAGGGAGTGCTTAGTCATTGACAATTCCAGCTTAATAGTTTCATCTTTGCTTTGGTGGATTGTTAGGGCTAGCCACCATAGCCCATGTACTCACCCCTTCCTAAGATTGAATTGGGGCATCCAAAAGTTGTTGTTCATCTACCACAATCTCCTATGTTGTTTTCTTTTCATAGGGGCTGACACGCCTTTGTTTTTTTGCCGCTGGTGCTTTATATATTGCATTACCCTTCTTGGTATTTTGTGAGGGACTCTCTTTCCCAACAAGAGATAGAGATAGTGCTTGGTGCTGATCTGAGTTATGTCTTCTAATAACACTCATCTGTTTTGTTTTTTCAGGCTGAACAAGAACAAGTGCCAGCAAGTTGTCTGCTTCTACCACTATTTTCATGGTTGATTCAATCACCTCTGTTTGAGTTTCCATAACGACTTCTTCAGAGACCAGGGGTTCGATTTTACTATAAAAAGTCTTCCAATAAGGGCTTTCTTCTCTGACTTTTGCTTTCAGCCATGAGCCAAACTGACCTGGTTGGTCCTGAGCTAGGCCCGTCTCTTCATAGGGTATTTCAGTGCAATAATTTGCATAATGACCAATTCGACCACATGAATAACAAAAGTGAGGTAGTCTTTCATATTAATAGTCAATCCACCATTTCTTTTCACAGTGTATTACGGTTCCTATTTTTAGGGGACTAGATAGATTCAGCATTACTCCTGCCTTTCCAATTTTCCGAGAGTTATTACCTCTCGCCTTGATTTTTATCTCATCAACTCTCCCCAATCTTGAGGCTAGAAGGTGTATAGCTTCTTCATTAACTCTAGCTCGAGGCATACCTATGAAATGGACCCATAACGCATAATGCGTAAATTCATAATAATGCTCAAGTATGTTTGGATCACCTTCTCTAAGGACTAGAAGATTACTAGCAAAAGACCAAGGTTCAGTTTCTAGCACCCTTCTTTTTTCTTCACTGGATTGGAACATAAACAAGAAGAAACCTGGTTCAATTTGCTCACATTTCACTGAATCTGTTTTCCATGCTCTTTTCATAGTATTGCAGAATGCCTGAAAATTAACATTGGGCTTCGAATATAGTTTTCCATATAGAGTTAACTCATTTTTTTTCTTCTTCTGGAATGTTATCCCTTAGGTATGTGATGTCTTCTTCCGACCACAAGTCTCCCATTCACCTGCACAACGCTGCTAACCGAAGGTGATTTTCCTCTCTGTCAGCCATTCCTGTTCAGTTGTTGAGTAGTCGAGACACTATAGGGTTTGGCTATGGAGTGAAGGGAGCTCTAATGCAAATTTAAAACCAGGTAATTCACTTAAAGCTCCACGCTGCAACCCACCACGCCCATACAGACAAATGATGGCTTCTCCGAATCCCAACAACGAAGAACTTCCTCTCGAGCTACTGTTGCTTGTATCTGTAGAGATTCCTTTGGTAGAATTCGAGATGGGTTTGCAAAAAATGTTGAGGTGAGTTATGCTGAACAAGCTGAGGCCGTAGCTTTAGTCGAAACCCTAGATTTTATATCTTCAAAGCTTAGCCCCAATTCCCCAAAAAAAGAAATAGTACTTTTATCTGATTGTCGTCTGCTAGTAGAGAGCGTCCTCTCCTCATCTATCTTTAACTGGACAGTGCAACCCCTAGTGGACTGGGCTAAGCAAAAACTAAAGACTATGTCGGGACTGACTCTCGCCCACTGTAGCCGCAATACCAATAGAGTAGCCGACTGGATAGCCAAAGCCCAGCATATGGGTTGTCTTCCTAGAAACTGGGTTGTTACCCCCCCTTGGCTCTTTTGGATTTACTATGTATTGGCACTCTTGCTGTATATGATCAGACTCTCTGTTAGTAATAATATCTAGTTTACTTGTCAAAAAAAAAAAATTCACTTAAAGCTACTGATAGACCCACCAAATGAGGCAGACAACACCGAAACAGACGATCCCAACCACTAGCAACTTCTCAGCAATACAATCGTTAGATGGCTTTGGTCATAGCTTGGAGACAATTATGAGAAAAGAACCTGGATGAGTGGATGAATCACAACAAAGCCGCAAGCATTCTTGGGTCATCCAGAGAGAGGTAGATCGAAAGGGGCGACCCACCCAGCAGAATACCCATCGACATAATCAAATATTCTGACCTTGATCGCCATCTAGAGATGAAACAATAGGAAGAAGGGGGTTTAATCGGTGGAATATGTCTGAAAGCAGCCATGATTGGCAGAATTAGGGTTTGAGGAAAAGGAAATTAGAGAACTGCTATCTACGAGAGATAGAGAGAAAACCTCAAAACCGCGAGGAGAGTAAAGCTTCTCCTCCCACCATCTTTCACGCGTAGCTTCCTATTCCTCAGACCCAGTTTCATCCTGCTACAATAAACCTGGAACAAATCCAGAAAATATCTCAACTTCGATGGACAAGAACCGAAAGGCCTTCGTTGATCGATTATTACATGAGACGCACGATACAAAACAGAGAAAAGATGGATTCAGCAATACTCTCAGCAACGATGAGATATGCCAAGAAATCATCACGCGTAATAACCAACCAAATGATGTCTATTGAGTAAAACGTATTGATATGCACCCAAAATAATCCACAACCGAAGATAAATTCCCTTACATCAAATAAGTGGTGGGTGAAATTAGTGGGATCATTTAGGTATTAGTACATCGGAAGTTTCAAAATTTATTATAAAAATGCAATTGAGTTCTAAAATTTATATAAAAAAAATGTAATCAATTTCTAAAATTTTGTCGAATTGAGCTGCTGACGTAGCTTTTTTTTTTTTTTTTTTTTGACGTAGCTAAATCATGAAACATAGGGTTAAAATGATATTTGATCTAAATGATCTTTAATCTAATTTTATTAATTAAATTATAAAAATAAACTATATTAATAAGAAAGGGATAGAAACCAGGAGGGTCGCAAGCCCAGCGACCCCCGTCGGCCATCCCCTCCCACATCGGCCCTTCTCAACAATGATAAGGCAGCGGCGGCAAAGGCTTGCTTTTTTAAAATTTAATTTAAATATAATTTGTATTAAAAATTAGACATGCACCAAAATGAGCCTCGCCACATAAGATAAAGAGAAAAACCACATAAGCATTTTAGTCAAATTAGATAGAGTTAATGAACAATTTAACAACTTTTAGGACTTGACTTGATTGCAAATTTTAAGACTCAATTGCACTTTTATAATAATTTTAAAACTTATAGTGCACTTATCCCGATCATTTATACACAAAACTCAGGCAACAACTCATGCTAATCTATCATGATTAACATTACTGGAAACTTAGATCACCAACTCGATCACAACTTCAACACAGACATAGCAGTTTTTCGGACAAATACCATCCGAGACCAGAGGTTGTGGGTTTTCTTCCACAAATTACCGAGAATAAGATAGGTAATTCTTACCTTACCAAGGAGAGATCCCGATTGCGGTTAGTGGTCGAACCAGCATGAAGAGGTTCTCGGATGGCATCTCCGACAAAGAAGAACGTTGGTTGTTGGGAATAACGGATCCCCGAAAACCGAATTCGACACCAAATCGAACCCCTAAATCAATGCGGAAGACGAAGCCCGGGAAAACACGCATCACCGATCATAAAGCACACCACAGATTCGAGCGTACCTTGTTAGCCACAGATTAAACACCAATGCCGAAGAAGAGGAAGAAATTCTGGCTCCGTTCGATCCGATGACGACTTGAAGGGAAGGAAAGCGCGACGTATGCTTACTGCCTTTTCTTTTTGGGAGAGAGAGAGTGTGAGAAGAGAAAAGACGTACGTTATGCCAAGAGGTGTCTTCTCTCTCTCTCTCCTTCCTTTTATACCTTCCCCCTCCACGGGCCTTATTCCCGTGGGCCGGGCCCTTTTGGACCCAACTTGAGCGGATGGGCCTTAAGCCCATCTCATAAATCCATCATCTCCCACTCGCACATGGTGGTGCAAAACCAACATGGGCGGACAGGCCCTACTCAGCCCCATCAGAGAAAAATCCATCATAGACTCTCACTTAACATGATGGGCTGAACATAATCCTCTTTTCCTCTCTTCAACATTCATACCGGTGAATAATCCGTGCGACCAGCATACTTTGAGAGCTCGTTGCCATACATCTGTTAGGAATATATAGCAGCTCATAATGGGCATCATATCCTGAGTAGATTTAGTATGCAGTACCCTAGATCGATCGATCACATTTATATCTCTCTTGATCTCTTTTAAATAATAATATATTTATTGTATTCATAATTATGATTATCACAAAGACAGTCATAATTGGTTAACCGGTGAATACAAAACTACAATGTGATTCTCCAAAATCGATCTTCCTCTTTCCTTCAAACTCTCAATTTCAGTCTAGCTTGCTTTTCTAGAAATGCCCCATTAGATCGAATCATCTCATGACCATTGTCAACACACTAAGATAGCAAACACTAAATAGAAATCTTGAGAATAAGTAAGAGTCCTGAGGGGACTAAGAAATTGAGGAACTCTCTTCCTCAAGAGTCTCACACGACATAAAAGTTGAGATCAAACTTTTGCCACTCTTATTGGTCGTCTCATGCATACGTAGTATGAAATACGTATTACGGTATTAACTCCTTTCCCATGGAGCGTATGTACATACCTTTCAATACCGTACAGATGATAGTTCAGACATACCCAATGTCTAACTTGAGTTCACGTATCTACTCAATCACAAAATTCATCAGAACTCACATCTGGCATCATAGACAGATAAAGTAAAATGTGTGGGGTATTTTACTTTCGGACATCACAAGTATTATGTCCTCATCTTAACACTTAGTTAAGGCGACATGCGTATTTTGAGCTTGAGCTCTCAATTATCACATAGATAATAAGCTTAAATACTGTCTCATCTCTCTTTATCACACAGTAAATAGAGGCGATTACCCGTGTGAGTGGGCTAATCTTATATCTGTCCGACATACTTCTCAACTTAAAGTAATGCACTAAGCATTAAGATGCATAAAGATCAAACAAAGATTCATAGGCATTAATGATGAAAACACAAATTCATCTAATTGTGAACATTTGGGGAAATTACAATATTTAGTACATCAGCCTCTACGCAATCCTAGAGATTTCATATGACCACAAAACACATCTCTAGGTATTGGCTTTGTCATAGGATCTGCTACCATTCCATGCGTAGTATGTACTTTAAGTTCACATCTTTTCGTGCAACCATATCCTTGACAAGATTATACTTGGTATCTATAGGTTTGGTCTTGCCATGATATTTTGGATCTTTGGTATACGTTTTTTGCTGCTTGGCTACCACAGTTAACCAACAATAAATCTGCAGCACTTCTAATAACACCTAAATGATCCAAAAATCTCTTAAGCCAAACACTCTCTTACACTGCTGCTGATAATGTCACAAACTCAACTTATATCGTGGACAAGGCTATACACTTTTGTTTCTTACTGCTCCAACATATGGTGCCATTATTCTGTAAGAAAACAAACCCAGAGATAGATTTTCTTTCATCTAAATCTCCTCCTTTGAGTTGCAGATCCTTTTCCTTAATAACTCATCGTATAATCAGCAGTCCCCTTTAGATACCTCAGTATTCTCTTAACGGCTTTCCAATGTGCTTGACCTGGATTGGATTGGCATCTGCTCACCATTCCAACTGCAAAGCATATGTCGGGTGTTGTACACATCATAGCATACATCAAGCTCCCAACAGCACTAGCATAAGGAACATGTTTCATTTATTCCTTCTCTTGTGGAGTCCTTGGACACAGTTTATGACTCAATCCTTCACCTTTTGCAATAGGAGTGTCCACGGGTTTACAATCCCATATCCTTTATCTCAAAGTTAGAAGACAACTATCTCTTGATAGTATTAACCAACTCCATATTGCTTCCGGCAATTAGTATATCATCAACATATAATGATATGATCACAAATTGATCATTGGATCTATTGATATATACACAATGATCCTCATCAATCATTGTAAAATCATATGCCACTATGGCATTATGAAAATGTATATACCTTTGTCTCGATGACTGCTTAAGGCCATATATCGACCCCCAAAGTCAACATACCTTTTCTTCTTGGCCTTTCACTATGAAACCAGCAAGCAGTTCCATATATGTTCCTCCCTCTAATTCTCCATTGAGGAAAGCAGTCTTTACATCCATTTGATATAACTCAAGATCCATACTAGTCACTATTGCCAGAATAATGCGAATCAAGGTAAATCTCACAACAGAAGAAAATGCATTTTCATAATCAATTTCTTCCTGTTGATTATACCCCTTCGCCACAAGGCGAGCCTTATGCCTTTCTATTGAGCCATCAGCCTTTCGCTTTATTTAGAGAACCTACTTGTTCCTATAGCTCTGCGTCCTTTTGGAAGATCAACCAGTTCCCATACTTGGTTTGATTTCATTGACTCAATTTCCTCTTTCATTGCATGAATCCATTTTTCCTTATTAGGGCAATTCAGAGCCTCATTAATATTTCTTGGCTCATTCTTATCTTGTGGAGCAACCATAAAAGTTTCCCTTTCAATGTCAAAACATCGACGGGGAATACTTTGGCGACTTGTTCACCGTATGGGAGATTGTACACTTAACACATCATTCCCCATCATGCTCCCACTTGGATTAGGTAATGATGATGTCGTCACATCGTGGTTGCAATTGAGAATGAGTTGAATTCAATTCATTACATCTCATATTACTCCCACTTGAACGAACTCCACGACATCATTATCTTGATCCAAGGTTTCAAATAGGGAGTTATTTTCCTTTATTTCGCCCCTCTTAGAAAATTCATCCACTAAGGATGTGACATCCCGTGATTCAAATTCAGTTATACTCCCACTTTCCTGCTCACCTATGAACACATACCTTTTTGAGTGTTCGCAGTATCGCATGAAAATACTCTTATTTTCTTTGGGACCCAATTTCCTAAATTTGTGAGAAGACTCATGAATATAGGCAGCACAACCCCATGGCTTAAGAAAACTTAAGTCCGGTGTTCTAACTGTCCATAACTCATATGAAGTGGAAATAACCGATTTGGAAGGCACCCGGTTAAGTATATAGGCAGCAGTTAACAACACATCACTCCAAAAAGTGATGGGTAAGTTAGCATGCGCCTTCATGGACCTAACCATTCCAGTAAGGTTCTGTTTCTTCTCTCTGCAACACCATTTTGTTGAAGAGTATATGGAATAGACAACTATCTTTCTATTCCTTTTTCATCACATAATTATCTGAACTTATCAGATAAATATTCTCAACCTCGATCGGATCTAAATACCTTTATTTTCTTGTCTAATTGATTTTCTACCAGGTTCATAAACCTTCTAAAACAACTTATGCTTCAGATTTATGAGAAATCAAATAGACATATCCGAATCAAGTAGAATCATTTATAAAAGTGATGAAAGAAACAGCCCCTTGCCTTCCTCTCACATTCATTGAACCACAAACGTCCAAATGGATTAAATGCCGAGGAAATTCAGCTCTTTTACCTTTTCCAAATGGTCTCCTTGTCATTTTCCCTACTAGGCAATGCTCACATATGGACAAATCGACTTTTTCAATATTGCCCAACAAGCCCTTTTTGGCTAGTCTTTTCATATGTTGTTGGCCCATATGACCAAGTCTAGCATGCCACCATGTTCACATCATTATCATATAAGGTAGAAGACGTGAAACAAGGGAATAACATATTGACATCATCACAGTCAACATTTAGTACAATAAAACCATCTAGAAAGTGACCACAACCATAGTAGTTTGTATCTAAACATAAATCTACACATTTATTATGGAAGTTCGTACCAAAACTAAGCTTAACCAACACTAAGACAGACACTAAATTTCGACGAATCTCCAGAGCATATAGAACATCAAGATGCGTCCACCATGCATGTTCAATTGGCAGGTGCCAATTCCTTTACATCAGCTCTAGAGTTGTTTCCAATATAGATCCACTTAGTTCCAATTGGTATCGTCGGAATTCCACAAAGGATCCTCTATCCTTTGCTACATGGTCTGTCGCTCATGAATCTACATTCCACAAAGGATTGGATTCAGCCTATAATGCAGAACTTGACACACACATAAGCAAAGTTCTCAAATGTACAAGAGGTGCATTCCCTCTTTGGCTCACGATAGTCGCGAGCATGGTGACTTCTCTTGTCACAATTGTAACACATCACTCTTGACATTTTCTTCACTTAAGGACGTTTTCCTCTCTTGTGTTGGTTAACTCTTGATTTCTTGCAATAAGGACTTGATCCTTTGCATTCCCACATATTGAACGAATCAATACGCTTTGTGCTTAGAGCACAAAGCCCTTTCTGAGCTAGAACCAGCATAGCAAATGTCTATTTACGGCTCAAATACCGTTAGGCGGTCCTCTACTAGCTTAAGGTGGTGCACGACACCCTCAATATCTTCCATAATGTGGTCAAGAGCTTCTAGTGCTTCTTGCTTTTCCAGCACATATTCAATCTTCATATTCAATATTTCACAATTATTGCCGTTCATATCGCAATTACATTCTTAGTTGCTTTGAACCATCGTTCAAACACATCGGACATACATGCACGAATAATTAATGCCTATCATTTATGCATCCCTATTTGCATAGACCCATCATATTAATAAATAATTTCAAGTAAGGCTTCGAATCAAAAGGTCACTATGTTTCCAATCATCCTCCAAAAATCCTAACTTAAAATTATTATTAATATAATTATTTTATGCAAATAAATTCTATGAAGTTACAAAAACTTCTATTACTACCCACAACTAATTACCCACAACAACCAGCAATAACGAGAAAGCAACAGATAATTGACATACAATTAAAAACAATAATGCTTTCAATTAACACAATTAGGTAGTAATCATTACATAATCAATCAAAGAAATAAATAGGGAATGTCCCCTCTAATCTATCAGTCAAAACATCTGAGAAAACTGAAGGCACATTTGCCAACCATGGAAAAACTTTTGGAGAGCTTTCATGTCGCCTCTAAGGCGCATTCACTCGGCGCCATGTGGCGCTCAATCTAAGGGTTGAAGTTTTGGCCAACTCAATCCTATAGTGCTCTCTTACAAAAGCTTCCACCAGCCTCCTATAACCCGGGACCACGTTGACCTCCCATAGCCGATCCAACACTGCTTGCCATTCAGGTGGAAGAGTGTTCATCAAAGCCGGCACTTTCTCAAAATTTGGCATAAGATAACCATTCCAGATGATTTCCTGTATCATCTGATTGATCCTGACCACATATGATACTAAATCACCGTCATGCCACCGATAATCAGCTAACTCTTTCATCAACCTCTTAAGTCTTGCATTTCCCTCGTGCGTTCTCGGGATTGCAGGTATCCTTGCATAACGCATCATAGTTCCTGCAACAAATGCAAAATTAAAAATGGATCACTTATAATCCATAATTAATATAAGAGAAAATACATAATTTTCTAAAATTCATGCAACAAATGCAGAATCAAAAATGGATTACTTATAACCCACATAGGCATGACTGAAAAAGAAAACAAATTCTTTTTTTTTTTTTGTCAACGGTCAAAGTCAACGGTCAACGGTCAACGGTCGGTCAACAGGTCGGGTCAACGGGCGCGCGGGTCGGACGGGTCGGACCGGACGGACCAATCAGGCTGGTCGGACCGTAAGGGCCGGTCGGACCGCTCGCGCAGACCGACCGCACGTGCCTCGTGCGTGCGGGGGATGACGTCACGCAGACGTCATCCGGCACGTGCCGGGCGCGTGCCTCGTCCGCAAGTCGGGTCGGGTCGCCGGTCGGGTCGGGTCGCCGGCCGGCCAACCGTCGTCGGTGATGACGTCATCAGTGACGTCATCCGAACGGTTACCGACCGTTGGATGACGTCACGATGACGTCATCTCGTGACGTCAGCATGCGTCGGTCCGCGGACCAGCGCGTGCCGGTTCGTCGGCCGCCAGCGCGCACGTGCCGGTTCGCCACCAACGCGTGTGGCGCACGCGCTGGCGAAGCCAGCGCTTCCAGGCGCGTCGCACCCACGCGCAGCGGCTTCTAGCCGCGCGTGTGGGCGCGTGCGGCGTCATACGGCGGCGTGCGACCACTCGCCGGACTCGTCTCGACGTCGCCTTTCTCCCAGTGCCTTCAAAATTTGATTTCGACTTAACTCAGAAAAATGGCCGAACAACGCTCGGGTGTCGGGATTTTCGCCCGGTTCCGTACGGCCGAAGTGATTTCGCGAAAAATCAATCAAAAACATCAGAATTGATCGGGAAAAACGTGAACTAGGGCTCTGATACCAATGTTGGGAATAACGGATCCCCGAAAACCGGATTCGACACCGAATCGAACCCCTAAATCAATGCGGAATACGAAGCCCGGGAAAACACGCATCACCGATCGTAAAGCACACCACAGATTCGAGCGTACCTTGTTAGCCACAGATTAAACACCAATGCCGAAGAAGAGGAAGAAATTCTGGCCCCATTCGATCCGATGACGACTTGAAGGGAAGGAAAGCGCGCCGTATGCTTACTGCCTTTTCTTTTTGGGAGAGAGAGAGCGTGAGAAGAGAAAAGACGTACGTTATGCCAAGAGGTGTCTTCTCTCTCTCTCTCCTTCCTTTTATACCTTCCCCCTCCACGGGCCTTATTCCCGTGGGCCGGGCCCTTTTGGACCCAACTTGAGCGGATGGGCCTTAAGCCCATCTCATAAATCCATCATTGGTAACTTTACAACAACAGATAAGCTTGGCTGAAAGGAGTTTTCGATCGCAATTTCCAATCAAAACGATGACTGGGGACTTCATAGTATTTCATCGGCAAAGATTTACGCCGACGATAAGACTCGAGGGCAAAGATCCTCAGGTCTTCCGGCTGAAGAACCAAGTGAGGCAATGGAGAATCCATCGTGGACTTACCGGCACTGAGCAACGGCGACCATGTGCATTAGGCAACGATTCCCGGATTTACTCTTTACCGATGAGGTGTTTTGCGCTCAATGTGTGCGTGAGTTCCCCCTTTTTTCCAAGAAAAATCTGTGTTCCCTCCCCCAGTGCCTTGAGAAACTTAGCCAAATAAAAGAGGGGTTTTTCCTTTCTTACTGGTGCCGCTTGCCTCCTGTTCCTCCCCGAAATAAGATGAGAGGAAAAAGGTGGGAGTTTTTCTGTAGGGTTTTTATGTGGTCATGCCAAATGCTCTAAATGGTTAATTAGCTCCATACGTTCAAATTTCTTTAATTGGATGCAAAGTTTCTACGTATTACTGTTTCCAAATCATATATCTAAAAAAAAGATCAGAAAATAAAGAAATTCTAATTTTTGTGTGTTAATGTCAAATTCTTCAATTTGACCGAAAGCTCAACCTTTCACCATTTTTATGAAAATTTGAAATTTAAAGACCTAATTATATGCGCCTATAATAAATTGAGATCTATATGCAAAATTGTTACATTCTTGTAATTTTTGGTTGAGAGTTGATTTTTTCCTTTTTTCCTTTTTATTTTTTTTTTAAGTTTGACAAAAAGGCAACCCAAAAGTTAACTCTGGCTTATTGAAAAAATGATGCTTAATTGCTAATAAAATGCAATGATCCTAATTTCTACATGCAATTGAGACACTAAGGGTACTTGATTGATTTTTTTGTCAAAATGTGAGACTCGCCATAATCGTGGATCTCGAACCTAAAATTTCCTAACTTGAACTGTTGAGAAAATTCAAGTTTTAACAATCATAGAACATGAATATCATAACCAAACATGTGGCAGAGGTGATTGGCATACATGTGGTTAGCATACATGTGGCAAAAACGGTTGGGTTAATGCCAAACTAGCTAAAGTCAGAAAAATTTACGAGAATGGTTATTTCCTTGTCAAACCTAATTCTTCAAAGAAGCGATGGAAATTGTGGCAAGGCAAGAGTAGAATTAGGTTTGCATACATGAAGAAGCAGTTAGCATGAATATCGAACCTATTATTGGAAATTGACATTAACCACGTCCAAAACATGATGGACACATCCAGAACGTGGGGCAAAACGCAGGGTACCAGTACTTCGTTGCAACAACCACGTTCTATGATAATGCCAACACCCATATAATTGGTTACTAATCATATACCATTCTTGTACCACACACTTTGGAGATTGATTTTGATTTTGCGAAGGGAAGGATACCAGGGTTACCTTTAACTATCTGCCACTTCTTTTTTCATGATTAACATTTCATACATTCAACATATATAAGTAACATTTTGGATTCTCAGGTCAATAATATGGTCAATTTGTTGTAAAACCTAACACACATACTACATGTTCGATTTTACATGCTATCACACCTAAACAATCCAATGTTTTTCTGATTGGTCCATCTCAATTCAGATTCGCGTCTTAAAATGCCCGTTGTGCTAGTAGGATATTTCATAAGCCCCGAATCTACCTACCTAGCTTCCTCATCAATTCAAAAAAAAAAGAAAAAAAACGCAAGGGTATAATCTATTGGAGACACTTCACTTTCTGACCAAGGAAGAATCCGCACCGGGTCCATATCTGAAATTCTTATTGGGCCTATCATATATTTTTGGGCTTTGACCACGCACTGTCAATCCAAAAAGCTGCAACCTCCACTTAAAATTCCATTTTCAGCGAGTCTCCGGAAATTTCACCAGCCTCTCTGAAGCTCAACCCCCTCAAATCGCATTCGAGCAAAGACCCAAGTCATCGAAAGCAACCTCGTATTCCTTCACACCGGAATTCCAGGCTCATGTTGAAAAGTAAGCGCAAATGACACGGTCAAACCGTGGGCATCTAATCGCTCTCTCTCTCCGTCCTGATCATTCCTTAATTTAATCGCGGGACTTCGGACAAAGCCAGTCTTATCCCTGTCATTCATCACCATCACCGTCCCCATACATCGACCTAGTTTACAAGTCTTAAGAAAAATGAGTAATAAAATATATAAAACGTCGAAATCTCACGAATTTCGTGGCCCTCGTCGACCACGTCCAGGCATGATCCGCCGCCCAAGCAACTTGATTCCTGGAAAAATAATTGGCGTGGGTTTGTTGGGTCTTGGTCAAATATGGCAAGCTGGCTCCTGTTGGCTTTAATCACAATTTTGCCACCTCTCTCAACAGGTGGCTGCAAAAGGAAAGAGGCCGAAAGTTTTATAGTTGTTCACATTGGTGTGCTAAAATTTTTCGTTGAATTATTTTAGTATCACTTAAAAAAATGATGACTTTGAAAATTTGGCATTATAATTTTTTATTAGTTTCTTTGACCGCAGTAACTTGTGGGCATGCCTAATCAACATATATATTCCTAAATGACGTCATCTATATGTTTTACCCCAAATAAAAACCCTAAATCGAGCAATCAAGCATTTTTCCAAATTTGAAACCCTAATTCAATTTTCATTTAAAATTAAGAGTTGAATCTTGCAATGGACATAAGCAAAGATCGAATAGGCAACATACACGACAATCATAGAGGCAGAGGCACTGAAATAGAGCGAGATAGAGCAAGGAGGATCAAGCGAGCTTGAAACACTTCAAGTTTCCAAACGGACAAATAGAGCAAAACAGTGAGATGTGAACTCTTGGACCTAAAATCACCAAAATTAGAGCAAGGAGGCATTGGCCTCAAGTCAGGGTTCAAACCAGAAAGCAAGGATTCTCGAAGCATTTTCGTTGGCAAAGAAAGACCGAAACTTCAAGCTTTCCGACCAAGAAACAGGGCAAAAATAGCAAGATTTGCAGCGTAGCTTGGAATCGGTGAATAGCAACGATGGTTATTAATGGCCTGGAATCTATGAAGGAGATCTGTAAATGAGAGAATTCAATGAAAGGATTTTCTATCAGCTCTCTACAACTAAAAAAAATGACTTCATTTTTGTGACCAAGCTCCCTATTTCAGTTGCGGCCAAGCTTGAGGTGGCTGAGGATGGAGATATGACAGCGACTGTCGGTGATCGAAGATAGCCAATGGTGTCTCGAGGGTAACGGAGATGAAGGAGCCTTCTCACATCCGATTCTGAGATAATTTTTTCTGTCTATTTTGAGATGGGCTTCATGGGATGTCGTTTAGGCTAGCCTTCATGTAATGTGTTTAGGCAAGCCAATCACATGAGAAGTCCATGGTGGACTTAAGGCTCTGTTTGGGAACAGCTTTCCCAAGGATCCTTGAGGGGCTAAAGGCTTTTGGGCCAAATATTGAGTGTTTGGCAAATTTTTTTCACTTGCTTTTGCCAAAGGCAAAGCCTTGCCAAGGCTGAGAGCCCAAGACAGGTTGGGGGCTGCCTTGGGCATTCTCGGCATGCTGGCTTTGAGGATAATAAGTTTTTTCTTCCGAAATTATCCTTGTTAATTTTTCGTTTTTCTGGCTTTACCCCGACTATTGTTCATCGTCTTCATCCTTCCCTTCTCTCTACTAAGAGAACACGGCCAGCATCAGAAAGCAGGTGTCGGCGAAAGGTAGGTGGTCCGGCGAAGGGCAGGCGGTGTGGCGAAGGGTAGGTGGTTCGGCTAGGGTCCCACGACCCTCCGACGAGGGTCACCGTGCGAAGGACGCCGGCAACCCAGATCATGCGCAGATCTGGTTGCGCAAATCTGGGTTGCGGAGACCAAATCGCGAGCGTCGGCAACCTTCGCGGCGCGGTGGGTTGCATGACGGCTCGCCGAGGGTCGCGGTGACCGAGATCTCGCGAGCTGGGTCGTTGCGACCCTCGTCAGAAGGTTGCGCGACCTGCCGCGCCGCGACCTCCGTGCGGAGGTCGCCGATGCCGCTTGATCAGATCGCGGCGACCCAGCTCGCGAGATCTTGGTCGCCGCGACCCTCGTTAAGTCGTGTCCTCCACACGATGACGCTAGCCGGACGCCGCCCTTCGCCGCGCTGCCTCCCCCTCGCCGGACAGCCTACCCTTCACCACGCCGCCTCCCCCTTGCCAGACCGCCTACCCTTCGCCGACGATAACCAATGAAGCCCTTGGCCGGCCAACTCTCATTTTTTCCATTTTTTTTAATAATAAAAGCATTTTGCAAATTTAATTTATCCAAACACTATTTTGCTCAAACATACTTCACAATGGACTTTCACAAGCACCATTTACCAAACACAATTTGCATTTTCAAAAACTCCTTTGACTCAAGTATCTTTACATTTTCTCAAGGACTTTCCCCAAAAATCTTCCCAAACGCACCCTTATATCTAATATAAAAGAGGTCATGTCAAACTAAACATTTTATCATAAAAGATATCTAATAATTTTGATCGGAATTTATTGTCATATGCACTTAAATGATTATTTTTTTCTTCGATTCGATACTTAATTGGATCAGTAAAAAGTTTTAGTACTAAAGTAAATGTCATAAAATATTTTTAGGATTTTTAGTATCCTTATGCCCGATATAAATATTATGTTTATCTTGTACGATTGAAATTTCATTTCAGTAAAGGACTGCATTAAATCACGTTCGATTGATTATGTCAGTGTCGCGCTACATTCGTTTCTCTCAATAAATTTTTCCCCGCATTTGGCTAATGCTTATTTAATGAAATAAGGACAGCCTTCCAAATGCAGGGTCCGGGACGAGCAGGATGAACACGCTCATGGCGCGGCGCAAGCGTTACGGCACAAGGCGGCGACCGGCACGACGTCGTTCGGGGAAGATTCTTCAGAACGACACGACGTCGGATATGCCTTTTCTTTCCCTTGTCCAAACGTCGCTTTCCCCCATTTCCTGATGTACTGTCCGTCTCTTCAGTGGTTTAGAAGACGCCCCAGTAAAGTTCCTCGTCCCTTCTCTCTCTTTCTCTCTCTCCGCGTGCTTCGTTGACCTGAAATCTCTCCCCCGACGACGCTCGGGATGCCCTTCCCCGAGCACTAGATCTGTCGATCTCGAGAGCCCATCTCGCGAATCCGAGGTAAGATCTGACGCGCGTGTTCAGTTTCCTTAGTCGACCCCTGTAGCTGTCTTGGGTCGTGTTCGATTTTCAGCGAGATCGTTCCCTTCCGAATCGTTTTCCGTCTCTAATCCGCTGTTTCGTGATCTGGGTTTGCTTCAGATCTGTCTGTAAGGGCGGAAAGGCTCCGGCTTTGAGAGGCTCGAGCGGCGACCGGGCTTTCGGCATCGAGGGTTTTTTTTTTT
Organism: Eucalyptus shirleyi; assembly: GCA_017140165.1. Lineage (NCBI taxonomy): Eukaryota > Viridiplantae > Streptophyta > Magnoliopsida > Myrtales > Myrtaceae > Eucalyptus > Eucalyptus shirleyi. The sequence continues at coordinate 25,347,318 of CM029448.1, read as the reverse complement.
TTTTTTTTTCCGAGCGTTTGGGTTGAGGATCTACTTCCAGATCTGGACTTGATAGAGCTAGGCCGAGCTGTGGTTTTGGAATCGGGACGTGGGGAAATGGCGGTGCCGCTGAAAGATGATTCGATTGACATTCGGGAGGTGTGGAACGATAATCTGGAAGAGGAGTTCGCGTTAATCCGCGAAGTCGTGGACAGATTCAGCTATGTCGCGATGGATACCGAGTTCCCCGGTGTTGTTTCGCGGCCGGTGGGGAATTTCAAGAACATCAGCGACTATAACTACCTGACTTTGAAGAATAACGTCGATATGTTGAAGTTGATCCAGTTGGGGCTCACCTTTACGGACGAGAACGGGAACTTGCCCACTTGCGGCACGGACAAGTACTGCATTTGGCAGTTCAATTTCCGCGAGTTCAACGTTACAGAGGACATGTTTGCTGGCGATTCGATCGAGTTGCTGCGCGAGTGCGGCATTGATTTCAAGAAGAATACTGAGAAGGGGGTTGACGTGAGACGCTTCGGTGAGCTCTTGATGTCCTCTGGGATTGTTTTGAATGCTGATGTTAACTGGGTTACCTTTCATAGCGGGTACGATTTCGGTTACCTGCTTAAGTTGTTGACTTGCCGGAGTTTGCCTGATACGCAAGTGGGGTTCTTTGATTTGATCAATATATATTTCCCCATGGTGTACGACATCAAGCATTTGATGAAGTTCTGCAACAGTCTTCACGGCGGCTTGAATAAGCTTGCTGAATTGTTGGAAGTTGAGAGGTTTGGCGTGTGCCATCAAGCTGGGTCTGACAGCTTGCTCACGGCTTGTACTTTCCTGAAGTTGAGGGACATGTTCTTCAATGGCTCCACAGAAAAGTACGCTGGTGTATTGTACGGCCTTGGTGTTGAGGATGGACTGAGTTCTAATTAAATGAAGATAGCTTGGGAAAGATTTGATGAATATTTGTAGACTACTTGCGTGTGAAAGTTCTAGTTCTCTTTGTAAACTTTGGCTAATTGTTATGTTAGTATGACCTGCTTTTAAGTTTGTATGCTCTTTAAGCTGTAACCAAAACCTTGAGTTGGCTTTAGCTTGAGCTCTTGTAAATTGTTGCAATTAGTCTTCTAATAAATCGTTCACAATTCCTTCTTATATCCGCTCTCTGCTCATTGTTCTGCTCATGCTCATGCTTTATCTCATTTCACCTTTTATTTTGGTGTATGTATCATTAATAAGCTGTTAACTCCCATTTAAATTGTATCCTTTATTTTGATTTCCTGACATGAAGATTTTATGGCAAGTAATTAATTAGGTGTGCTGTATAGTGCATTCTAGTTACTACGATCAAATGTGGAAATTACAGTTACGTGCTCTAACCTGATACTTTCATTGTTGGCAGAGCTTTGTAAGACTACAATTGTGTACATTTGCTTTTGCTTACTTTGGAGCATATAGTGGCATTATTGCAAGCATCTTTGATTCGTGGCTACTTAGAGTCTACTTTCCAACATATTAGCTTCACTTCAATTGTATTTGCCCAGTTGATTATGTAAGAGAGTTGTGGCAAATCAGATGTTTTATATTTGCTCCCTAATTGTAAATTTTTTGCACTGTTGTCTTGGTCTATTTGAATGACAGTGTCAATTGAAAGTGTCTATGAATTATGATTACTCGAACTTTACTTGTGCCAGAGGTGCTGCAGATGCATCACCAGAGACTTTGCTGAAAAATTGCACTATAGCTGGAATTGACAGACGAGTGTTCCCATCTAGTGTCTTTCTGGCTTATTCTGGATCAACTCCAGCAGCTTGGTACACCAATTCTTCAGCCTTTTTATAGATGGATAGACTTTTTTTTTCCTTCCAGCATCATTTTAATTGAATATGAGATGATGGTTGTTGAATGGTGAGTTAATAATCCAGTCATTGAAACTAAGTATTTACCCCATCTGTTTGCTGAGATGCTGGGCGTGGAGGATGGATAGAGCGCTGATTGAAAATGGATATATGGGGAGAGATTGATGAATGTCTGGGAACCACTTGAGTGTAAGGATCATAGTTCTCTTTGTAAACTCGGGCTAATTTTTTTGCTACAATGATCTGTTTCTCAGTCTGCATGTTTTCTAAGCTGTAACCAAAATCTCGAGTTACTTTAGCCTGAGCTCTTTGTTTTTTGTTGCAATTAATCTTTTACCTTAGGTGCTTTCAACTCCTTATAATGTTGACTCTCTTTTCATCCTCGTGTTCATGCTTTATGCTCATCTTTGCGTCACATTACATGCTGTTTTGGTATGTCTCTTTCATATAGAACTTATTTTGAGGTGCTACTATTATCTTCATTTTATATGCAGAGGCATGGATGGTTCTAATATAAATGGGTTGCTTTGTTCTGTTACATGATAATTGAATATCATGAATAGTGCGTGCGGAATTATCATGTTCAAATGTGCAAGTATTGACTGCCAGTGATGATGGCCTAGTGGTAAGGGCATTAATTTCACAAATGCAAAGTCCAGTTGTTGAATCTGCCCGCGGTTGTATGAATGGGTATATCACTTTGTTAAAATGGATTCTGAACCTGTAATTTCTTGGTGGGGATATGGTGACAGGGTCTGCCCACCTTGGATTGACGGGTCACAAATGGGGCTAAGTCATGACTTGCGAACATTTCATCGTGAGATAATGCCCAGAGACAGTAGACTTGCTGGTTGTTCCTCCTTGCACATTCTGGATTGGCAAGGATAAGAAAGCAAAGAAGTGGCAAGTAGAGGGATACACTGATTGTTGTGACGTGATCAACCAAATTTGGCGTCTTTCCATAATTTACTAACTTTGATTTTCAGTTTCGGAGTATTGCTTTTGCAAAATTTGGACCATTGAATGGCATCATAAACACTTCTTTGATCATGGTTCATTTTGTCTTTGGGCATTGATCAGTGATGAATAAATTTCTCTGCACAATACTACTTTTAGTTTTATTGAATCTATTCTCTTTGATTGTTTAAGAGAAACTTGTGACAGATAGAATGCTTCATGTTTGCTTCTTTCTGCATCCACGTCTCAGTTTTTCTGAATAAAAATCTGTCAGACAGTGGCTACAGCATTTGTAGAAGGCACTGCAGATGCATGACGGGAGATTGTGGCAGATAGAGTGTGCTCGCTAGCTGAATTAATCTGAGGCGCATCATCTTCTGCCTTATGGGGATTGATTCAAATCTACTTGATATAACCATACTTCAACTTTTCAGGTTTGTATGCACTATACCTTTTCCGTCTGCTATTATTATCAAACACAATGTGAATGAGATGATGCATTTCAAACTGAGGAGAGAATGATTCCTGTTACTGGTGTTAACTGTTCTATGTATGTGTTTGCGGATATGCTGCACGATTCATTTTGCACTTTAACTTGCCCATTTTTAGTTTCCTTACCTCTACTGTCCTTGGAATGCCCGTGTTGTTCATTAATCTTCAAGTCAGAAGAAAACTACTTCTGAAAAATCACTCCATTCATTTTATTTCTGCTTGTCAATATCTTCAGTTACTGAGCTCAACGATTTTGATCTCATTTCCAACCCCTGGATTTTGCACTTGAAAGATTGAGTGCACGGGGTTTGTTCTTCACTAGAAGCACCCAGACTACAGAATTCCTCTTGCCACAGCTATGCGAAATTACCAATTGCTTTAGTTTGTTACCCAATTATATCGTCCTTTGGTCAGCAACTAATCCTTCGATACTTGTGCTTTACGACACTGGAAAAAGGGAGATGCTACTGCATGTTATTTCTCATGTTCTTCACTTCACTGTTCATCGTTAGTTGTTGAAATTGGCAATCGCAGATGTTTGATGGAAAAGGCTGGTTGTGTAACTCAATGAAAGGAATCTAGTTGAGCAAATCAGAAATTGAATTGAAAGGTAGATAAACATACACACACAAAGGCTCCCACTTTCCAACGATATGAACAGGATATCCTAGGAGATCATGAACCTTCAAGATGAGATCTGAGAATTTTTCCGGGAATAATTGTAAAGTTGTCTGAGAGAAGTCAACAATTGACCAAATTTCAGACGAGTTAAATGCATTTATTGCAATCGTCACATGCTACGGACAGTCTTTCCATGTTCATCAGTGATCCCAAGCTCTCGAGGCTGTCCTCAGTAGAAGGGTAAGAAGCAAACATGTTAGAATCAACACGTGATTACTGTGTGTAATGGACATTAAAAGGTGATTTCATTGGTACCTTGTCTGGAGATGATCCAGTTCTTATCCTGGCCGAGAGCCCAGAAGAAGTACCCACCCAAGCGCTGAGACCGAGCAAATCGGACCTTCCTCCGCACAGACCGAACATCGTCATAACCAATCCAAGTGACTCCGACATATGAGTAGTACGACACCGACTCCTCGTCGAATTTGACTGCTGCATGGTTCTGCACATTAAACTCAACGATCTGTTTGTATGTCAAGGTATCGTTTCCAGGACCCACTCCAACAGCTGGAGCCCCGACGCCAGTAACATTTGGATTCTGGAGCGTCCATTTCTTCCCATACAACGGTAGGCCCATCACCAGCTTGTGGCTCGGCACACCAGCTCGAATCCAGGAACTGATTCCGTAGCTCGTGCTGATGTTGCTCTTCGGATCATAGAGTGCCGAATGCTCGCCCGTGAAATTCTCCCAGGACCCGTGATAGTCGAAGCACATGGGGCTGACCCAGTCCACGTACTTCCGGATTGCCTGACTGGGGTACGATCTGGGCGAACCCCAAACCTGAAATCCTGATGCATAGTACACAGCAGACGTCAGTAATAAGCGGATTTTACCACTTCTTTTGGACTCCTTATCCAGGGCTTTTCTCCACTCTTTGTAAAGCAGAGCGAGGTTGGACATGTCTTGTTCATCAGCTGGATACTCCCAGTCCAAGTCAACTCCATCAAAACCGTATTTTCGAGCTACTTCAATGGTGGAGTTTATGAATGCTGTGCGAGTCTCTGAGCTGTTCACCATTCTGGAGAACACATTTGGGTCCGACTCGCCTCCACCTATGGATAGGAGGGTCTTTACCGCCAGCTTTCGCTTCTGCAGCATGCCCGTCAATCCAGGCAGCTTGGTTTGGTCAGACGCAGTGACATTGAGCCTGAACGTGGTTGGGTTGGGCAAGAGGAACGCATAGTAAATGTGAGTGAAATACGAAGTGTCTATGGAGGATGCATGTAATTCAGCATCTGACGGCCAGTAAGCTGCTTTGATAGCCCGAGAGGGCAGAGCTGGTACGGATGGGTGGTAGACTTGGTATACGGGCTTCCGGGGCTCCAGTTCGGGACCTGCCGAGGCGCCACACCGAGCGATTATGCCTAAGGCCGCGAGAAGCAGAAGCGACAAGATTATTCGAAGACTGGCCATGCCTACAAAGTTCGCAGGAGCTATGTTAAAATGGAAGTCTCATGTTGGGATGTGAGGTATCTGTCGATATTTAACTGTCATTTGGAACCTCGAAAGCGTCGATCGAGGAATTAAAGACAACTTGAGAAGCAGTCAAACTTACACGGGAACAAGTGGGCCCAGCTTGTTTGTACAGGAAGCTCTGTTTACATGGAGGTGTGTCCGAGATGACCGGCCATTTCTTCGCTTGGAAATCTCTTTCTTGAGCGAATCCTTGAGCGTCAAGTTAGATGCTCCCCGGGTTTTAATCGGCCTGTTCGATCTGAGAGGCACGTCGACGTGAGTGCTCCGGTGACTTTGGGTTACTGAATAAGCAAGCATGCGTTGCAGCCAATCTGCATGCAAGAGACTTTAATATGCGTGGTCCAGAAATTCACTTCAGCTAGAAGCTTGCGCGTTATGCTACTAAAGGAAATCCAACCTCCCGTTGACCTAGAATTGTCACAACACTAATAGACTGTGAAATATCTAGACAAGTGCAAACCATAACATATATGAGATTATCTACAGCATTAGAATATGAAACTTAAGACATCCCATCTTTCTCTTCTTTAGTCTTAGGCAATAAAGAAGCTGGAAGCCTAAAATGGAACGCCAAAGGAGTATTTTTGATTCGTGGCTATTTAGAGTCTACTTTGCAACATTTTAGCTTCACTTCAATTGTATTTGCCCAGTTGATTATGTAAGAGAGTTGTGGCAAATCAGATGCTCTATATTTGCTCCCTAATTGTAAATTTTTTGCACTATTGTCTTGGTCTATTTGAATGACAGTGTCAATTGAAAGTGTCTATGAATTATGATTACTCGAACTTTACTTGTGCCAGAGGTGCTGCAGATGCATCACCGGAGACTTTGCTGAAAAATTGCACTATAGCCGGAATTGGCAGACGAGTGTTTCCATCTAGTGTCTTTCTGGCTTATTCTGGATCAACTCCAGCAGCTTGGTACACCAATTCTTCAACCTTTTTATAGATGGATAGACTTTTTTTTTTCCTTCCAGCATCATTTTAATTGAATATGAGATGATGGTTGTTGAATGGTGAGTTAATAATCCAGTCATTGAAACTAGTATTTACCCCATCTGTTTGCCGAGATGCTGGGCGTGGAGAATGGATAGAGCGCTGATTGAAAACGGATATATGGGGAGAGATTGATGAATGTCTGGGGACCACTTGAGTGTAAGGATCATAGTTCTCTTTGTAAACTTGGGCTAATTTTTTTGCTACAATGATCTGTTTCTCAGTCTGCATGTTTTCTAAGCTGTAACCAAAATCTCGAGTTACTTTAGCCTGAGCTCTTTGTTTTTTGTTGCAATTAATCTTTTACCTTAGGTGCTTTCAACTCCTTATAATGTTGACTCTCTTTTCATCCTCGTGTTCATGCTTTATGCTCATCTTTGTGTCACATTACATGCTGTTTTGGTATGTCTCTTTCATATAGAACTTATTTTGAGGTGCTACTATTATCTTCATTTTATATGCAGAGGCATGGATGGTTCTAATATAAATGGGTTGCTTCGTTCTGTTACATGATAATTAAATATCATGAATAGTGCGCGCGGAATTATCACGTTCAAATGTGCAAGTATCGACTGCCAGTGATGATGGCCTAGTGGTAAGGGCATTAATTTCACAAATGCAAAGTCCGGTTGTTGAATCTGCTTGCGGTTGTATGAATGGGTTTATCGCTTTGTTAAAGTGGATTCTGAACCTGTAATTTCTCGGTGGGGCTACGGTGACAGGGTCTGCCCACCTTGGATTGACGGGTCACAAATGGGGCAATGTCATGACTTGCGAACATTTCATCTTGAGATAATGCCCAGAGACAGTAGACATGCTGGTTGTTCCTCCTTGCACATTCTGGATTGGCAAGGATAAGAAAGCAAAGAAGTGGCAAGTAGAGGGATACACTGACTGTTGTGACGTGATCAACCAAATTTTGCGTGTTTCCATAATTTACTAACTTTGATGTTCAGTTTCGGAGTATTGCTTTTGCAACATTTGGACCATTGAATGGCATCATAAACACTTCTTTGATCATGGCTCATTTTGTCTTTGGGCATTGATCAGTGACGAACAAATTTCTCTGCACAATGCTACTTTTAGTTTTATTAAATCTATTCTCTTTGATTGTTTAAGAGAAACTTGTGACAGATAGAATGCTTCATGTTTGCTTCTTTCTGCATCCACATCTCAGTTTTTCTGAATAAAATCTGTCGACAGTGGCTACAGCATTTGTAGAAGGTTTGTATGCACTATACCTTTCCGTCCGCTATTATTATCAAACACAATGTGAATGAGATGATGCATCTCAAACTGAGGAGAGAATGATTCCTGTTTGCTGGCGTTAACTGTTCTATGTATGTGTTTGCGGATATGCTGCACGATTCATTTTGCACTTTAACTTGCCCATTTTTAGTTTCCTTACCTCTACTGTCCTTGGAATGCCCGTGTTGTTCATTAATCTTCAAGCCAGAAGAAAACTATCTCTGAAAAATCACTCCATTCATTTTATTTCTGCTTATCAATATCTTCAGTTACTGAGCTCAACGATTTTGATCTCATTTCCAACCCCTGGATTTTGCACTTGAAAGATTGAGTGCACGGTGTTTGTTCTTCGCTAGAAGCACCCGGACTACAGAATTCCTCTAGCCACAGCTATGCGAAATTACCAATTGCTTTAGTTTGTTACCCAATTATATCGTCCTTTGGTCAGCAACTAATCCTTAAATACTTGTGCTTTACGACACTGAAAAAGGGGAGATGCTACTGATGCTATTTCTCATGTTCTTCACTTCACTGTTCATTGTTAGTTGTTGAAATTGGAAATCGCAGATGTTTGATGGAAAAGGCTGGTTGTGTAAATCAATGAAAGGAATCTATTTGAGCAAACCAGAAATTGAATTGAAAGGTAGATAAACACACACACTCAAAGGCTCCCACTTTCCAATGATATGAACAGGATATCCTTGGAGATCATGAACCTTCAAGATGAGAAATCTGAGAATTTTTCCGGGAATAATTGTAAAGTTGTCTGAGAGAAGTCAATAATTGACCAAATTTCAAACGAGTTAAATGCATTTATTGCAATCGTCACATGGGGACAGTCTTTCCAAGTTCATCAGTGATCCCAAGCTCTTGAGGCTGTCATCAGTAGAAGGGTAAGAAGCAAACATGTTAGAATCAACACGTGATTACTGTATGTAATGGACATTAAAAGGTGATTTCATTGGTACCTTGTCTTGAGATGATCCAGTTCTTATCCTGGCCGAGAGCCCAGAAGAAGTACCCACCCAAGCGCTGAGACCGAGCAAATCGGACCTTCCTCCGCACAGACTGAACATCGTCATAACCAATCCAAGAGACTCCGACATATGAGTAGTACGACACCGACTTCTTGTCGAATTTGACTGCTGTATGGTTCTGCACATTAAACTCAACAATCTGTTTGTATGTCAAGGTACCGTTTCCAGGACCCACTCCAACAGCTGGAGCCCCGACGCCAGTAACATTTGGATTCTGGAGCGTCCATGTCCTCCCATACAACGGTAGGCCCATCACCAGCTTGTGGCTCGGCACACCAGCTCGAATCCAGGAACTGATTCCGTAGCTCGTGCTGATGTTGCTCTTCGGATCATAGAGTGCCGAATGCTCGCCCGTGAAATTCTCCCAGGAACCGTGATAGTCGAAGCACATGGGGCTGACCCAGTCCACGTACTTCCGGATTGCCTGACTGGGGTACGATCTGGGTGGACCGTAAACCTGAAATCCTGATGCATAGTACACAGCAGACGTCAGTAATAAGCGGATTTTACCACTTCTTTTGGACTCCTTATCCAGGGCTTTTCTCCACTCTTTGTAAAGCAGAGCGAGGTTGGACATGTCTTGTTCATCAGCTGGATACTCCCAGTCCAAGTCAACTCCATCAAAACCGTATTTTCGAGCTACTTCAATGGTGGAGTTTATGAATGCTGTGCGAGTCTCTGAGCTGTTCACCATCCTGGAGAACACATTTGGGACCGACCTGCCTCCACCTATGGATAGGAGGGTCTTTACCGCTGGCTTTCGCTTCTGCAGCATGCCTGTGAATCCAGGCAGCTTGGTTTGGTCAGACACAGTCTCGTTGAGCCTGAATGTCGTCGGGTCGGGCAAGAGGAATGCATAGTAAATGTGAGTGAAATACGAGGTGTCTATGGAGGATGCAGGGATATCAACATCTGACGGCCAGTAAGCTGCTTTGATAGCCCGAGAGGCGCCACACTGAGCAATTATGCCTAAGGCCGCTAGAAGCAGAAGCGACAAGATTATTCGAAGACTGGCCATGCCTACAAAGTTCGCAGGAGCTATGTTAAAATCCAAGTCTCCTGTTGGGATGTGAGGTATCTGTCGCTATTTAACTGTCATTTGGAACTTCGAACGCGTCGATCGAGGAATTAAAGACAACTTGAGAAGTAGTCAAACTTACCCGGGAACACGTGGGCCGAGCTTGTTTGTACAGGAAGCTCTTTTTACATGGTGTGTCGGAGATGACCGGCCTTTTCTTGGCTTGGACATCTCTTTCTTGAGCGAATCCTTGAGCGTCAAGTTAGATGCTCCCCGGATTTTAATCGGCCTGTTCGATCTGAGAGGCATGTCGACGTTAGTGCTCCCGGCAACTTTGGGTTACTGAATGAGCATGCATGCATTGCAGCTAATCTGCATTCAAGAGACATTAATATGCGTGGTCCAGAAATTCACTTCAGCTAGAAGCTTGCACGTTCTCCTATTAAGGGAAATCCAACCTCCCGTTGACCCAGAATTGTCAATGCAAGGGAAGATGAGATGCCAACTTTGTTTAAAAACCTGAATTCAAAATCACAATTTACTATGATTAGATGTTGGCCTATATCCAAGCTACCATTATATAACAAGCCTTATCTTCTAAAGTACGGTACATGAATTCAATTACACGCTCGATCTTATATCACGTCCTTTATGTAAATCAGATCATATACAAGATAACATTGTGACATCCACGTTGAACTTATATCGGTAATCGACGTGGCTTTGTTTTATCTAGTAATTAAAATAGAAGGAATTGGTACTTTCGTTGGAAAATTAGTTTTCAGCTCCGTTTATCCCTGAGCAATTTATCATGTTCTGTGCTCTTTTAATTGTGCTCCTAGTATATTATTCGAATATCTTGAGTATTTAATTTCATGATCCGTGGCTTAGTTTCTTCACAACATGGGTTCTAATGCTGTGTCATGGAAAATACCCAATGATATATATATTTCTAGCTTTGTCGACGCTTTTCATGAAATGAATTAAGTAACATACATTGTAAAATCTCGTGATTTTGCTGTTCGTTCTTACGGTACCATTTTATTGACTCTATCATCGATCATAGATGGAAAATGCACCATATCATCCGTTGAGAAACGTGTAGCGGTGATATCGTGTTGACATATTTTTTAACGTTTTCTAGCTATCATTTCACTTTACGAAAAAGAAACATATTTTCTTCCATTCCTGATTGGAGGAAGAGAGATCCGACGTGATGATACACTTAACATATTGTGGTGATGGAAGCAGAGAGAGATTGATTTTTTTTTTTTTTTTGGCTCTTTGTTATCTATTTTAGAATTACATGTGATCACCTTCGAGCATGTAACCGACAAATCAAAAACTAGTCGAACAAGATACATGTCCGTCAGCAAAATGATATAATTTTCACCTCAAAACGACCATCTGCATTGGGTAACCTCTGCCTAAGTAGATTATGACCTCTATGACTCCATAAGACACCAGATCACTTCAAGCAAATTATTTGTATATATACATGCCAACACCTGTAAGTCATATTTCTCTTTTTTCGTGAAATTGAAGAAGTTATACAAGGATTTTGTCGGGCCTGTTCATTTTGTACTTAATTATATGGTATCTAAATTAAGTAAATCTATGACACTAGTGTGAATTCAAGTCTCTCCAATTCAATTAAGACCCCGGCTCTTGAATTTCTATGTGAATTAATATCGAGAAAATGAAATTTTCCAATCATTGACTCAAAACTCATTGTCAAACCCCACTCAACGAATATGGAAGTAATTATGGCGGAACAAGTCAACTCATCTGATAATGCACTACTTGAATCAAGCACAACAGAAACACTTGCAACAAAGACACATACCTAGCAAGACTCGTCTACAATGAAATCCTTTGTAATGCCACAGGCACCAAGTCAACAATGAGAAGTACGATGCGGTATCGCTCAAGTGACAGCTCAAGAAAATATCCATGCTTGATTTGATGAAGCCGTTGATGTGGATCATTTGTGATTTTCTAGGTCAGCCTGGAACAAGTGAAGTGCTTTCAAGCACACGACCGGCCAAGAAATTCATGTTTCTACAGTTGGAAGCGATTGATATTTCTTGTTGGTTCTTGATTCCAAATTCTCAACTGCAATGAGGAAGGTTATTGTGTTTTGTTCCTCTACTTTTACCTCTCGACTTTTCCTTCTTTCTATTTTTTCCTCTACCACAACAAAATAAACTGAGATGGGCATGCAGCTTGCTCTTGGCCGATTCCAGGAAGGAAAACGAAAATTTATGAAAAGCCAATATTTTCTGATTTTTAAAAAGAAAATCGTTTTCCTGATAGCAAGGTATAGGCCTCTTGCTGACTATGAAATGATAGTGCATCATCTCATCTGCCTAGATGATCTAAACATCAGAAAACGAGAAAAATGTTATCCAACAGAAAACTGTTGAAAGTTCGCTGTCCAGCCACTTGTATGGTCTGAACGGCAGGCTATGGACCTCATCTCGCACGGCACACAACCCTAAGCAAAGGCCAAGATGCGTCCATGCATCTACGAGCCACTGGGCTCGTGAGGGCTTGCTCGAGACACAGCTGTGGGCATTTCACCCACCCTCACTCACCCCAGGCGCGGGAGGCTACTATACCGCCTACCCAATGGTAGCCAGAACCTAAGTCCCGACGTGGTGTCTACCTTCATCATTGTGAGGCCCCCAAATTCCCTGTTTATCTTTGTCTTCTTGATAAAGAGGGAATACGGAGGACATCGCTGGGTCTCCCACCCCAGAGTGGTTCTCCCACTTGTTTTCTTCTTAAGCCTTTTAAGGACTTGCTCAGGTCCTAACTTCACGATAATGTTAATGAACCAATAGCCTTACAAATGCCCACTGTCCAACATGCACATAATTTTGGCAATTTATTGAAAGTTACAAATTCTTGGAGGAGTAGAGTCTACAATCATTCATAATATATTGTTATTCTCATAGTAGATTAAAGATTGTCATCTCATTATTTTTCTTAATATTTCATTTAACTCAAAAACAATTTAGAAAAGTTCAAAAAGTCGAGGTGATACACCCAAGCCATTAGGACCCATGAGGATTGGCTTGAGGTTCATCAAATGAAGTCAAGATCAACAGCTTGCTAGCCATAGCTCGGACAACGGCTTATAGCCCATTGCGAAAAAATGCCAAAAGATGCATCAATCGAAGCACAAGCAAGCAGTAAAGGATAAAAGCAAAATCGAAATCACACGAAACACAAAATTTACGTGGAAACCCAAAATGGGAAAAATCATGAGGAGAGAGAGGGGTTTTACTATCTTCAACAAAGAGTATGAGAGTACAATCCAAAAGCTCTAAAAACCACTTGGTGAGCCACAAGATCTAAAGATCTAACAAGAAGATAATAATAAAAAGAAAAGGAAATAATACGGAGGCTAGGATTTTTGATGTGTTATTAAACACATTCCTTTAGTATCCCTTCAAAAAAAACCCTAAAACAAAAGTGCATAGTCTATACCCTTATTTCTAATTGGAAAGTCAAAACTCAACAAATCTCCACATTGGCTTCAAATCTCCAAAACAGCATTATGCCAAGACTGGTCTAAAATACCCTAATTTGAAACTCAAAACTCAATAAATCTCCACATTTGCTTCAAATCTCGAAAAGAACATTATGCTAAACACCACAAGACCTCTCTCCTTCACCACCAAAAGTGAATACACAAGGCTACCCTTAAAATGGTGGAATCGATGATGCACACCCCTAAGCCTACGCAAGCGTACTTGGTGTAAGAAACAAGGGATAAAAAGTCACCAACTCTGCCTAAGCAAATCAAATGGTTAAAACACCAATCAAGTCCAAACAATGCTTGAACTTGGTCAAAGGAACTAGTTTGGTCAATATATCTGCCGAATTATTCACCGCAAATACTTTCTTCATCATAACTGTACTTTTGGTAACCTCATCATGCACAAAGTAATACCGTATGTCGATAAGTCTTGTGCTCTCATGATACATCGTACTCTTGATCAACTAAATCACACTTTGGTTATTACCAAAAATAACGGAGGCTCCCTCCTATATCACTCCAAGTTCTGTAATCAAACGCTTCAACCAAAGATCTTCTTTTACCATTTCCACTATTGCCATGTACTCTATTTTGGTGGTAGACAAAGCAATTGTGTCTAACCAAAATCACTCTCCAACTAACCAAAATCGCTTACGTAGTCAGTATCAACAACCGAATGTCTTATATTACAATCTTTGTCAAAGACTAAACCCACATTTGATGTGCCTCGGATGTACCGAAGAATCCATTTCATGGCTTGCCAGTGAGCTTTACCCGGATGTGCCATATATATACTCACAACACTAATAGATTGTGAAATATCTGGACAAGTGCAAATCATAACATATATGAGATTATCTACAGCATTAGAATATGAAACTTGAGACATCTCATCTTTCTCTTCTTTAGTTTTAGGCAATAAAGAAGCAGGAAGCCTAAAATGGAACGCGAAAGGAGTATTTTTGATTTGTGGCTATTTAGAGTCTACTTTGCAACATATTAGCTTCACTTCAGTTGTATTTGCCCAGTTGATTATGTAAGAGGGTTGTGGCAAATCAGATGCTCTATATTTGCTCCCTAACTGTAAATTTTTTTCACTGTTGTCTTGGTCTATTTGAATGACAGTGTCAATTGAAAGTGTCTATGAATTATGATTACTCGAACTTTACTTGTGCCAGAGGTGCTGCAGATGCATCACCAGAGACTTTGCTTTATGGTCATCTTTGCGTCACATTACATGCTCTTTTGGTACGTCTCTTTCATATAGAACTTATTTTGAGGTGCTACTATTATCTTCATTTTATATGTAGAGGCATGGATGGTTCTAACATAAATGGGTTGCTTCATTCTGTTACATGATAATTGAATATCATGAATAGTGCGTGCGGAATTATCACGTTCAAATGTGCAACTATCGACTGCCAGTGATGATGGCCTAGTGGTAAGAGCATTAATTTCACAAATGCAAAGTCCAGTTGTTGAATCTGCCCGCGGTTGTATTAATGGGTATATCGCTTTGTTAAAATGGATTCTGAATCTGTAATTTCTTGGTGGGGCTATGGTGACAGGTTTTGCCCACCTTGGATTGACGAGTCACAAATGGGGCTAAGTCATGACTTGCGAACATTTCATCGTGAGATAATGCCCAGAGATAGTAGACATGCCGGTTGTTCCTCCTTGCACATTCTGGATTGGCAAGGATAAGAAAGCAAAGAAGTGGCAAGTAGAGGGATACATTGATTGTTGTGACGTGATCAACCAAATTTGGTGTGTTTCCATTATTACTAACCTTGATGTTCAATTTCGGAGTATTGCTGTCACGCCCTGATCCTTGATCGCGTGCCCATCCCTCACCTGGTCAATTAATAGCGACGTCCCAGGACACATCGCCAACCCTGTTCATTTAATAAGCACATGCGGAAGCAGATAGAAAATCCCCAGACAATAAAACAATGGGATAAAAAAGCATGCCATATTTTTCATATTGAAACTCATAACCAAACTTTTATTCAAAACACAAACTAGAATACTTCACAACTATTCACAACTTTATACTCTAACTCTATTCACATCAAAATAGGGTTCACAAAAGAGGATGGGATCTCAGTCCATTCGGGTCGTACTTAAGATCCCTCTCGGTATTATCTTCTTCTTCCAAAAATCCTTCTCCTCAGGTTTCACCTTAGAGTTCTCCTTCTCAGATTCCTCCTTCTCAGCTCCTCATTGGGGTCCTGAAATGTTGTCCTACAACTGGGATGAAACTACGTCTCAGCGAGTTTTACCCCACTAAGACTTAATTAGGGAACCAATACACCACACGATTACCTAAGCACAGCACAAGTCAGAAGACTTACCTTGGCCTCATCTCAATCTGCAATTCAAGATTTTATACATACGCTTCATAAATCACAACGAACAATCAATCAAATCACGACAGTCGGATCAAATCATCGATCAATCAAGCTAGTCGATTACATGTCAGTTGAACCATTCCTAAGTCATTCATTTTATCTCATATAACCTCCAATAGTACACTTAGTTACAAAGCTTCCTTAATACTGGGCGTCGTTTTCGCCAAGGTGACATAAGTAACAGACGGTCTACTTGCGTTCTTTAAGGCGCCGTTTTCGCACAGTGATATTCCTTATCACCGAACCACACCCGTTATAGATCACATACAGTCTATGTATGTTCTTTAAGGTGCCGTTTTCGCATAGTGATATCCTTAATCTCCGAACCACGCCTGCCACAAGTCATAGTCTACATGCGTTCTTTAAGGTGCCATTTTCGCACGGTGATATCTTTAAACACCGAACCACGCCTGTTTATACTTCGTACTTGATCAGTCTCAGCCAATAGAATTCTCAGTTAGCTCTTACCACTCTCTCCACTTAATAGCTCAACAAGGCAATAAAAATGCTAAATAGTCATACTCGGCAATCTACCAATCAATCATTCAATTCCACTCAATTCAATCAATTTAGGGTAAATCCCTAAAATATCACAATTTATTTAATTCAATACAACGTAGAGCTCAAATAAATAAATGGATTGTGCCACAACAATCAACACAAGATTTCAGTCGTCGGCCATCTTAGCCTTAATTTCCGAAAAATAATTAATTAATTAATTAATTTCGAAAATTAATTAATAAATATTAAAGATTCAATTTAGCTCAAAATAAAGTCCAATTAAATAAACGGACTTTGCCACGATCGCCAGCATAAAATTTCGATCATCGGCCATCTCGGTTGAATTTCTGGAAAATAATAAATTAATTAAATTAATTTAGTAAAATAATATTTAATTATTAAAAATTCCACTTATGCCCAAATTGTGAAATTGAAGATTGGGTCGGGAAAAATCCCAAGCTACCCTCAATAAATAGTAGACCACATCTACTTGTTAAATGCACATTCAATTTGTCCAATTCGCATCACAATTGACTAATAAATACTAATCATACTAATCTAACTACCTAAACCTAATTAATTAAGCTAAACAACCTAAGGCATAATTAATCCACTAAACAAGGTTTAGTGAGATTACTCACTGGAATTGCGCGCAAGTCGGATCAATCCGATGGGGTCGACGCGAGGGACGATTCCTCCGAAAGTACGGCTCGGGTTTGGGACTCGGAAATGGCCCAAAAGCAAGCCCGAAGGGGGCTGAAAACCAACTCTGTGGGTTGCTGCCTTTGGCTGGCTGGAGCTGGTCCGATGGCCAAAATGGCGAGGCGAGGCGACGTAGGGTGAGGGGGACTTTAGATGGTGGTCTGAAGGAGCTGGGTGGTGGCCGGAGGCGGTTGGACTACGCTGGACAGAGGCCGAACGGGGTTGGACGGCGCATGGTGGGGACGGCAGGCACAGGCGTGAGACGGCGAAGTGCGCGGTGTCGCGCGGGTGGTGCGGACGGCAGCCCGATAGCGTGCGGCGGCAACGGCGAGCTGCTTCGGTCTTCAGGCGAGCTGCTACTTCTGTTTTGCTAGTTTTGGCTAGTTCGCACAAAGAAGAAAGAAGAAGAAAGGGTCGGTCACGAGGGAGTGGGGAGAAGAAGAGAGAGGAGAGATTAGGTTTGAAAAGTCAAAAAGAAGAGAAAGAGGGGAAACAAGGTGGAAGCCGGCAAACATTTCGGTTGGGGGGGGGGGGTTCGCACGAAGGGGAGAGAGGGGGAAAGAGAGAGAGAAAAAGGAAAATAAGGAAAGAAAGAAAGAAAGAAAAAAAGGGGAGAGAAAGGATGCTTGGCTGAAAAAGGAAAGAATTGGGAAGAAAAATAAAAGAAAAGAATTTCCTCAAGTAGGAAATTCTTATCCCAAATTCTTTTGAATTGGCACTTAGATAACCAAGGAAATTCCAAACTTAAAGCACTTGGTCTACACTTGTATTTTGCATCCAATTTCCCTCTTGAATTTCTCTCAGATAACTCTCCCAAAATCAATTGATATTTCCATTATCAAATTGATTAATTTCCTTATCCAAGAATCCCCCTTGCTTCTCAATTTCACCAACAAAATTAATCTTCAGCTTCAATTGAATGAAAATGGCCACACGGAAACTTTTTCCCAAAAAGTGTCGGGTGTCAGAAAATCTTCTGAGACTGAGTCGATACTCCTAAAATTTATTGTGACATGACAGAAATTCCAATTTCTGAAATCGGACTCTAATTGGCGGTTAATTTCTATTCGGTGTGTTTTTAGTGTGACCTAAATTACCGAGTAACTTTCAGATATTTTTAAGTGCAATTGACTTGTGGTCGATTTTCTTCGAGCCACTATGATCCCACTCGACACATTGGCGACTCTTGGTTGTCATGAAAATCCCGATGATCCAAATACGAACACAGGGTACCAAAACAATAAGAAAATCAATCTAGTGCCGATCGACATGAATATTCTAATTTAGTGGTGTCGCTCACGATTAGCCACACATCTCTGTCGATTCAGTCTATCTCTTATTTCAAATCGATTTTTAACTGTGCCGTAACGGCTTCTAAAGATGGATACGGTCGAGAAGTCGATTCCTGGTCGAATTCTTAAGTCTATTGCCTTAAAATTCCTAATAATTTCCTTCAATAGTCTAGTTATCTCAAGAATAATCAATTCTAAGAATAGCCCTATAGACACGTCAATAAAACGCCCGATTCATTCAGAAGAAAACATAATTGAAAATTTGGGATGTCCCAATTGCTTTTGTGACATTTGGACCATTGAATGGCATCATAAACACTTCTGTGATCATGGCTCATTTTGTCTTTGGGCATTGATTAGTGATGAATAAATTTCTCTGAACAATGCTACTTTTAGTTTTATTGAATCTATTCTCTTTGATTGTTTAAGAGAAACTTGTGACGGATAGAATGCTTCATGTTTGCTTCTTTCTGCATCCACATCTCAATTTTTCTAAATAAAAATCTGTCGACGGTGGCTACAGCATTTGTAGAAGGCACTGCAGATGCATGACGGGAGATTGTGGCAGATAGAGTGTGCTCGCTAGCTGAATTAATCTGAGGCGCATCGTCTTCTGCCTTACGGGGATTGATTCAAATCTACTTGATATAACCATTCTTCAACTTTTCAGGTTTGTATGCACTATACCTTTTCCGTCCGCTATTATTATCAAATACAATGTGAATGAGATGATGCATTTCAAACTGAGGAGAGAATGATTCCTGTTTGCTGGTGTTAACTGTTCTATGTATGTGTTTGCGGATATGCTGCACGATTCATTTTGCAAGTTAACTTTGCCCATTTTTAGTTTCCTTACCTCTACTGTCCTTGGAATGCCCGTGTTGTTCATTAATCTTCAAGCCAGAAGAAAACTATCTCTGAAAAATCACTCCATTCATTTTATTTCTGCTTATCAATATCTTCAGTTACTGAGCTCAACGATTATGATCTCATTTCCAACCCCTTGATTTTGCACTTGAAAGATTGAGTGCACGGTGTTTGTTTTTCGCTAGAAGCACCCGGACTACGCAATTCCTCTAGCCACAGCTTTGCGAAATTACCAATTGCTTTATTTTGTTACCCAATTATATCGTCCTTTGGTCAGCAACTAATCCTTCGATACTTGTGCTTTACGACACTGAAAAAAGGGAGATGCTACTGCATGTTATTTCTCATGCTCTTCACTTCACTGTTCATTGTTAGTTGTTGAAATTGGCAATCGCAGATATTTGATGGAAAAGGCTGGTTGTGTAACTCAATGAAAGGAATCTATTTGAGCAAATCAGAAATTGAATTGAAAGGTAGATAAACATACACACTCAAAGGCTCCCACTTTCCAATGATATGAACAGGATATCCTTGGAGATCATGAACCTTCAAGATGAGAGATCTGAGAATTTTTCCGGGAATAATTGTAAAGTTGTCTGAGAGAAGTCAACAATTGACCAAATTTGAATCGAGTTAAAAGCATTTATTGCAATCGTCACATGCTACGGACAGTCTTTCCAAGTTCATCAGTGATCCCAAGCTCTTGAGGCTGTCATCAGTAGAAGGGTAAAAAGCAAACATGTTAGAATCAACACGTGATTACTGTGTGTAATGGACATTAAAAGGTGATTTCATTGGTACCTTGTCTTGAGATGATCCAGTTCTTGTCCTGGCCGAGAGCCCAGAAGAAGTACCCACCCAAGCGCTGAGACCGAGCAAATTGGACCTTCCTCCGCACAGACCGAACATCGTCATAACCAATCCAAGAGACTCCGACATATGAGTAGTACGACACCGACTTCTTGTCGAATTTGACTGCTGTATGGTTCTGCACATTAAACTCAACAATCTGTTTGCATGTCAAGGTACCGTTTCCAGGACCCATTCCAACAGCTGGAGCCCCGACGCCGTTAACATTTGGATTCTGGAGCGTCCATGTCCTCCCATACAACGGTAGGCCCATCACCAGCTTGTGGCTCGGCACACCAGCTCGAATCCACGAAATGATTCCGTAGCTCGTGCTGATGTTGCTCTTCGGATCATAGAGTGCCGAATGCTCGCCCGTGAAATTCTCCCAGGACCCGTGATAGTCGAAGCACATGGGGCTGACCCAGTCCACGTACTTCCGGATTGCCTGACTGGGGTACGATCTGGGCGAACCCCAAACCTGAAATCCTGATGCATAGTACACAGCAGACGTCAGTAATAAGCGGATTTTACCACTTCTTTTGGACTCCTTATCCAGGGCTTTTCTCCACTCTTTGTAAAGCAGAGCGAGGTTGGACATGTCTTGTTCATCAGCTGGATACTCCCAGTCCAAGTCAACTCCATCAAAACCGTATTTTCGAGCTACTTCAATGGTGGAGTTTATGAATGCTGTGCGAGTCTCTGAGCTGTTCACCATCCTGGAGAACACATTTGAGTCCGACCCACCTCCACCTATGGATAGGAGGGTCTTTACCGCCGGCTTTCGCTTCTGCAGCATGCCCGTCAATCCAGGCAGCTTGGTTTGGTCAGACGCAGTGACATTGAGCCTGAACGTGGTTGGCTCGAGCAAGAGGAATGCATAGTAAATGTGAGTGAAATACGAGGTGTCTATGGAGGATGCATGTAATTCAGCATCTGACGGCCAGTAAGCTGCTTTGATAGCCCGAGAGGCGCCACACTCAGCAATTATGCCTAAGGCCGCTAGAAGCAGAAGCGACAAGATTATTCGAAGACTGGCCATGCCTACAAAGTTCGCAGGAGCTATGTTAAAATCCAAGTCTCCTGTTGGGATGTGAGGTATCTGTCGCTATTTAACTGTCATTTGGAACTTCGAACGCGTCGATCGAGGAATTAAAGACAACTTGAGAAGTAGTCAAACTTACCCGGGAACAAGTGGGCCGAGCTTGTTTGTACAGGAAGCTCTGTTTACATGGTGTGTCGGAGATGACCGGCCTTTTCTTCGCTTGGACATCTCTTTCTTGAGCGAATCCTTGAGCGTCAAGTTAGATGCTCCCCGGGTTTTAATCGGCCTGTTCGATCTGAGAGGCATGTCGACGTTAGTGCTCCCGGCAACTTTGGGTTACTGAATAAGCAAGCATGCGTTGCAGCTAATCTGCATTCAAGAGACATTAATATGCGTGGTCCAGAAATTCACTTCAGCTAGAAGCTTGCACGTTCTCCTATTAAGGGAAATCCAACCTCCCGTTGACCCAGAATTGTCAATGCAAGGGAAGATGAGATGCCAACTTTGTTTAAAAACCTGAATTCAAAATCACAATTTACTATAATTAGATGTTGGCCTATATCCAAGCTACCATTATATAACAAGCCTTATCTTGTTAAGTACGGTACATGAATTCAATTACGCGCTTGATCTTATATCATGTCCTTTATATAAATCAGATCATATACAAGATAACATTATGACATCTACGTTGAACTTATATCGGTAATCGATATGGCTTTGTTTTATCTAGTAATTAAAATAGAAGGAATTGGTACTTTCCTTGGAAAAATAGTTTTCAGCTCCATTTATCCCTGAGCAATTTATCATGTTCCGTGCTCTTTTAATTGTGCTCCTAGTATATTATTCGAATATCTTGAGTATTTAATTTCATGATTTGTGGCTTAGTTTCTTCACAATAGGGGTGTGTATAGTCCCGGTGGGTGGTTCCCAACCTAGAACAGAGAACCGCCCGCTAAGAACCGGTTCTGAAAAATTGGAACCGGGAACCACCCGCTAGTTGCATGGATCCACCCGGGAATTGGACCGCCGGTTCGGTCCGGTTCTTAGGTGGATCCATAGAACCGGTCCAACCTCATGACTTGCGAAATAGATCAACCATGCAACTGAACTAAAGTAAATCTTCGGTCGGAGTGAAATAGATCCCATCCGACCCTACGCCATCACTACTTGCAACGCTCGTTTCCCTATGCCAGTGGGTCAATGCCCATTTTATCTAATTTCAACTAATTATCGCACGATCGTAGTCCTAGAAAAAAACATTTGGAATATTAGTTAACCTTCCATAATTATCTATCCATACACCATGTTGGCTCTTTGCTATTTGTCAAATTTCATTATAGAACGAGAACGAGCGTGAACAAGCTCCTCACCCTACTAAGAATGGCACAA
Organism: Eucalyptus shirleyi; assembly: GCA_017140165.1. NCBI lineage: Eukaryota > Viridiplantae > Streptophyta > Magnoliopsida > Myrtales > Myrtaceae > Eucalyptus > Eucalyptus shirleyi. The sequence goes on along the minus strand of CM029448.1, from coordinate 25,324,963 downwards.
AAAACCTACCAACCATCAACGATCCCCTCCGTAGCCAAAATTATTAAAGATCTCCTAAACAGTTCAATGATCATACACATTCATTTCTCTTGATTCTCTCTTCGCTAAAGGGCCGGACTTGCACCATTGGCATGGGCAAGTTCACCGGCTTAGCTCCACCACATAATTTAGAAGATTTACATCATCATCATTTGCATAATGTCCACGCAAGGCCACTTCTGGAGCCAAACAGATGATGTTTATTATACAGTGCTACCACCCCCCACCATCCTCTATATAGCAAGGCAAAATTCTGCTTTCTAAGTTTATTCAGAAGATTCCCAAGCCAACAAATTTTCTTTGCTGTTAAACAAGCAAACCTTATTTCAGTCCCCACAAATGAGAAAAGGTGTGGAGGATGGCCTAGCGATATGCTGTTCGAGAGAATTAAAGAGAATGGTCCATAACTGGTCCCGGTCCAAGTGGGCGGGCGGGCGGATCTGCCCATGGAACCGGGAACCGGACCAATTCCTTTAAGAACCACCGGTTCTAGGCGGTTCGGGTAAGTCCTGGTCCTTTTACACACCCCTACTTCAAAACATGGGTTCTAATGCAATGTCATGGAAAATACGCGATGATATATATTTATTTATTTATTTATTTATAGTTTTGTCGATGCTTTTCATGAAATGAATTAAGTAACATATATTGTAAAATCTCGTGATTTTGCCATTCGTTCTTACGGTACAATTTTATTGACTCTATCATCGATCATAGATGGAAAATGCACCATATCATCCGTTGAAAAACGTGTAGTGGTGATATCATGTTGAAAATATTTTTTAATGTTTTGTAGCTATCATTTCTTTTTTTGTAGCTATCATTTCACTTTACGAAAAAGAAACATATTTTCTTCCATTCCTGATTGGAGGAAGAGAGATCCGTCGTGATGATACACTTAACATAATGTGGTGATGGAAGCAGAGAGAGATTGATTTTTTTCTCTTCGTTGTCTATTTTAGAATTACATGTGATCACCTTCAAGCATGTAACCAACAAATCAAAAACTAGTCGAACAAGATACATGTCCGTTAGCAAAATGATATGATTTTCACCTCAAAACGAGTATAATGTGTTTGGTTAGACTTTTGGGGAAAGTCTTTAGAAAATGCAAAATACTTTAAGTGAAAAGGGCTTTTCAAAATGCAAATTGTGTTTGAAAAATTATAATATGAAAGTCCATTACACAGTATCTTTGAGCAAAATGGTGTTTGGAAGACTTATATTTACAAAGCACATTTATTATTAACAAAAGAAAAAAATATATTTGGCCGGTAAGGGTAGCAGCTGTTGGCAATATGGGATTGCTGGCTGCAGCCGTCATCTAAGGTCGCTAGACCTTAGGTGGCCCTTGGAAACCACCGACAAGAGTCGCCGAGGTCGAGCGACTGCCGGTGGGGGTCATGTGACCCCCAGTGAGACCCTTGCATGAGGTCGAGGGGCCTCGGTGAGGGCCGCGCCTAAGGTCACATGACCTTGGCAAGGGCCGTGCCTAGGTCGCGTGACCTCGTTGGTGGTCGCACGACCCCAAGCAGTTGTTGTCGAGGCCACATGACCCTTGCCTAAGGTCGCGCGGCCCCAACAAGGTCACCGAGACGCAAATCGCGCGGTCCCCTATGGAGGCCACCGCTACCTAGATGACATGGAGGTTGCCATGACACTCTGGCGACGGTCACCTAGGTTGCCGTGACTGTTGCTTGGGTCATTGTGATAGTTGCCAACCTTTCTCTAGTCGGTCGCCGGCCTCTCGCAGCCCTCCGCAACCCCGCCGACCGCCCTCAACGGAAAAGATGAACAGTGAATGCATAAATGATAAACAATAATTTTTACATGTGTAGAAGGCTTAAAGCCCAAGGTACCCCAAGACCAACCTTGGGCTTTTAGCCTTGAGAATGCTAGCTTTCGGCTAATGGGACTTGTAAAATTTTTCCCAAACACCTCATATTTAGCACAAAGGATTTCAGTTCAAAGCCCATTTACAAAGCAGTTTCCAAACGCAGCCTATCTGCAATGGGTAACCTCCACCTAAGTTGATTATGACCTCTATGACTCCATAATACACCAAATCACTTCAAGCAAATTATTTGTATATATACATACCAACACCTGTCAATCATATTTCTCTTTTTCATGAAATTGAAGAAGTTATACAAGGATTTTTTCGAGCCCGTTCATTTAGTGCTTAATTATATGGTATCTAAATTAAGTAAATCTATGACATTAGTGTGAATTCAAGTCTCTCCAATTCAATTAAGACCCCCACTCTTGAATTTCTATGTGAATTAATATCGAGAAAACGAAGTTTTCCAACCATTGACTCAAAACTCATTGTCAAATCCCACTCAACGGAATATGGAAGTAATTATGGCGGAAGAAGTCAACTCATCTGATAATGCACTACTTGAATCAAGAACAACAGAAACACTTGCAACAAAGACACATACCTAGCAAGACTCATCTACAATGAAATCCTTTGTAATTCTCTTTATTTTCCTTTTTGGTTTCTCTCTTAGTAGAAGGGAATTCAAATTCGAACACATCGTGGGTCAATAAGATCTTTAGTTGTACAAGCCGCCTCTCATGAGACATCGATTGAGATCGCACTAATTGCCGGTGCGAGGGCGTTGAAACCCATATCTCTTTGACTATCAAGGCTGGTCTCTCGCCACCGTATTGTAATTTGTCACCCTGTCGAGCCTGATCGTGCGTTTCTTTTAAGTCAGAAACCATAGTTGTTGCTAATTAAACCCATGTGGGCCGGAAATTAGGCAAAGACAAATCGTGTATAGTTGGACTGAATAATGAAGCAGGCTCCATTTCGTCTCCCACTGTGAATGGTGGGTTGTTGGAACTCGCTATGTATCGACTGTCTGGTACTATGGGCCCAAGTTTGGCGAATGCCATTTGCACCTGTAACCATTTCTCACACCATATGATGATTTATTAGGATTTTTTTGAAGAATTTACAAGCTTTTACCGATGCGCTTGAAATTAATAAAGTGTTGACATAAATGGTAAGAGAGTTTGCTCATCTTCTCATGGTATTTTGGCTCGAGACTTGTTGGGAGCACTTCAGGAGTGAAGTCCTGAATGCACGAGATCAACCCTTAAGATTGTCTGGAGAAGTGGACTAATCCAGATACATGAAACTTGATCCAGATTCCACTTATATACCAAATCAGAAATAAAGAATGAGGCACTGGAAGACTTTCCCACTAATTGTAATCGAGGAAGTTTCATGACTTACGTTTTTGAGGTGTCATTAACGAAAGGATAGGCTCAGGACAAAGTGGTGGTCTGACGAAATCTATTTATTATTAACTAGAAATGTTGCCGCATGCTGATTGGATTCTACAAATCTAATCAATTGACCCGAGAACCAAAGGAGAGATCAAGAAAGCAAGAAGAAATTAGAAAGAAAGACAGGCCAAGTGCCCCCCAACTTGATCATTTTCTGAACTTTCTTTAATTTATAGTGGGATATGCGTTTTGACCCATAAACCCTAGGCCTTCCGCCAACTTGGGTACACCTGGTTTCAGTTTCCTTCTCTCATTAGATTTAATTTAATATTAACAAACTAGTCTGGATTTATAGCTGTACAATTTTCCACAGAAATATATATGTGTCTGTGTGTAACTTAGTCAGAAAAAAGCTGTTTGTGAAATAAAAATATTTGTGCGGGTTGGAGTAAAATGATGAAAACTAATGATTAATAGAAATAAAGTGGTTACTTAGCACGCTTGTCATCAACCTAGTAGGGGGCTATGCATCCTTACATTTATCGGGGACAATTGCCCCAACTCAATTATAAAAAGTTTCCACCAATTCATGCTTCTTCTTTTTTCTAAATCATATTTTTAATTTGACCTTCATTATAAATGAATTTTGACCATGCCAAATTTTTTAAAGGAGAAATTGGACTTGATATATGGAACTCAACAAGCCCAAAAAGGATGCACAGTTTTATATATATATACCACTCAACCCAAGTATTTAAATTCAGCGAAGTTCTTAGTTGGAATTGAAGTCGCTTAGTCTCTAAAATTTTATTTTCGTGTAAATATAGTCCTGGGAATTCATTCCTGTTGAAGTTCATTTTCGGGTACCGGAGTTGACTATATACTTACGCAACCGTGAGCATAAAAATTGTGATAATAATCTTTTCTAATTGTAGTATCCTAATGGTAACTTTCATTTAAATTGTGTGTTACATCGTAAGCACGAGAACATTGACCAAATTTCAGCGTAAATGTAGGCTAGACTGCAAAATAAGTGAAAATTAAGGATCGAAGTATTATAAAAAAAAAAATCAAATTTGAAAATCATAAATTCAACTTTTCTCACAATATATAACTTATTGTTCTTTTCACTAGTGATCCAATGAGACTTGTTGAAAATAATCTTTTTTACAATTAGAGAGTCTGAAATCATTATACCAAAAAAGAAGCAGAAAATCTTTATAGGAACATTTGAAATGCAATCATGAATCCTATGTATGGATTTGCTGAGAAACTTACACTTTCATGCGTCATGAGCTGGTCGAGGGTTGGAAAAGGAGAAGAATAAAGTCATTTCACATTAAGGAGTTGATATATTATAGTATAAGATATTTTCTTTGGTGGGGAAGAGGGGGAGGATTGGAACTCTGTGGGGCTTCCTCTTGGTTGGATGATCCAAAGCAGGATTTATTTGCCCGGACAAAGAGATCTCAAAAGGAGATTTGGTTGTTCATTTTGATTAGACAAGTAAATTGCTCATCGAATCATATGAATTTGTTCTTTTTCAGCATCTGCCAATTTAAAAAGAATATCATGTCTATTTTTTTATTGCAGAAATTGAAAAGAATCATGTCAAAACCCCCACTCAAACCTCTCTTCATCTCATCATTTTTTTTTCTTTTTCTCATGTGGTATTAGGGTTTGGAAGAAAAAGGGGTCTAAAATTGACTTTTGTTTTCGGATTCACTGCTGATGCAAAGAATTAGGCGGCACGTATGGCATATCGTAAATTTATTTGCGAAAAAAAAAAAAAAAAAGAATAGAACTTTCAAATTTTAATTAGTGCAAAAATATACCGTTTATTAATTCGATACAGCCGTATGAAAATTTATTTTTATCGGTTGCATTATCATTTCATTTAACTCCTAAGGAATTGGCGGTGGACAAATACAAGAGCACAAACCCCATATTAAAATAACATTATAAAAGGACAAAGCTAGATTATACTCTGATCTAAGGGGGCAACTTTGGAGATTTGATCATGTTAAACTAATAAAACAGTGAGGGGAAGCATTATCATTGAATGAGGGGACTCCACATCAGCTTCCCAATTTCTTTGTCGGCCATTTGTCATCGTCGCCCCACCAATTCATGTCAAATACGACAAAAAAAATGGAGATAACATAATCGGGGTTTTGGATTAACCTTATTTGCCCTTAATATGGCAACCCAGGATTCCTAGAAGCCTCAATGAATCTTGGGATTATGCAAAAGAGGGCAATTTCTTGATCGCAAGGAATTTCCGTCTCATGTATTCGTGGACACTAGACATGAGTTGACCAATTACACAACTGAAGACCATACACAAAAAGAGATAGAGAAAAAGTTATCCAACTCAAGCCAGCAGAGATATAGCTATAAGCACCTTCTAAATGATACATATTTTTACTCTATCAGACAATAACGAGATTATCTATAATATATCATCATCAGCACATTTTGCAAGAGAGTAGCTATGCTCCTGGAAGTTTCAACCTTTTGACTATGACAACAGTCACGACTATATAGTAAACAGACTTCCGACTATTCATCATTGGTTTAGTGAGGTTTGAATGACCTTCCACAATCGCATTCATTTGAAGTTGATCGATTATCAGTTAAAACTCCTTGCAGTTGCCTTTGGAAACACTTGCGATTGTAACGATATGTGCCTTCTCTTGCTAAAAATTATCTGGTACATTATAAAAACACTTCATTTTGTGATTATCCAATATAATTAACATGTGCCACGTATATTAGAAAATTTGTTGCTCACACTAGACAGGAAATTCATACCTCATTATAATTCTACATCACAATGAATATTCTATTTGTTGGTCAATTCCTATTGTTAAAATACGTAGATATTAACCCACATCTTCATTTGGTAACTTAAGTTATTAGGATAATTGTTCCACAACAATTTAAATGGTATCAAAGTAGGATCTACTAAGTTCAAAACTTTCTGAGCCTCTTATTTGTCTCCCTTACTATATACATCCACACTTAACCTTAGGCCAAGTCCTGTCTACGTGTGAGGGGCATAATTAAAATATTTAGTTATCAACAGTGTTAGAACATTTAAATATTAAATTGGGCTTTCATTTAATAGTTTAAACTACAATTAGTAGTAGTCTCAAAATATTTTACATGATATCAATGCAGGAGATGTTAAATTAAAAATTACTAATCCCTTATTTATCTTCCTTATTATATATTTTTGCAATTAATCTTATAGCAAAGTCTTGCCTGCCTACATAATTTTAAACCATGTTTTTATCTAATAATCTAAACTTTTAGGAAAACTGATAATGTTCCCACAAAAATTTAAAGTTAGCTCCGGTCAATATGATTCATATAGAACCACAATCTCAATCTGTTCACCTACCTTTTGCTAGGGGCTTGAATTGCATGAATGCCTAAGCTTTCATCTATATCCTATAGTTTCGTCAATGCCTTTCGTTAGTGACACATAACACCGAAAAGACTGTTTTCTAATTTTAGGGAGAAAGTCATTATGAAAACGAAGGAAGCTCAAGATGAGACAGCGTTTTATATAGACTCGTGTCACACTACACGTTACTTAATTTCCCATAATATATTATCATTCTTTTCTTTTCTTTTTTCAGCTTGCCAGCTAGAGATGATATGATCATCATATGCTTTCAACGTAGAATCTCTATTTTTATAATTTTCTTGGGTCTAATCATTCAACAAAGACGGATCTTCTTAATTCAATAATTCTCTTTTTATCCACCCTCAAAAAGAGAAAAAAGAAACCACGAAATGTTTTCACATTCGTGGGACTTGAAGGATAATGATATAATGTTTTAGTGTATGACCTAATAAAAGAAGAAAAGTCGGTAAGGAGTTAATCCAATGGCTGAGAAATTTAAAAAAAAAAAAAAAAAAAGAAAGAAAAGCAGTCAACATGACAAGACAAACCTGCCTACGCTGGAAAGCCCTAAAGAAGTGTTTGGAATCTGTCTTAGCATGTTCAATTGTTCTTTGTCCAAGAGCCATGCCCCTATACCTACCCATATGTGTTGGGATGCGTTCATCTCTCGAGTTTTGGCACAACTTCCCTTGCGTGTGGTGTCCATACACATCTCAAATGTTCTATCGTAAAAGGAGATCACAACTATTGAAGATATTACAACACACTCTCTCACAAGCAAATCGAATTTAGAAATGACAGACAAAATTGACAAAATTGACAAAATAAATCTAGAATCAAATCTGGTTTTAATGCCACTGTTCAATCTAGTCGAAATATATGTAAAGAGTAAATAAATTTTATAAATAAATGACGTGTGATATTATAGTGAAAAGAATGGTGGCTTTTGTAATATTCTTTTATCAAACTAAAAGAAGAAAATTTCCAAATCCTTTAAATGGTTGTGTCAGTCACGTACCCTGCATTTTAAAGAAATTTTTGAATGTCACCCCATATTAATATCTTGTTTATACATAGATGCATATAGGCTTGTAGATTAGGTGTAGCTTTTAATACTACAAAGTTGAACACGTTTGGGAAGTATCGAGGCTGTCCTGTTTGGGATGAAACATGTGGTATTCTACATTAATTCTTCAGAGACGCGACCATCTTTACAATAAACAAAAGAGGTGATCGTACACATTTGTAAATTCGCTTTATTGGGCCCTTCCACGTCCGTTGTTACCACGAGGATTGCGTAGGGGCTAGGCTATGGATCTTGGCTTTGACATTGGCATCTCAGTCGTTTTACCTGAGAATAAAATCTTGATTACTCTGCAAAAAACGAGCTTGAACTTACATATATTACTGGTCTTGGGCTCTTCATTTATATCGTGATGCGATAGAGGTGACAGGTTTGCCTAGTAAGTGGTGACGCAATGACAGATTTATGGTCTTAAATTGACAAATATAGTTTTCTATGAGTAATCTATAGTTTGGCGGCGTTTGAGCCCTTTTACTTAGCTAAATAAAAGAATAAATCCAAGTGAATATGACATGATATGACAAATGCTACGCAATTTGAATTGTTTAGGTAATGTGCTAGATTTGGAGAATATAATTTGCTTGGGCTTGTTCAAGATGTTGATTCAATTAGATTGTGCTGACATTGTTATGGGGAGAATTTACAAATTTGCGAACCTAAGTCACATCGACTACTTATCAAGCTACATATCTCAATTTGGTGGGTGAATTGAATTGGTGTTCCTAAAGTTAGTTGACATCACCGACTAAGAGCAAGCATCAATTGAATGCTCACTTTTAGAGTTTGCCATGGAATATTTGCTAATTTGATTGGTTTATAATTCATTGTTGAAAGAAGAGTTTACATAATTTAACTACTCAATGCAATATGGTTCGATACACTTGGAAAAGTGAGGCAAGCAATGTGAAAATGAGATTATTTTATACATAAATTTCAATTAATAAAATGACAATATTAAATATTTTCATATAGTTTAATGATTAAGTTGAATATATACCAAAGTCTAGAGACCACATTGAATAAATTGTAAGTTTAGGAACCACATTGCATATTGGACAAAAGTTTAAGGATCACATTGAATAGAGTAAAAATTTATGAATTACATTGCACATTACGCCAAAATTTATGGACCATTTATGTTTAGAAACCATAGAAGGGAAGGAAAAAAAAAAGAATTATTTCAATTTTCCAACCCTCTTCTTCACAAAAATTTCAAAATCTACTTCATTCCCCACATCTGTTCCTCATTTTCCTCTGTCTCCTCGACTTCTTGAATTGTTTGAGGTTGTTAACTAAATTTTCATAAAAACCTCCAATTTCAAGAATTCGAAGTTATACAGGTGGTGAAAAATCACCAAAACAAAATTGCTAGACACATGCTAGAAGAATCGACATCATAATCTATATTACCAAAGATTAATGAAGAATCCACAAGCAGAACATGAATCCCATCATTAGTAATTGGCCAAAAAATCAATGAAATTCCTGAAACCTCGTTTCTCTTTTCATGATGGAGTTACCAGACATGGAGTTTGAGAGAAACCCATCCCATTGGAAACAATAATTACAATTTTCTTGCTTTAGGGATTGGCCGCCAGGATGGATCAAAAGAGAGGCGCATGTGATGCCCCCACCAAAGGAGCAGAGAGGAAACAATAAAAATCAATGATGGGGCGCTGCAATCGCCCTTTGCCCCCATGGCCATGGGGCTCATGGATGGACCTTCAAGTACAAACGTGAAAAGCTGTTTTCAGTTTGCCATTTCTCCCCCAAGGTCAGCCCTGTCTCCCACATGATTGATGAACCACTTTTGTTTGTTGCGCGTGATGTGCTCCCTCGGTCCTTTAATTTCATGTTCTTTTGATTTTATGTCCCGCAGAGCGACGAGAGGAGAGCATGTAAATTAGTGGGTCATGTTCAACACTAAAAGAGTTCATCACATCATTTAGTATGGTAATTTGCTGCCGATCAATGATAATATAACTAGTATTACTATGGTGAGAAATTATTATTTGAAACTTCTGATATTCTTGAAAGAGTTAATACCATAAAAAAATATTTTTCTTATATCACTAAAATTCCTAAATTTATCCATCGTGAAACAAAACTATAAAAAAACTCCAAACTTATAAATATATCTTAGATGAAATTGAAATAGATAGAATGTATATCACACATGTATAAATTTGAGTTTTTTTTTTTTTTTTTTTTTTTTGTGGCACAAACCAGATTTGGGATATTTGGAGTTTATGATATTTGTGTTTGGATGGGTATAATTTAAGATATTTTTTAAAGGTATTTGCCCTTCTTGAAAAATGTGACATCCAATTTTTTTGTAGTTTTATCAGCGTGTACAGAACAAAAAAGTCATTCAATCTCTCTCTCTCTCTCTCTCTCTCTCTCTCTCCCTATTAGTTTATTCATTGATTCTTCTTTTCTTAACTTTACTATATATGAACTCCGTACGACAATTTACCCTTCCTTATATAGAAGAGCCAATTACTACCGAACAACAGTACTCCCTTTAATCTTATTTCCCACCCATCTTCAATAATTTCATAATCCATCCGCAGAGATCAAGCCCTTCAATTTCCTTCTTTGCATCCTCCCATGGAAGCACCGCACGCTAAAGATCCGCCATGTCCATCCGAGTCCTCCACCATCATATCGGCGCCCGAGCCTCCTCCGTGCCCCCACACACCCCTCCAAAACTCCAAAGAAAACAAGCAAGAACTTATCTATGTGGAAGAAGAAGAGGAAGAAGAAGAAGAAGAGAGGACATATCAAGATCAAGGTCAACCATCAGCTCAACCTACTAGGCCACTAGACCTAAACCTTTCGTGCGGCGACTCCAATCGCGGGTCCTGCCCGGAACCCAACCTCATCCACTTCTTGGACATGGGCCGTCCTGAGACATCGCCGGAGGAAGCTGCTGAAGCTCCTTCCGAAGCGGAGCCTAAGGTCTTCTCGTGCAACTACTGCCAGAGAAAGTTCTACAGCTCACAAGCACTCGGAGGACACCAAAACGCACACAAGAGAGAGCGGACTCTTGCGAAAAGAGGACAAAGGCTAGGTGCGACGGGCTTACATGTCCTGGGAAACCCTTTTTACATGGACCAGCCCCATCACCACCACCATTACTCGAGCATGTCTTCTCTCCCTCTTCTCGGAGGCGGCGCCTATAGCAACCGATCTCTTGGAATTCAGGCGCATTCCATGATCCACAAGCCTTCTCATGCACCTTCCTTTGGTGCCAGTCCTATTGGGAATGGTGGGTATGGGAACCATGTTTGGAATAGGCCTCCAATATTGGGTCAACAGCCAGCAGTGGGAAGGTTGCTGCCCATGGAGAGCAGTCATCATCAAGCAAATACAACAGGAGGATCATCATCTTATTCTTCTTCAAGAGTTAGTGTTGGTAGATTCGATAATATCACACCTTCAATGGGTATTTTGGGAAACGACACCAGTAGCAGTGGTTGCTGGGGGACGACAACCGGTGCCCGGTTGAAAGCTAATCAGGAGGAGCTGCAGAAGCTCGACTTATCACTCAAGCTCTGGAATTAGATATCATTTCTAGCATCATGTTTGTTGAAATTCTCTTCTTGTAGAAATTTTTATTGCTTTTATCTTTTTCGCTTTCTGGGGTAATTTTAGCTTATATATTCTGCTCGTGAGATTTATGTATATCTCTAAAGATAGGAGACTTTGGAGGCATTAATGTCTTTCCAATTCTAATCGGAGCTTATCTGACCATGATGGATTTTGAGGGCTGCATTTGTTAAAGATGAGATTTTCAGAATGAGTTGAAGATTGTTCTGATGAAAGCTAGCTAGCTGCAAACTTTGTTGTTTCTTGCCAGCAACTAGTGAAGACTTTCCTGGCTTCTGATTCAGATTGCCCTGGAAGAAAGTCTATTCTTGAACCCGACGCTGTACTTTTAACATCATCCTTGAGTGCTACGGTGATACGGTCATGATGATTGGTTTCTTGCCATATTCATCTGAACCGTCAAATTTGGACAGGTCCCAAGTTAACTTCGATGAGAGCGGTCACCAGTTTCGGTGGTGCAAACCAGCTCAGAGGTTGTTTTGCATCTAATCCATACGATAACATCTCAGTGTTTTGACTTATGCAGAGAAGATGAGATCTCACTTTCTAGTCCATGTAGGAATGATCTTTCACAAGCCGACATGTCACTGCTAGGAGAGCGCAACCACCGTCCTTCCAAGGCGAAGTACCACCTTGATTGCGGTCTCCACGCTACGAAGGATCATGGCTTTGACAGCACGATTGTCTCTGAATCAGAAAGAGTTCTCTTGTGGAGTCTGCGAATTAGGTTTAACCTAATTGTTTTACGTGAATCACATGGATTTAACAATGGCTGTCGTTGATAATTAGTTCAGGTTCACCCTACAAATAGAACCTGAGCTGACGCCTGACGGGAGTCCTACAATCTCCAACCCTTTCCAGCTTTCTTCGTGCTACGCAAAAAGATGGAAAGAAGAAACCCCAAGAATTATGTTGTAAGTAGGGAAGGAATGAAAAGGGGCTCTCATCTGAGAAACACATATAATCTTTGTTGAATTTGCCCTTTTTTTTTAATCAAATTCTTGAACTTTTAATTTATTAAACATAAGTTATCACATAGATCAAAAGACTTTCTAAGCATATTCTGATAAATCTTTGATGTTGAATACAATTGAAAAACCACCATCATCGAGTTATGTCAATTAGCTTACACAAACACTGAGTTTCGGCTCCACCTAGCCTAACTAGTCATTTCGAAAGCAAGTGGAATCATGTGAGAAATCGTTACACATCATCACATCAAACCATGCCAAAGATGCAGTGATGCATCACCATTCACGGACACGATCCTAAAATCATTCCCTCATGCAAGGTTGAAGAATTTGCATTAGGAATCGGGAGTCCGAGCGATGAAATTAGCAAGAGGTTATGATGCACATCCACGATTTTTTGCACATTCGATGTACGAGCACATTCCACCATCCTCATCGATTTCTCTCCAATTCTTAGCCATGACCCATTATACCTTACCACCAAATAAAACCATAGAATCCCACAAAGGACTAGAAGCACTTACAGGAAAAGTTCTGTTCATCCTGATATCAGCTTTAACAGAAACTAACTGTGCAAGCTCAATGATTGACAATAAAATAGGAAAGCAAACAACCCAAGTGTCCAATCTTTATAAGATAAACAAAGGGGCCGACTCGGCATTCGCCAGTTACCATCGGAATAAATAAAAGTTTGACGATCTCAAAAAAGATTGGCTTCCAAGGAGGAGAGACCAGTGGTTTGTCACTTTTGGACCGCGACCTGCTCTACTATCTTAGCCTATTTAGGCCTCGTCTTCTTGCGCGATCCGTGTGATGCGTCGCTTTCGCAGAGTGATCACTGAATCTAGGAAAGATATGATTTTAACTTAAATCTAATGTGATGGTCAGTCCGCATTGCATTACATTTTGCATTATGCCACGGCTAAAATCGTATTCTAAGGGGCGAGGCTGAGTCATTTTCCAACCGGGTCCCCACCGAAAGTAGGTCTTGCGTTGGCACCCAATGAGGAAGTCGGGTGTTTTCGCTCGTCATCGTCCATTGATTTCCTCTCGCAGCTTCTCCACATGCCTAATTCAGAATGATTTTTAGTCAAGGGAAGGTCCATGGGCAGGTGGTGGGAACTCGCCCCATCGAAGAACCGCATGTTGGGTCGCCTATTTTCTACAGTTAGAGATGTGGAAACAGTTCGTTTTGAAGCAGTGTCGGGTTCTTTATGCTCAAAACAGATAACATGCTGGTCGCTTGACAGGAGTCTCATTCACTTCAGTCGAGCTCACCTCGTGTTTTTCTTGAATACCATGTCGCGTGGTAGTTATGCTGTCCATATCTTACATGTCGAGCAGTGAACTCTATGAAAATAGATGAGTTGCTATTCTATCTGAAGAGTGTTTGCGGTGCTATGCATAAGAAATACTTAAACAATCTCACCAAGAACAAGACAAGATTGCTTTTCAAATTTACCAGCCAGGCCTGAAGGTACCGATTTCCTTTTGGACAGACGCTGAAATGCACTCACAAACTATTGATGTAAAATCCCTGGCGAGTAAAACAGATAAAAGGAGAACATTACGATAACAAGCCAAAGGCAGAGCATTTCTTCAACTAACCATGCCTGCAGTCCAAAAACACTAGCTTCTGTTGAAATAGGACGATGACATGAAGCCATGAATGATTTCTTCACGAGTTCAACTCATAAATACCTTCATTCTTCTGTCTAATATGATTCACAGAGGTACAACAGAGACGATGAGGATTTCCATGCGACAGCAGAAGCATCCCCATAGTAGTGACCGCAACATCAATGCCATTTCACCATACTGTCTTGAGATTAAGATTGTCATCTGATGCCAATAGAGAATAGAGCCTCAGAAAAACATTATATCAAGTTCTGTATAACTCCTTAGAAAAAAATAAGTCCTGCGCAACAAATGTATGACAAAGGAATATCATCCATGTCAACATCAAATTATATCTCAGCTTTGAAACCATCAGATTAGCTTATTGCATTTTTGGCCCTGGAAGCAGGTGGATCCAGTAAAATTTGTCAGAGATAACTGTCAACTAACAGGAATGTCAACCATTCTATTTTTTATCTTCTATTTACCAGCATTGTCCCTCAATGGACGACCAAACTGTGTCATCCTCCAAATATAGCAACCATCCATGAAAAGCGCACCCACTGGCAGGAGGGGTTGGGGAAGGGGGGGGGGGGTAGGGAAGGCAGGCCAGATATAATACTTTTATGGGTGGAGCATTTTGATGAAATTCCTTCAAAAGAATATATAAGAAAACCAAAATTCTGAGCTGAAGTCAAAACCAAACCAAACTAGAAACAAAAATTTGAACCTGACATTGAAATTGACTTCATCAGTGTGGCTTGAACTTTTTCCAAATCAATAAAATTCAGTTTACATGGAAATCTCCTAAAAAGTGCATAATTATGCACAATTGCAGAGAAGCATATACGACTATCACACAGGAAACACATTTTAGGCTTCTCCTAAATGAGCACATAAATGCACATGGATGCACAACATGCCAATACCCACTCAATGACCATATAAATATGAAACGAGTATATCTAAAAGGCTCTGAGAATGTCATCCAACATGACACCTTAAGAAAGCACCATAAGTCAAAAACACTATAAAGCCTTTTCATGCTGGACATAAAGACCCCAGTTTGAAGACATACGCATGCACTCATCCACCATTTCCCAATTTGCATGTCTATAATGCTTGGCATGCACAGCATAAACTTGCACATACCTGAATGCCCCAGAAGAAAATTGAGAATACAATTAAAAAGAAAAAAAAAAATCATTACATTATTGATTAACCTGAAAACAAGCAAGAAGTTTGCTATGAATTTATTGACATAATCCAAGCTACTGCTCTCTAAACTTAACCAAACGTATGTGATTTACACCGCTGGAACAAGGATCAAGTTTCTAGCCAACCATATTTAATGCTCTATTAGACCAGCTTCAGCTTTCAAAACACAAATTAAAACTTGAACAATTTAAATTTGAACACAAGTCATGCCACTCACTGCAGTCGTTGGAAGGTAGGTCTTAGATTGATATCCCTATCATAATCATACAACACCCTTGGAACACTTGAAGATGGGGGGGCACAATGGTCAAGCAGCTCCACTCATTTAATTAATCAATGATGTTGAAATTACAACCACGTAATGATATACCTATATAGGTAGAAATCAGAGCTAACCATTATTCTGATCTTAGTGGGCATATTACCTCCAAGAGAAGAGATGCAAGTTGAGGCTTTCCTTAATGGCTCACTCCTTATTGACAAACAGTCTTTTACTTTTGAATCAATGACTTCACATTTTTCAACCAGCTAAGGTGCTCCACCCGTTCTTTGTTCCTCATGTACTCATGCAAGAAAGCAGACATCTTGTTGTTTACTCCCCTTGTCTCCAAGAACTCCCGAAAAGTATTTCGTATTTTTGCATTCAACTTCCTGTATGGAAAAATTAATCCCAGAGGATGCAATCGGTCATCTCCTTTAAGACAAATCTCAGCTACATTTGCAAGGTGGAAAGCAAAGAACTAAGAACAGCACTCTGGAACTTGGAATGAAATTCATAACTAGAAGGTGTTTATAAAGCAAAAAGATCTCCTAAAAACGATAAACCTCCAAATATAGAAAAAAAATATCTATATCAGTAAATTTCACCACATCTGAAGTTTGGTACATAACATACCTAGAATCAGGTCCCATGTAAGGCCACGAATGCATCTTCTCCTGCATTTCCTTTCTAAATAGGTAAACATTCCGAATCTCCATAGAGTCTGGCCATGCTGAGCATAGGAACTCCAGCATCCCAAGACCATCCCCTTTAGATACATCAACCAGTAAGCTTATATGCAGACGCATATCTTGACGAGAGTTGTCTTCACCAGGTTTTTGTACGAGTACAGCCGCATCAAATGAGGTTGCTTCAATTTTAATATCTTCTCCATTGCCAAAATTCCCTCTCAGTGTGACCCACCGTTGACCCGGTTGATCTTGAACAGTAAAGGAATCAAACTTTGTAGGAGGCTATAAAATTCATCAAAGAATAGAAAGATCAGAAGTTACAACAGAAGTCACAATTTTTAGAATATCACAGCAAGACAATATCAGAGTATATCCTTGTCCTTGCTTAGCACCACTAGAATCCCTAAGTTATTATCTGCCACTACCTTATAAACGAAATAATTCAAATACCATCACTAGAGATTTCCTTGTTCCCCCAATGACAGAGTCATGGCAAGACAACATGTCGGTTGATCTTTATAGTCACTAAGTTTAGATAAACCTCCAAGTCAACTCGATCACTCCAATCCATTCCAATCTCTTAATGGTACCTTTCGCTTTCCTGAGAGCTAGTAGTTCGTCCGGAATTATTTATTCACTTTTGACACTCAAATGAAATATCATGCGCATCATCTCGACCGGCACAAGCATTTCCACTGGGACATGGACAGAGTTCTTCATGTCACGGTCAAAAAGCGAGGAAAGAATCAGAAATATACACCAACGCCCTCTGAGCCAAGACAGTAACTACATTATTAGTACGCATTACGAATTCCAACTTCCTAATAACACGATGAATTCCTGCTGCCCCAACACTGCCGAATCGCCAAGCTAACTTCGCAGGTAGAACAAATTGCCGACCACCCTCAAACAGACAAAAACGAGTTAATCCCAAAAACTCGTCCGCTCATTACTACTCTCCGCTCAAGAAAAAAACGTCCCTTTTTCCCTCCTCCTTTCCCACCCATTCGCGCAGGAAACAAACAGAAACTCAGGCACGCGAGAAGGAAAAGAGCACAGCCCAGTTCACCTCGGGGACGGGGTACTCCGACTCCAGCTCGATCCGGCCGTCGAGGATTCTGAGGATGTGAGCGTCGAACGGCGACATGACGACGCTCTCGGCAGAGTATCGTCTCCCTCGAGAGAGGAGCGCGAGGGCCGCGTCTTGCGGCGGGAATGGAGGTCGCCGCTGTCGGGAGAGAAGGCTTGCGAGGGTTTCGGGGCGGAGGAGCGATCTCCGAACCGAACGCGCGAGGCGCGGGCAGGAAGAGGCCATTTTCGCTCTGGACTCTTTCGAGTTCGACGCTTGCTCGCCGGTCGCGAGGAGGAAGGCTGACTGCTGATTTTTCGGGGTGGGGGAGGATGAGGAGCTGGGCTGGCCGACCCGGGCCCGTTTATATGATGGATCGGCCCATCAAAGTTTTTGGCTGGTCTAAAGGCCCGAGGTATTTTCAATGTAGCAACAGATGATGAGTTAAGGCCATACGAAGTGTCCACTTGGGAACTGAAGGCCCATTTGGGAGAGCATTTTCAATGTTTTTTGGACCTCCAAAAGCCCTCGTGCCCAAAGTTGAGATGTTTTGTTACCCAATCCCAAAGACTCTTGAGATACAGTTAAAACATTTTCAAAGTCTTTTCGCCCAACTTAAGTACCTCGCATTGGCTCGGTTCATTTTTGGGGCACTACTTTGGGGGCAGTTGAAAATTTTTCTTTTTTCCAACTTTGCCTTCACTAATATGGTCCTATTCATGTCTTGCCCTTGGTCGACTGTTTATTGTCACTCTCTAACACTACCACTTTGAATCTAAGTTGCTGAGGATTAACAGTTGTGGGTCATTCCCAGGTGAGATCTAGAGGGTTCGCAAGACTATCTCATGATGAGGGCTAAGGGCCACCAAGGGTCACGAGAGGTGCACCAAAGCTCACCGAGGGTCATTAAGGGTCATGCGAGAGTCGCTAAGGATTGTGCAATACTCACCAACAGTCACCTTTGGTCGCTTGGTCAATGCTGGCTAGGTCAATGCTCATGCAAGGCTCTGTTGATACTCAGTAGCTCTACCCTCCTTTTTTTTTTCTCTTTTATGTTTTTTACTTCATTGCTTTATAAAAATTATACCAACATCAAGTATCCAAATATTATTTGTTTTGAGAAGATACAACTCGAGTCAAAGAACAACAGAGAAATACTTTCTCCAAAATTCTTCCCCACACATCCAGAATGACAAGATTTGTAAGTAAATGAAGGGGATGTCGGTTTTCCTTGCTCGAGGTTTGTGTTTAAGTTTGTAGGTCAAATTGGGCAAGCTGGCTGCTATTTACTTTAAATCACAAATTTGCCACCCCTCTCTCATCATGTCCTTGCAAAGATTATGTTTATCTTGAATGATTAAGATTTCATTTCTGTGAAGGGCTGTATTAAATCGCGTCCGATTAATTATGTGACCATCGGGTTACATTTATTTTCCTCTATAAACTTTTTGCCGAATTTGACTAGTTCTTATTGAATGAAAAACGGATAGCCTTCCATGCGGTACAACTAGGGCGACTACCCTGGACTGCAAAGATCACGTGGTCCCTGAGATTTGCCATTGGAAATCACATGGTTTCAACAAAACTCTGACCCCTTGCTCAAAAAAAAAAAAAACTCTGACCCAAAAAAAAAAAAAAAAACAATTCAAATGATGGGGTCAGAGTCGCAGGATACAGTACGATGTTGTTAGAGAGGATTCGGACGAGCACTTTCCTCATTTCTTGCTGCCATGTCATTTAGAATGTTAGATTTTATAGAATCATTATCAATTATATTAAAAATTTAAGTTTTTAGACAAAGAAAGGCATTCGGTCTTTTTATCTTATATATAGGCATGTGACGTATTTAATTAATAAGATAAATGAGATTTAGAAAAGATTTTAACTAAGAATTTTTTATTATGATATCATAATAAATTTTGTAAAATCATTACCAATTACCCTAAAAGTTTAAGGTATTAAAGGGATGAGCTGTTTAATATTTAAATATTTTAACATAGAACACGCTCAGTAAAGTCCTCTCTCTCTCTCTCTCTCTCTCTCTGCGTGCTTCGTTGACCTAAAATCCCTTCCCAACGAAGCTTTGTTCCATTTCCAAGTTTAAGTTCTGTAGATTTCGGGTGACAATCGCAAATCCAAGGTAAGATCTGATATACGCGCTCTGTTCCTAGTTGAGTAGTGGTTGGTTTCCGCAAATCGTTCCCTCCAGAAGTGTTTTCTGTCTGTAATACGTTGTTTCATAATCTGGCTTTCAACTTTGAGGTTTCAAGTGTTGATTGATGATCTACTTCCAGATCTGGACTTGATAAAACTAGGGCAAGCAGCTGTTTTGGAATGGGGACGTCGAAAATGCCGATGCCACTGACAGATGAATCGCTTGTCATTCGGGAGGTGTGGAACCATAATCTCGAAGAGGAATTCGCATTAATCAGCGAAGTTGTGGACAAATTCAATTACGTCGCAGTGGATGCCGAGTTCCCTGGAGTTGTTTTTCGTCTCCCGTCGCTGGAAAATATCAAGAACATGAGCGATTATAACTACCAGACTAAGAAAAGTAACGTCGATAAGTTGAAGTTGATCCAATTGGGTCTCACGTTTTTGGACGACAAGGGGAACTTACCCACTTGCGGCACGGACAAGTACTGCATTTGGCAGTTCAATTTCCGTGGTTTCGATGTAACCAAGGACGAGTTTGATGGCGGATCGATCGAATGGCTGCGCGAGCGCGGTATTGATTTCAAGAAGAACAATGAGAAGGGGGTTGACGCGGAACGCTTTGGGGAGCTCCTGATGTCCTCTGGGATCGCTCTGAATGATGGTGTTAACTGGGTTACCTTTCATGGCAAGTACAATTTCGGTTTCCTGCTCAAGCTGTTGACTTGCCGGAGTTTGCCTGATACGCTGGTGGGGTTCTACGGTTTGATCAAGATGTATTTTCCCCTGGTGTACGACGTCAAGCACATGATGAAGTTCTGCGACGGTCTTCACTGCAACTTGAATAAGCTTGCCGAGCTGTTGGACGTGGAGAGGCTTGGCGTGTGCCATCAAGCCGGGTCCGACAGCTTGCTCGTGGCCTGTGCTTTCCAGAAGTTGAAGGACTGTTTCTTCAATGGCTCCACAGTAAAGTACGCTGGTGCATTGTACGGCCTTGGTGTCCAGGATGGAGGGAGCACTGGCTAAATGAAGATTGCCTGGGAATATGATCTGGTGAATAGTTCTCCTTGTAAACCTTGGCTTATGGTCACGTTAGTATGACTTGCTTCTATGTTCTTAATTTCTGGATGTTTAACTTCCATTTAAATTCACTGGGTCGATTATTCTAGTATCATTCATTTTGATTTCCTGATACAATGATTTGATGAAAAATACAATTATATAGTTGAGAAAATATTATATAGGTCCGTTATCTCTCCCCTCGGTCACTCTCTCTTCTCGGTAAGTATCTCTCTCCACTTCTTTGCTGCGGTCCCCCTCTCCCCCTCCTCTGTTTTGCTGTGATCGAGACTCATGCTTTCCCTCTCTCTCAGGCACCCAAAGTAAGCTTTCGAGAATATTTAATTGGGGTCGAGCATCGCCTTCCCCTCTCTTCCTCCATTTTCGAGCTCTCACATCTACATTTTCTTCTTGGTTTCCGGCCATCATCACTCCTCCATTAGCTAAAGCTTTTTGTTGGAAATTTAATTTTGCGGAATCATGATTTTGACATCATTTATAGTTCTTTATTAATGTGCAAGTGCATATGTGCGTAGGATAAGACATAAGAAATAGGACAGAGAAAATATTAATTCATTGGTTTAACATAATTGTTCTACATAGTTGTTGGAGGAGATGCTGGTGTTGGTACCTCGGGGACAAGGGACATGGGTTAGTTTAGGACTCCTCCCCCACACAATTACTTGAATGAGCACAAGCTCTATGTATTGATTGAGCAACTTAACCGACCCTCTGCCACGACTGTTGACTTATTTTGCAGGATTTTTCTGGTCTAGGTTGCCGACATCTTCAAGCCTCGGTCTTTGACAACTTCTCAATCTGGATATCTTTAGAATGCTGCCCGTGTAGTCTTCATCTTGCAGCCACAGTTGACTTCTCTTCGAACAATTCAGGATCCAGTAGACTCTTCTAGACAGCTTCCTTTGCCGCACAAATACTAGATCTTTTTGTAAGATTTTTATAGAGTGTACTAGCAAATGCCCATTCTAAAAGACTCTAAAAATTGGTTCACTAATTCCAACTCTCCCTCTTGATCCAATTTCGTGATATTTCCAGCATGCTTTATATCGTTCTGAATTTGACTGGAAATTCTCCTTGTAGTTTATATCCCATGCCTTCTCACAAACTTCGCTTTAAGAACCCTTGCATCCTTTCATGCTGCCAAACACTTGCATCTTTCTTACTCTACATATTTTTCTTCAACGGTGTCCTCTATTTCTTGGGCCATCAAAATTGTTGAAATTGGAAATATAGTTGAGTGTTTTTTTTTGACTTTGGCTCTAGCTTTGGCTCTATTGGCTCTCACTTGAGCTTGAGCTTGGACTATGGCTCTAGCTATGATATTAGTTGAGTATGATGAGGACAAACTCCCAAAAAACCATCCGAATTTGCCTAGCTCTACTATCATGTTGAAAATTTTAATTATGGAAACAAGATTATGATATCGATGATAATTCTTTTGTTAGTGATGTGCAAGTGTATATGTGTATAGTATGTATTTGGTAGAGGATGGACAAGGGATAGTCCACTAATGCCTTCTCTAACTATTCTAATACCAGTTTTATCAACTAATCAACTATCCTTGTCCCATGAAATCTTGTCCTTATCCCTTGTCCATCCTCTTATCAAATACATAAAATACACATATACACTTGCACATCACTAACAAAAGGATTATCATTGATATTAAAACCATGCTTCCACATAATCCAAATTTTCAATACTTTTCCAGAATGCCGACTGCTGAACCAAGCCCTCTTCTTCTCTATCTCTTCTTGGTTTTGATCCCGCTGATGGGGCTGTTTTATAGATTTATCTGAATCGAAGCGGCTCCCCTTCATCTTCCTTATCGATTTGGACTCTATTTATGGACGTTTATCTTCATTTCCAGAAACTCTCCCTGATTTTCTATATCGTCACTCTCTCTCAGGGTCCCTCTTGGATCTCCAGATTTTTCCGCATGTCTATTTTGTCTTCTTAAATTTTGGGTCGAGAGAGAGTCTGCAGAAGAGGGAAGGTGGAGAGAGATATAAACGGAGGAGAGAGGGGGACGGAGGAGAGAGAGCTTTAAAAGTGAGAAGTGGGCTCTATTGTGAACATGTGGCGATCAATAAATGGAGTGGCGAGTGGCCGACGGGGAGGGACAGGTTTGTGCAATATTCTCTCTTGTTGCTTGCTTTAAACTGATACTTTTTACTTTCATTGTTTGCGGAGTTTCATAGCCCTGTAGTTGTGTAGATTTGCTTTTGCAAACTATGGAGCATTTAGTGGCATTATTATGAGCATATTTGATTAGTGGCTAATTAGGGTGCATTTAGTAACTATTCATTGATGATTGTCCAAAATTTCTATTTTCGAATAAAAATACGTTTGGTGTAACTTTTAAATTTTTTTGTGACTTATAGTTTCTTTTAATTTTTTTATTTTTTTTTCTTCTCCTCTTCTTCTTTCTCTAGCTAGTCATCAACTGTAGTGATGGCCAACAACTAGCCAGACGAGAGCCGACGAGGTTGCTGGCCTCATGGGGGTTGGGTGAGCCCAAGCCCCACCTAGTCGGCACAAGGCTGGAATGCCCTGGCCTAATAAGGCTTCAATGAGTTTGTCGTATCTTGCCCTAGATTGGTGAGATTGTTGGACCTCGTTTAGCTAGTTGTCGACCATCATCATAGCCAGACTAGAGGAAGAAGAAGAGAAGAGAAAAAAAAAAAAAGAAAAGAAGGGGAAAAAAAGAGAAAAAAAAAATGATTTGGCTTGATTTTGGAGTTGTTTCTAGAAATAGAGGAATAACATTTTTCTATTTCTTAATTATATTCCAAATTTATTCTTGAGAACAAATTTATTCCTAGGAAATAAAAAGTTATCAAAATGATTTATGTTCTTTTTTTATTTTGAGAAATGAAAGAATAGAATCAGATAGTGTTTGACACATTACTAAATAGGCCTTTAGAGCATCATATTAGTTTCATTTCAATTGTATTTGCCCAGTTGTTGATTATGTAAAAGAGTTGTGGCAAATCAGATGCTTTACGTTTGCTCCCTAATTGTTCATTTTTTGCATCCTTGTCAAGTTGTGTCAATGTTTTTTTCGATTTGGATTTTTAGAAAACCCGAATCAAATCGTTAAGGTGTGTATTTGCTTTGAATCGACTTGAATTGAGTATAACCCTAACCGAAAGTACAGTTGGTTTGGATTTTCCTTTTTTATTGGCTATTTCCACGCCTCCACTCGTTTATCCATGCTCTCAAAACTTGAAAGGGCAAAACAAATCCGGGTGAGTCCCACAGTCCCCCGGTATCCATAGCCTTTCTTGAGGCGCTCATCATTCTCCTCCATTTGCCTTCTTCTGCCCTAGCTTTGGTGTCCGCTTCTTCAGCACCAGAAGCAGCCGCCCTTCGCATTGGTGAAGAGACTGGATCGTCTTTGTGGACGTCTGATGCGATTTCTCGTCATGATTCCGCTTCGGCGGCGAGAAAATCGTGTCATCCATGGACGAATTCTTGCATCGACTCCGTCTTGCGATTGCTTGAATTCAGGAGCGTGATTTGGGTCTGGAAAGAGGGAAGGATTTGAGCTTGTGAAAACGGGACTCGAGGTCGGAGGGCAAGGGGAAGTCATTGACCGTGAACGAGGAGGCGTCGAGGATTTTGCTCGAGGACGCAGAGGTCCTTGGTCTGGAAAATGACAGAAGCACATGGTGCCCAAAAGATATTATTGATGAGGCGAGATTTCGTGAGATTTTGTTTGTGTAAATTGCTAAAATTAAGAAGATGGGCTATTTTCAATTTGGTAAAAACGGTTATTTTTTTTTAATATCCAAATAAAAGACCGAATTGAATGGAAAACGGGTAAAAATTCAGTTCGGTTTTTGATACCTCTATCTTACTTGCAGTCGACTGGCCGATCATTCCCTACCATTGCCAATGAGGCTGTGGCAACGAGGGTTGAATAGGTCCTTGCTGTTCTACTACTTCCTTCTTTCTTATTTTTTAAAATTTAGCTTATTTTTAAATTTAATTTAAATAATATTTAGATTAAAAGTTATATGTGGATCAAAATGACGTCATTTTAGCTTATTATTCATATTTTAATGTCAGCACTGCAAAGAGAAAGAAAATAATAATAAAAAACCACATTGGTATTTTCGTTAGCCAAATTTGATGGAATCAACAAAATGATTTGATTGCATCAATTTGATAATTTTTAGGATTTGATTACATTTTTTGTAAGTTTTAAAATTCAATTACACTTTCTTAATAAGTTTTAGGTTTTTCAATACACTTATCTCTTTAACTTATTATACTTGCACATTCTCTTAAGGTGACTTCAGCTGGTGGACTTACATGATGTGAAATATTTCCAGCTGTAAGCGAGATTAAGGGACACTCTTACATTGTAACAGAAGTTGTTGGGAAAAAAAGGTTTTAGCGCATGATGATATGCTTGCACAAGTAATGATCTGATCGTGATTTGGATAATTTTAAAACAACAGTAACAAGATTTATCTCTTTGGTTTAAAAACCTAAGTTGGTGCTGTTAAAACATAGTAATTTATCCACGTATTTCATGTAGATAAATTTTTGTTTTCAATTTCAACCACTTTATCACATTTCACTCATGCCCGTAGTTATTTTCTTAGCACTATATAATCAGCAAATGCCCCTGATTTCACACGTATTAATTTGACAAATTACAGCAATTTCTACTCAGTAAAAATGACAAGATGAAACGAGTCATGCACCTATATTTTAACTCGTATGTTTTGATGGGTTGATAGATTTAAAGTATAGATCAGAATAGGCCTAATAGAGTTAAAGCCCAATTAATGATGGGTTTTAATGGATCTGAAAGAAACCACCATCAACCCATTTAATCAAAGAACAATGCCAAGCCCACCTTGCTCTTAGTCTCACACTCTCTAATGGACAATTTCTACTTAGAATAGCCACGTGACCAATGGCAGTGGTCAGTTTATCGAATCCCCGTTAATACTAATTCTTAAGCTTTTGAAGTTCATCATTTTTTTTGAATAAAAAAGGAAAAAAAAGCACAAAGAAGCAAAGGCAAAGAGTGAAAATGACAAATTTGCCGATCAACGCCGATGGCTACATTGGCAATGATTGTGCTAGCAGATTTACCATGCGTTACGGCCAGCAACCTAGCAGGACCCTAAACATATGGTGCCAAGTTTTGTTAATATAGTGTCTAAGAGCAAGGGGAAAGCAAGTGTGACTAGCATTCTCTTTAATCAAACTGATAATATTTAAAAATAAAAAAAAAAGGCTAAATTAATGCCTTCAAAATAAGGATTACTTGAGTTGACTCGAGTTATGTACTGATTGAAATACATATAAATTATCAGCATTGTGAATCATGGATAAAATGAATCAATTTCAATCAGACCTTCAACTCACCAAACCGAGCCCCCCCACCCTTTCGACATCTCAACTGGCTAGTGGCTAGTAACATAGGGATGGAAACATAAAGAACAACCTTCTTTTCATACAGTTGCATCGAGCAGAGACTCACGAAATTCCGTCTTTGGATTTAGGACTCGTTCGAGATAAATATAGGTGGTGCGATGTTTGATCGCATGCCGCTCTTACTGTCTCTCGTCTTTACGGTGAGAATGCACAGAAATAGCTTCTTTGATTGTTGCAGGACGAGATGACCTCATGCTCATTCAATACTTCTCTATTTATGCCAAGTTCTTTTCTTTCTCGGCGGCTTTCCCATCTTGGCTATACTCATTCAATACTTCAATACTTCTCTATTTATGCCAAGTTCATTTCTTTCTCGGTGGCCCCATCTTGGTTATACGTATTAATTGCAGGGCACTTTGTTGAAGCATACTTAAAGAGGAATCTAACCAAATCTAGCTCACCGTCAACTCCAGTAAGTTCTGACAATTCAGATCAGATTCACTAAACTGCCCTGATCTAATCATAGTGGGAATGAGTTGAAAACAACTGATCTTGGAATCAAAATCAGCAATAATGACTGAACAGCATTGGATTCGGGCTCAGAAACAAGAAGGCAGAGCAGATAACAGAGCAAGCAGCAGCAGCAGCAGCAGCAGAAGAAGAATTGCTCATGTGAGTAGAAATTCACCATACAGGAAATGGCCACTTACAAAGAATTCTCAAGCTAAATCATCACCTGATTATATTACCAAAAGAATTGTACTGATCTATATATCTTCCTAATCTGAATCCATCCCCACAAGGAGATTGCTGTTAGATCTAATGCTAAACTGGGCAGTACCAATACAATCTACAGAGTCTTCGTTCCTTCTAAAAGCTATAGAAATGACAGAAATTATGTCCATGGAAAAGAATTTGGGTTAATAGAGAGATTTCTAATCTTCCTAGATTACCGTAGGCGCAGAGAACGTTGGATTGGCTCCCATCATCCTTCACTTCTTCCAAGCATAGACCATCAGCGAGAACCCGCCCAGAGCCCCCGTCTCGTTCTCCTCCGCCGTTGCCCATTCCATCACTGAATTGCCCCCACCCGACGAGGCCGACCACGAGGAGGCCGACACCGATGTGGTCGACGATGAGTAACTCATTCCAGCCGCCCGCGACATGCTCTTCCTCATCTTCTCATGCTCCTGCCCGCTCATCCCGAATCTCCCCGACCACAAAAGGCCGTTCCCGTTTCGCCCGCTCTCCCCTGCTTCACCGCCGCCGTCCTCCTCCTCGAGGCCGACCTTGTCGAATCGAAACATGAACACGGCGTGCCCGTAGCGGAAACCCTCGAACAGCCAGCTGTACACGTCCCACGAGACCTGAATCGGGACGCCGTCCACCTCGACCCTCTCGCACCCTCTGAATTTCCACTTCAGACGCTTCACCTGCAGCACTCTCTTGCCGTCCACCTCGAAGCACAGCCTCGCGTCGGCGTCCGTGGTGCAATCGATCGAGATCTCCCTGTCCCTCCCGCCGAACCTCGCGGCCGTCGCGAATGCCCTGCGGCCGATCACGTGCTCCCGCCGCAGGACCAGCGCCTGGGCTCTCCGCTCGGGCCCCCGCGCCTTCGTCCTCGCGTGCGCCTCCTTCGGGCGGTCGCCCACGAGGAGGACCGCCTCGCCGTCGACCACCACGGCCACGTAGTACCCGGAGACCGGGCCGGGCCCGGACCCGAACTTGGCCCGCGAGAGGTCCCAGAAGACCCGGGCTCTGCCGAAGCTCTTGGACCCGCGCTTGTTCCAGAAGGCGAAGGGCTTGACGTCGAGGCTGAAAGAGGGGGCGAAGGACGACGACGGCAGCGGCGGCGGAGGCGGCGGCTGGGAGGACGGAGAGGCGAAAGGAGAGGCGGCGGGGTAGAAGGTAGAGCCGTAGTCGCAGTCGGAAAAGGAGGAGGGAGAGGAGGGGGAGGCGGCGGGCGGGTCGGAGAGGCGGAGCTGGAGGGTCCGGCCGAGCCGGGTCAGGGACCAGGTGAGGGAGAAGAGGCCGAGGGGGGTGTGGTAGAGGCTGGTGGTCAGGTTGGACTTTCCGGCCACCGTGCACGGCGGGTCGTCGGCGGTGGTCGGGCGGAGGCAGGCGGGCAGCGGGGAGGAGCGGGCGGACATCGGTGGTTGCGACGAGGGGGTTGCTTCTCTTAGGGTTTTGGGGGAAAGGGTTATTGCGAAGGAGGAATTTTCCTTTTCCGGTGCGAAGTTTTTTCGTGGGTCAATTTGAGAAAGGAGAAAAGTATTTAGGTAAAATAATTTTGGGTGGGGGAAAAATAGGGGATTGAGACTTTTGACTTTTCAGAGGAGCCGACTTCGGGAAGAGAGGAATGCAATTTTGGATTTTTAGTTCGTGGGTTGTTTGACTGGTCAAAACCCGTGATTGGCATTCCTTAATTGAGTATTAATTAAGCTGACTACTGCTGCTGACATATGAAGTTGCATCGTCGAATGCTTGGATAGCTAAGTGAACGGCGAGTGAGATTTGGAATGATGAAATAGGATAAGATCAAAACGAGTCAAATAATTTTTATACCCAATCATGACATTAATTTACATAGATGATGATATTTATTCATTTGATTTTTTGAGCGCTTTTATCAGCTTGAATACGAGGGTTGATAAGATATAATTTGTAGCCTAATCTTGTTTTGGATGACGCCCTTTCGAACGGATCAGCCTGTTCTTCAAGATAAAGTTTGTGGATGTGCTGGCCCTAGGTACAATAACTTGAATCTCTATCTTTGGTATTATGAAAAAAAAAAAAGGAAATTATCCTCCTTTGGATCCTCTGTTTTCCATAAGTACATCTTTGCATCCTGAGCTATAAAGGACAAAATTAACTCCCCTTTCTTCTACTTGAGGGACATCTACATCCCCAAATCAACAGTAATCCTTGACGCACCCGCTCACCCACAAATTCCATATTCCCACCGCCTGTCGCCGCCACTGACCTCCGCGCCGCCTCTGGCGCACCGTCCATGCTTGATCACCACCGGAGATTCTCCTTTCGTCTGCTTCCCTTTGGTCATTTTCCTCGGTACCATATTTTGCAGGCATAATTACTATGTTCTGAGGTGCAGCCCACGTGGACTCTGAGACATTAACAATAATTTACAATTACTGCAACAGAGTTAATGA
Source organism: Eucalyptus shirleyi (assembly GCA_017140165.1). Taxonomy (NCBI): domain Eukaryota; kingdom Viridiplantae; phylum Streptophyta; class Magnoliopsida; order Myrtales; family Myrtaceae; genus Eucalyptus; species Eucalyptus shirleyi. Next base: position 25,295,943 of record CM029448.1, on the reverse strand, counting down.
TAACTAGTGGTAAACCCGTCCCTTCTGACACAGTAGAAATGCTTTTACATCGAAATATTTCAGCAATAAAAGTTTCCTTAGACAAATAAATTTGTATCAATGAATGATGCTTTAATAAACATCCGTAAAGCAGTAAAGAAGAGACAAGTAGGGCATATATAATTCTATCGTTCGTGTCTGCAGATATTTTTGGTGTTTTGCAGCAATCTATGGTTAAATCGTGCTTATCTCGACAAGACGGTATACACAATCTCGAACTCCCCCATAGCAGTCTTCTAAGAAACTGCTCCTCAAATCATATGGCAGAGTGGAGTTGATTTTGTGTTTTTTTTGTTCAAGATATTAATGCATTCTTTCAGACCGAAAAAAGAAAAGGTAATGCATTCTACTTGTTTGATGGATTGCCTAGGAGACAAAATTACAAGTTTTGGGCAGAGTTGTAGCATCCTAATGCTCAACAACAACATGATATTCGTTAGAAGATGGCGATTTTTTCCGCAGATTTGTGGCAAATATACAGCAAGGCAGTGCTCAGCACTCTGTATGGGTGTCTGTGAAGGATGTTTGAGTTAAGGTGGGTTGTCAAATGCCACCGCATGGCCCGTGGCTGGGGCAATGGCTCTCTACTTTCCTGTCAATAGTGACGGAGGTGGCAAAGATGAAATGAGCCCTAGCTTTGCCTAGAACCACCTCGTCCATTCCGTGCTCTGATGATATTGGATACCGATTGATGAACACCGGAGGAGGTTTGGCCTAGCGATCAAGAGATTGAAGATGATGAACAATAAGAGGAGCTCTCAACCTGAGAAAGAAGAAGCCAAAGAAAGAAAAGAAAAGAAAGGAGAAAGAATAGAAAATAGAAATATAGAATAATCGAAAAAATAAAAATGACGCTGTTTCATGTATGTCAAATCATCGGGCTGTCACATAGGATGGTTGTTATTAACTAGATTGCAATGTCATGAATTGCCAACAAAAATCAGCCAAAAAAGAGTCCAAAATAAAAATCATTTTGTATTCAAGCAATCTACGTGGCACTATACCAGAAAATAGGTATCCAACTAAAGTCTCCAGTCATAGCATTAGATGGATAAAAGCTTTCTAAGAAGCATCTTAAGATGTTCAATTGTATATGCTAAGTCCATACCCTACTAAAAAAAGGAGTAAGCTAGACCAGAAGACAAAAAAGGGAAAATTTTAATCGACTACAATGACTAATCAAAAAGGTTATTAGGTCTACATTCTAAAAACCAAGAATCTAAAAATTGTCAAGCTGCCGTTATTGAGGTTATCGATTTCTAGTGAAAATCAGCCGAAAAAAATGTCCAAATTAAAGCTTTTATTTTGTGTAGAAGCAATCTAAACGGCACTATACATGGTAAATAGGTATCCAGAAATAGAGCTCAAATATTGCAAAACTGAGGATCAAATTGTTTATACATCTATTAAAGCACTAGTGCAAGCAAAATTGAGACATTGCACAACACGCTTCGGGTATCACAAAATTGGATCAAGAAGTATTATTAAATGAACGACCAATTTTTGTAAAATGTTCCAGAGTAGTTTACATGAGCAATGAACTTACTCCACTATTAAGAGATCTCCAACCGTAGTGGTCTAACTCGGTTACTTAGGCGTGGGCAACAAGTGTGCTTAAAGACAACAAAAATTCTTGAAAAAAACAGAATAAAATGGCTGCTGAAGAAAAGTGGTGATGGAGGACTATCAAAAGGCTTATCCTTGTTCGATTGTGCAGTTAGCAGCAGATCCACACAAAAATGGAGCTCCTTCCCTTTCCCCTTTGTGCCCTTATAATTACAAAATATCTAGTAAAAGCGTTCTTACATTGTCCCATTTTGCTCTTTTTCTGAGCCCTGTCCCAAACACGCGCACTAGCACATCAAAACAAAAAACCTAACACGCCCACTAGCACATTAAAACAAAAAACCTAACAGACGCACTAGTACCTGCCATGTATTTAGTAGATCCATGCTACCACTTTCTGAGCCTTGTCCCAAACTCATGCACTAGTTATGAAGTATCACATTTTCCAAGAGTTTTCGTGTCGTGTTGGACACTTTGACACGTGTCCGACACTCTCCAATACTCTTTAACACTTTACGACACCCGGTCAAGAAAATTCTTTACTTAGTCAACTTTCCTAACACACTCTCTGATACTCGAGTCGGAATTCTAACATATGAGTTTCTGACATGTGATTTTGATATCGAGATCAATTTTAAAAATTTTCAATAAATGAGAGGTTAATATATGAAAAAATAATAAATGAAGAAAGAATAAAAACCCAGTTTTCTCTTCTCTTCTGACTTCTACTTCCCGTGATACACAATTCACCCCTTAAGGTTTTTTCTCCTTTTTCTAACATATCTAACATAAGAGTCCATAATGTAGATTGCTTGTTTTTTCTCCAAATTTTATGAATTTTTGGAATATAGTTAAATTTGTCAAATTGAAATAATGAATAATATTAATAAATGGTGGATTAATATTTTTAGTGTAAATTCATTTTAGGCTTTTTCAATTATTTATTTATTTGTGAATTTGAATCAAATTAATTTGATTGAAATAATCACAAAAATGATAATTTATTATGTATATAAAAATATATATTTAATATACAACGTGTTCTAATGTGTTGGAATTCTTTATTTTTTGAGAGACGACGAGTTGGCATATCGTATCGTATCGTATCATGTATCGCGTGTCAGTGTAACGATCTTGCTACTTAATGCACTAGTACCTTGACATGTATTTAGTGGATCCATGCTACCACTAGAATGAATTTGTTAAATGTTCATTTCCATGCTAGGTAAAAACTGAATGGCACATACATCTCGATGTCATCAAATTGGTTTGTATTGTTAGATATATTCAACATATATTTTTAGAGGCATTTAGAATATTTTCCACATTTCTCACGATTGTCCATATATTTAGGAGATTCTCCATATCCCTGATTGTGCATATCTTAATTAATTGTATTTGATATGATTACATATTTACTCCAGTCGATGCATATTTAATTTTGTTGCAGTTTATTTCTAGTCATTTTCTAGCAATTTATTTTTGGTCATTCCAGTTTAATTTCTTCGGACAATCAAACACCTGCTCTCGTTCTTCTGGAAAGACTTATATCGTCATTTGGGACTCGTCTCGTCAGTATTAGAACCCGATTGTAAAGTTCTTGTTGCTTTCTTGGTGCAAAATCGTCTCTCTAGTCGGAGTACGAGGACCGTCATGTTTGGGAAGCATGTTGACTAGTCAAAATGCGATAACTCTCATTGTCGAGTTGGACCTCGCCGTGCAACTGTCGCCGTTATTGATGTGTCCAATTGCTTTATTATGTTATGTGAGAAAATATAGTTATCAGCATGAATTAATATTATAACACAAAGTTACTTTGGTTCAAGCATATACAAAATGTAGTAAAATGCAATGTTAGAGTTAATTTTACTTAAGTAACGAAAGATGATTGCTTATAAATGACAAAATAGTGGTGTTAAATTAAAAAGAAACATAGGGCATGATAAATTCATGTTACTAAAATAGGACATATAAGATATTTGATAAATGTAAAATGAATTTATAAATGAGACAATTGAACCTACAACATTTAATCATATTATAAATGATACATATTTATTTCGGATAACATATTTTTCGCTTGTTTAAATTTCATGGTTATGGTCATTGCAGTAGCATCTAAAATATATTATATATTCATATCAGTTGAATGTGTTTATGTAGAGAAGGAGTTTCGGTAAATTCTCAGCAAACGTCGAAATATAGAACCTTGCAAACCATGTGCAAGTACAATAGATCAATCAACAAACTCGACTTCGTTTTGCAATAAAGGCAGTTAATTGCCAAAATTAATAACTCCCTTTTACACTATGAAAACTTATTAACTACGTTCGATTTTTTTTTTCATACAGTGACTTCTTATTTTTAACTTTCAATTTATTTTTAATATTGCAGAACTCATGCTTTGACTTTTTTTTTTTTTTTTTTCACTCAAAACCTTTCAAATATTCAGATATTGATATTTAGAATTATGCTGAATAACTTTTTTCGTAGCTTAAATTAATTTAAGTTTTAATGATAAACGTTATAAATAGGAGTGCGTAGTAGCCAATAAGTCCGGGCAAACAAATATCAATATTTTAGGTCTCACACAAAAGATAACCAGTTCAAGTAGTAATTTCTTCATAATGATTTATTTATCAGATTAATAATGTTACTGAATAGTTTCAATATCTCTTAGTATATATTCACATCTCACTACATTTTGGTAAGAATTAAGGCCGGATAAGTTAAGTAATGAATTAGAATCTGCCTAAGTTGAGGCATCTTATAAGATGGATCGAACTGTGAATACTTAATTAATCAATGAGGGCCAAAACAAGTTTGATATCAAAAGGGTTTTACAAAACAGCGGGACAGACCTCTCTTTCCTTTCCTTGTTTCCAACAATGACGGTCCATATTGAAAACGGGACTCATCTTTTGTTCCCTCGACAAGTACAACTGTCCGAACAATCGAAACAGTTGGGCGTCTATCATCAACTAATCATCTCTCACGTCTTCGCTTCCCAGAGGAAAAAAAAAAAGAGCACAACTAGAAGTTCTCGATGAAATAAAAAAGATTAATATTTGAGTGCAGCCATGGAAAATCATTCCACTAACTTCTCCACAGATTAACTGTTTCGAAGCATCTTCTTCTACCAACGCATGTGCTATGAAGCTTCAAATCCATGTCTGCGTCCTCAGACATGTCTCTGTCACGTGAAACAAAGCTCTTTTAGGTTGACTTGACGAATTCAAACCAAATTGTCCTCAAGCGAGCAAGTTGCTTCTTCAGCTCTTTGAACTAACCCAACTCCACTCCGCAACTTGTCTGGACATTCAATTGAATAAGTAGTCTGTCCTGATGGCGGAGCTTTCATTCATCCCCTCTACTCATTCGCAACTTGGGCATCCGCTTTACATGTACACTCTACCTGCGAGGAAAAGTTGTAACCTTTTTTTGCAATCTCTCACTCAAATCAAGTATTGTGCTTGTTGGATTTCAAGTCGGTGGAAGATAACTTACCTGTTTTTGATGCGCAAACAACAATTAACCCTAGAACAAACGTTGAATTGCGGACGCATCATGAATGAAATTACTCCACATTGGTCTAGATGCGATCACGAGAAAAGCACTCGACTTCCACAGCATAAATGCCGATTGTTCTTGTAAAACTGAAATAGAATGCCTTCTTCTTCTTCTTTGATGGAAATGGAGAGAAATTTGGTGCGTATGTTCTACCAACCGTTCCAGTGGTTGTCTACAAAGGACTTATATACGACACCCTTCATAACCTTTCAAAAGGGTGTCTTTCCATTGTAGTATATCAAGTCCAAACGGTGCTGTCCAATCGCACCCCATCATGGACGTACTAGCTAAAGTATAGTATAACAATGCTGATGGGAACTGCAGAGATAGAGCGATGCATTTCGTTTCTGCTTCGATCCACTCATGGAAATATGATGTGTTTGTGAGCTTCAGAGCCGAGGACATAAGGAAAACCTTCGCGGCCCACCTCTTCGATGCGCTGAAGCAGGCGGGGATCCACTATTTCAAGGACACTGATAAAGAGGAGACCGGGATTTTCATTGAGCCCAAGCTGCTCGATGCGATTTGCAATTCTAGGGTTGCCCTCTTCGTGTTCAACACCAGTTACGCCAACTCGTGGTGGTGCTTGAATGAGCTGGTGGAGATCCTGGAGTGCAGCAGAAGGCTCAGAGATCATCACGTGGTTCTGCCCATTTTCTATGATGTTGAGCCAGGGGACGTTCGGAAACAGAGCAGGCGAGACGGGAATGGTTTCGGAAGGCGTTTGGCCACCCACTCGGACGATTTGCTGGTGCAGAAGTGGAGGGATGCGCTTAAAGAATCTGGGAATTTGTCAGGATGGCACTTGAATAATGAAGCTAATGGGTAAAGCAATTGGAAAAAACACTCCCGAAAAAGCTCATGTTAGTGGTCGATTTGAAATATGCTGTTGATTAAGTTTAGGTTATGGGTTTATCGCTCATCTGCTGATACCCTCTCTATGCTATAATTACTCATTTTGGATTTGTTCTTCCCATGCAACTACGGGGATCAATCATACTTCACTGAGCAAATTGTAGGACATTTCTTCAGGATCAGTCCTAGACCAGTCTCCCCCTATTTTGTCAAAAATGCGATTGGGGTAGATTCCTTTGTAGAGGACATGATATCGTTGCTTGAAATTGGGTTCAAGGATGATGTCCGTGTGGTTGGACTATGGGGAATGAAAGGAAATGGTAAGACGACGGTGGCCAAAGTCGTGTGTGATCACATTTTTAGGGAATTTGAAGGTGCTAGCTTGCTAGAAAATGTCGGAGATGCAAACCAAGATACGCTTTTACTCCAGAAGAGACTTCTCCATAATGTTCTTAGGCTACGTTTGGTCGTCGGGATAATAATCAGGATAGGATAAGATAAAGTAGGATATTAAATCCTTTGGATAATAAAGGCGGACATATCTAATCCTATCAAGTGTTTGATGCATTTCAGGATAAGATTAAAAAATAAATATGATACTCAATTAAATTATAAAATTAAAAAATAGAAAATTCAATTAATTAAAGGCCATGGAAAAGCCCTAGATCTAGGAATTGTGGCCACCTCTACAGTGGCCACCATTGAAAACGGTGAGATGTGAAGATGGGAGAAGAAGTGGAAGAAGAGGGCTGACAATGAATCGGAGAGGCGGAGGCATCTATTTGACATAGATGCTTATGATATCTTCTCTTTTTGTTAAGTTTTTTCTTTCCTTAAAAAAAAATTCTTATCCAATCCAGGCTTATCCCACCCCCTCCCCCGGATTTTTTATCCGGCATTTTATCCGGACGTATCCGGGTTTGTCCGATCCGGTGGACGTTCCCAAACATTGGATAGGATAACAAATTATCCTATCCAGACTCAAATCCGGACTACCAAACACAGCCTTAAGGTACAAGGTCTAGAAATGAATGATCTTAACAGCAACATCAATGAGATAAAAACTAAGCTCTGCCGGAAAGGATCCCGCTAGTTCTCGATAACATCACTAAGAAGGACCAAATTGAGTATTTTGGTGCTGGAGATCGAGAATTGTTTCAACATGGGAGTAGAATTTTAATAACTACAGTAGATGAGCAGTCGCTGGAAGATCTCAAAGTAGATGACAAAGTACATACTCTCATGATTGACCCATAAAGAATCGCTCGAACTCTTGAGTCGCCATGCCTTCCCGCAAAGACCAACCTAAGAAGGCTATGAAGAGTTGTGAGAGAGGCTAGTCCACTACACGGGTAGACTTCCAATAGCTCTTAAAAGATTTGGTTCCTTCCTTTCTAAGAAGAGAAAAAATCAGTGGCATGAGATATTGGAGAAGCTGGTGAGAGAACCTCATCTCGACTCTGTTGGATTACCTTTAGAACCATTCTCCACTGTTCTTCCCTTTCAATCAGTAGGGCCATATGGAGGCCACGGTGGGGGGTTCTTATGATGACAAAACAAACACTGATGTTAGAAAAATAACTGTAGTTGTCGTGAGATCAATGATCGAGTCCTTTTCCAATGAGTATGATCAGAATGAATGCTTGGTCCTCTCACCAAGACATGGTGGACCTTCGAAAGGCAAAATATGCACGGTGAGTCCATTATTATCGTACGCTATGGCATGTTCTTGGCCTTTTCAGATATGTGCACTGCAGGCTTTGCCTATTTATAGATATTCTTGTCTACTTATGTTACTCGCTATCAAAATATGAACTATTGTTTGGTCATTAGAAAATAAGAGCCGATAAAGTTAAGTTGCTTGAATTTTGTTGGTTTTATGTATTTGTCTTGTTGATGGATTTATGAAAGCTTTCATTTGTGCTATGATGTCTCCAATATAGAGTGGTGAATTCCATTGTTTATGCAAAATATCAGGGTTTTAAAATGGAATTGAATGATTTCTTAGAAACTTAGTGAGAAAAAGAGAAGGAATGCAAGTACTCAAGGAATATCCTCTTCAAGTACTTTTTAAGTCCTCAAAAGTATTAAAAGTCCTTGGTTTTCGGAGTGTTCATTTCTTGATTAAGGTGACGAACACTAGATTTGTGTTTCTACCTGCAAAAAAAAAAAGATTATCCAAATGAGTTCTTCAGTGTCAGGCTACATCAAAGAAGATTCAAGTCCTGTCATCATTCAATCACTTATCTTCCACAGCAATAAGAAAACATGTGGTCCATTTGGCAATGAGAGAGGGACATTTTTCAGTTTCCCACCGGTTGCAGGGAAGATCATCGGATTCTTTGGGAGGTGTGGCTGTTCTCTTGATTCCATTGGAGCATATTTTGGACCCATCTCTTGTCCATATCCCTTTAAAATCGTAGGCCCCTTTGGAAAAAGTAATTGTGAAGGCCTATGCGACGACGGCAAGCATACAGATGTTAGACAAATTGATGTCGTTTCTGGTTCTGCAATTGAGTTGATTACTATCGCTTATGAGCAAGGTTGCTCTTTTGCACATGGTACGAGTGTTGGAGGCACAATAAACAGGGTACTGGTGCTATTAGAATGATGAACTGTTGATCTTGGTGTTAGATAAAAGCTACTTCTTTTTAATTCTGATCCATGCAGCTTATGTACAAATCATTAATCGTTAATGTTCAAAGATGGCCAGTTGAACCACCATATTTATAACTCACCCGGTAAAAACAACAGCAGGATGTATAAATGATAAATTTGATAAATATTTCATTTACACTATTTGTTTTTGAAAATTGTTGATTTCTGTGCTTGTGAATGTTGCTTTGCATATATGAAGTTGCTTCCATTATGACTCATTGGAACGATTAACGGTCTCTCTTGGATGTCTTTATTCAAAAAATGAGTTATTTATTTGAAACCCAAATGACAAGTCAATCTCGAAATCACACAAAAGTACCAATGATATCTCCTCCGCAACTCTGTTGGATGGGTATCTGCTTTTTGTACAAGATATAAGATGCAATAGTGAAGTAGGCAAGATCATCTATTTTTATCAGCTCGTGCACATTTGCTTAACTATCCAGAAGTGGTATCAAGTGCTAGTTACTGTCATGCATAATGTTTTTGCTTAACAAGTCATTGCATTAACTATTCCCGTACATTGTAATGCCCGTTGCAGATAAATTTGAACTGGTTAAGTGAGTATATAACTTCAGTTTTGGGTTATGTTACAAGTGATTTTGGCTATACTGTTATCAATTCACTCACATTTCAAAGCATCAAAAGGACATATGGACCATTCGGTACTGAAAAGGGAAGGTATTTTCATTTCCAGCCAGGGGGGAAGATAATTGGATTTTATGGAAGTTCTGGTACCTAATTGGAATCTATTGGAGCCCACTTAGAACCAATATATCTCCATCCAATTGAGTATATTGGGCCATTCGGAGGCCAAGGTGGACAGCCTTGGAATGATGGAAAGTATAATGGCGTGAAGAAAATATACTGTTGGAAAGCATTGTCAACTATATCACCATTGAGTATGACAAAGATGGCGAGTCCATTTGGTCTTCCACACATGGTAGAGGTGGCAAAGGCGAAGTTTCTATGGTATACCTTTCTCACCAATCTTTTCTTTTACTTTGCTACCACAAAAGAAAGTTCGTTGACTTTCAAGTCTCTGTATATCGGCATCTTTGCTGCAACGATTGACTATGGAAGGAAGAACCCGAAAGAGAAAAGAAATAAGGAGCTTTGGCATCTACTTATTTTCGTTTCCTTTGTCAAACTCGATGTCCTATCATATGTGAGCATATTAATTGCAAAATTTGTAGGTTGATTTGGACTACCCACATGAATACTTAAGCTCAATCTCAGGTTATCTCAGACTTGATTTTGACTCGGTTGTCATTCGATCGCAGACATCTCAAACTATTACAAGAAACTGCTGACCGTTTCGTGAAGAAAAAGGAAGGTTCGTTTGCTGTCCATTGATACGCACCAAGATAATCGGCTTTTATGGAAGATCAGGTGCACATCTTGATTCACTAGGAGTCCGCTTAGAACCGATTTCTTGTTCTGGTCCCCTCAAATCCATCGAGCCTTTTGTAGATCCAGGCGGCAGCCCTTGGGACGATGGTATCTCCACATCTGTGAGAGAAATAAACATAGTCACCGGATCGGTAATTGACTCCATTACTATTGAGTATGAAAACAATGGGCCTACAGTCCAGAGCCCTAAACACGGTGAATATGGAGGAGACAAGACTTACAAGGTATGACCATCTTTCAATGACTTGTTCTTACATTGTCGAGTGTAATATTATGGACATTAGCATGGGACTTGTGATGCAGAAAGTGCAAAAAGTAGATCAAATGAGCACATCTGGTTTAATATCAAATTTTGCCTAGAAAACTTGCAACTTAGAGTTGACTCGTACAACAAAGTTATCTTGATGTTAAAAACTATTTGTTGTGAACTCCCTTTCGGAGCCCTCTTATGCATGGACAAGCGTGGGTGGAGGTTAATGGCTTACTAAGTGTTAGGCTTAACTCGTGCTCTCCCAAGCCCACTAATTCACGACTTATTATTCAAGTTTTTAGTTTGTAAATTAATTTCAAATATAAGTCATCATTAATCAATTTGAGGTGGGTTGATTAGAAATTCAAGTGAAATATCAGGAGAAATACTTCACTTTTATGCAATCACAGAAACTAAGATTAGGGACTTGATTACACTAGTTAATTACTAATGCCCTTATGGTACCTAATCTTTTTTAAATATCAAGTAAATCATTTATGTAGCATTTTATACCAATCACAAGTTTTATAATTCAATTCCTAACCATATTAAGGTAATAAAATCCATGCATTATAAAGGCGCAAAATTAGAATAAGTCAATATTTGCTTCCAATCACTTAAACATGATTTTTTTTTTCTTGGATTTTCAAGGGTTTTCTATGCATTTATGGAGAAAACTAATCAAAAACTATTTTATGGGGCTTTTTGATTTTTGGAAAACATAACATACTTTTGGAATTTTCTTTTTTTTTGGAAAATGCCAATTATTTTTGGATTTTCTAATTTTTTATAAAAATTAATTTTTAATACAAAATTAATAATATAACATTATTTATTAAAGAGGGAACCTGGGTCAAGTCTTCGCCTCCCTATGTCCAAGCCACCCATGCTCGTCAACCATGACGGTAAGACCCTAACCAGACCAAGCTTCATTTGTGGGCCCAATTCGACTGGGACAATGGGTTCATCCCCTCCTAAAGAAAACAAATAAACGGCCCAAGACCCCTCTTCACTCAAGCCCAAAAATTGAATCCTAGCTAGCCCAACCCAGTGCCACGCCCGACCTGACCCGGATCAATGAGAACCTTACTCGACTAAGACCCACGCCAACCCAGATTCGCAGCCTCCCCTACTCCTTGCATTCACGTGACATTGACGGAGCCAGCTGAGGCGAGCAGTGCTGGTCACCATGGCGACGCACAACCAATTTGTAACAGCTTGCATCGAGGGACTAGCAGATGTGACGGAGAGGTGGCAACAACAATAGGGATGGCGGCGGATCAGCGAGGCGGTGAGTAGCTAGCTCGGCCAGTCCGGGCAGAGATGCAGGGGCGGCGATGGCAAGCAACTAGTTACTTAGCAAACCTGGGCCTAGATGCAGGAGACGGCGGCAATGAGTAGCCAAGGAGACGTTGGTGAGCGTGACGGCATGAGGCATGGCCGAAGTTAGTGAGCAGCTGGGTTGTCGAGGGACAAAGTGGCGATATCTATGGGCACAGGCGATGACGAGGACAGGTAGCATCGTCAGTGGCTAAACGGTGGCGGCATTAGGTTGAGCAACCAATGTTACATGCTGCAGAAGGGCTCGGTCCCACGACTCTTGCCCCCTGTCATATCTCGCCCTCGCGACTCTTTCTCCCCTTCCCCCCTCAAAATCTAGAACTGAACCCCCTTCACCCACAAGCTCTTAGATCTCAAGCTTCTCTCTTCGTTCTTGGCTTGCTCACTCTCAGGACGCCTCAAATGTCCTTCAAGGGAGGTCCTCCGAGCTCATTGCCTTCATATCCGTCTCTCTTTCTAAGCTCATCGCCCTGGTATTTATAGGCGAGAAGGGTCCGGTCAACGAGGGCATCTTGGCCAGTGGTTCTGTCGATTGGCCTCCGCCTCGACCGAACTCGCATCTGATTAGCCGCCCTATCTGCGCAGGCCTATCGCCTCAAGCTCCCCAGCACATTAAAGTCATGTCCCATCCATCCGTGTCTCTCACAAGTCTTCGTGCTGCCACTCTATTCCACGTGCATTCGTTATGCTTTGGCTACCCTTCCCTCTATAGCGTACGTGAAGCACAACAAGGAGGAAGGAGGGAATTAGGGCTGGGTGGAAAGTCAAAAGGGGAATGGGCCTTGGACCAGCATAAGAAAGAAAGGAGAAGGGAAGGAGGCTAGGGTGAACGCCCAACCCTCGTGGGCTTCTTTTTTCCTTTTTTTTTAAAATAATAATATATATTTTTTATTTATTTGAAGTGCAATAAAATAAGGGAATAGAAAATAAAACTTAGTAGATGCAAATAATATTAATATCTAGGTGATGCGAAAAATCATTTTTGTCAGGGCCTGTTGACATCTAAATTTTGGCGACCCATTTAGTCATTTATGGTATTAAAAATTAAGGGTTGATTTTAACCCTGAAAACATATTAATTGCATAGCATATAATTTTAGGAATTTTTTCTTATTATTATTTCATTTGTATTGGACTGGCGGCTGAATGGGTTCGATTTGATGGTTCTAAGCTCAAAGCCCATGGTAATGAAAATTCGGCTGAACTTGTCATTCATGTAAGCCCATTAATGAGGTTGAAATCATGAGCAATATTATGATGATCTTGAGAATTCGTATATATTCATGTGGTTGAATGAGAAAAGGAAAGAAAATGTCAATTAGAGGAAGTGGGTCGTCTGGAAAGTATAAGGAAATAACAAAGTGAGAAAGGAAATAATAAAGTATTGTTGATTTGGTGAGTCACAAAAAAGCAAAATAAAAAAGGGTAGATTGGCCAAGAGCAGGAGGTGTGCGCATCATGAAATAAAATAAAGACGAAACTTGCTTCTCACGATTCAAAGTTGGAGCAATATTCAGTCAATAAAAGAAACAGGAAATAAAGAAGAATTGGCTTATATATGCATGGTATGCAAGGATCAGAAGAAGGAAAGTGGATTTTGGGCTTTGCTTTTACCAGCCCTAGCCGTTCCCCATAAAAGGAGAGGACCCTTTGGTTAGCAAGGGAGAATCGCAGAGAACACACTAGAGAAAACACGCGAGAATCGAGAGAGGAGAGGGAGCTTCGCCAAAAGCTCTTCACGGCCGAGACCTCACCGACTCCTTTGTGGTTGCTGCCCACTGCTGCTTCCCGTCGTCCGATGCACCTACGATGACTTGCCTTGCCGTGATCCCTTCCGACGAAGAAGTAACGATAAAGTTCCAGCATTCCTCCTTTTCGTTGACGAGCTGTTTCTGTTCTTGTTCCGCTGCTGCTGCATCAAACCACCACGACGAATCATCTGTGCCCCTGCTGTCCCGAGAACTCATGACGATTTGCTGTCCAGCCGAGGTATGACCTTCGACGATGATCACACGCCAAGGAGCCTCCGATGACGATGGTCGAAAGCTTACGGAGATCAGATTTTGGCGGCTCTAACAAGGCTCCACTTGGCCATGCCTGGAGATCAACATGGAATGAGAGAAAATACATGTTTCTGAACCATAGCAAAATCTAACCCATAAGCTTCTTTGCATGTCTGCTCTTGCACGATCTTCAGCTTTCTCGGCCAATTTTACAACACCAAATATTACGAGTTTTTTTTTTTTTTTAGGTTGTGCTTGCAGGTTTTTTCAGCAACGTCCAGCCGTGGCAGCCCCTCACCACGCCTCCTAGCGTCTTCGTAGCAAGCCGAGTGACGGCCGCAGCTTAGCGTCCCATCACATCCGAGCGAGATTCCTATTGAAGCCGTTAATTCTCACTGTCATACTAGGCGACGTACCTGTCCAGATTGCACTAATCTAGACCATTGTTGCCATTGGTCTTCTTTCTTCACAGGGCACCTGGCTTTGACTAATCAAATAATTGTTCCCCGCAGCACCATGACCCGCGAATAGCAACAAGAACCTCAACCAAGCATTGCTGTGTTTTATTTCGCAGGTCCTCAGAAGCTTGTCTTCGGCCACTAATCCAAGCTAAAGTCAACGTGGATTAGCGAGTCTCGCCGAGAAGCACCCCCAGTCAAGCCAAACTCTTCCATGGCCCCATGTTTGGTTGTAACAATCGCGAGGGTCACGAGTTCGAGCAACCGCTGAACCTATTTTGATGCTCTAAGTCCCAACAATTCCAAGCGAGGCTTCTGTCCAGCAAGCAATCCTCAGCAAAGTCCAATCACTGCTCGACGAGGCCAAGACTTTGTGCCACCCACTGCTGTCCCAAGCGTGAGTCGTCGCGACCCTGATCGCGCTAGGCCCGAAATTTGGAAATTATCTTCAAATTTAGGTAAAATATTCGTGCCTAATTTATTTATTGCCTAATATACGTCTATTGGTATATTACATGCACATTTATAAGCAATGGACCTATTTCCCGATTAAGGTTATTTGCCTAATTTGCAACCGCACTCTAATTTTTTATTTCATCTATAAGGCTTTATATGGAATAATTAATCAAGCGGGAATAAAATTAATATTTTGATCTTTAAGGTTTAAGATCAATTTATCGATTTTATTAGCGAGATTATTTGCCTAATTTGCAACCGCACTCTGATTTTTTATTCCATCTATAAGGCTTTATATGGAATAATTAATCAAGTAGGAATAAAATTGATATTTTGATCTTTAAGGTTTAAGATCAATTTATCGATTTTATTAGCGAGAAAATTAAGTTTGATTTAGATATTATTCCTTGATCTGAACGGCATATGGTATCTTTGATGATTCTGAATGGCTTGGTGCATCTCTCGTCTTGATTGCTTTATTTATCTTGAAATATGATTGAGTTAGATTAGATTCATATTAGAATATTGCATGCTTAGGGTTATCTTGCATATTTAGAATATGAAATTTATTTATTTCGAATTTTTTTGAAAAAAAAAAAAAATCAAAAGAAATCAATCAACTTAGGATGTTAGTTTTTTTTTTTATTACCTTTAATTATTTGGCAATTTTAATTTCGAATTTCATAAAAAAAAAAAATAGAATTAGGACATTCTTTGCACATCATTGCATATTAGGATAGATCGACTTGCTTATTTAAAAAAAAAAAAATAGAAATCATGTGCACATCATAAATAATTAGGTTCATGAAATACACGTCATTTAGTGATTGTTGCTAGGTTCATTTAATTCGAAATTTCCCGTCATTAGGATTAGGTCATTTTGGTTAATTTAGATTGCATATTTAACTATTCCATGTACATTAAGAAAACACCAAAAAAAAAAAAATTACTTTACTCATTCATATAGTTTAGGTCATATTGTCATGCCATATCATTTCATGTTAAATTAGTAACATTGCATTGCACATAGATTTAACTCTCATTAAATAAGTGAAAACAAACTAAAAGAAATTGCGTGTTAATTAGAAATCATATTTAGGGTTGATGGTGTGAAGTTTAATCTAACCACGCAGATACTTTCGTTGCTACAAGGTAAGTCTTGCATTTTTTAATTTGCTTTCTTGGATGTTAAATTAGTAGATTGCGCACATGTATGATTGCTTCACATGTTAGGGAATAGATTTAAAATCAATTCGAACTACCTGCAAAAACATTTTTTGAAAATTAAACCTTAAACCTATTAGTGGCGACTCCTAGATTATAATCATTTGCATGTTAAACATTTAAATCTTAAGTTGCGAATTAGTATGAGCTTGGGAGAGCCTGATTAAGTCTAGACTTAACAATCCATTAGCCAAACCCTAGGTGTTTCGCACCCGAAAATTTGGTCGTGACAGGGCCAAATTGGTCTCTAAATTTCTAATGCAATTTAATCTTAAATATTTAGTCAAAATTTAGGTGTCAATAACTACTCATCTTTGAAAATGAGCTTGTAAAGGTTGCATTGAAAGATGAATTGATACCTAAAGTTTGTTCATGCATATGCAATAGATAATATCTTATATAGGATCAAGTGTCCAATGTATAAAGGGAAAAATAACATAATGTATATTAAGATGAATAAGAAGATACCTTTAGCTACTTATTGGGAAGGAGTGGTATGGGGCGCAAATCCTAAGTTTGGCAAGTATCAAGATATCATCTTACCTCATGACATAGGGGAAGTTGCTTTTTTAGGACCCCAACCTTTCTTTGGTCACTTGTTAAAGTAACAAATTGTTTATCTATGACCTAAATCTTTCTTTGGTTGCATTGATAGGAAATTGCTTTTCTAAGACCTGAATCATTCTTCGATCGCTTGTTAGAGTAACAAATTGTTTGTTTATGACTCGAACCTTTCTTCAGTCGCCTTGATAGTAAATTACTTTTCTAGGACCCGAACCATTCTTTGGTCACCTGTTAGAGCAATAAGTTGTTTACTTGACTTCAAGCTATAGAAGCACACCACATCGGTCAAGAAGGACTCTAGATTTGGATATCCATGAAGGTCTCCCGCCTCCTAGTAAAAAGGAAGTTCGAATATCAAGGGCGTACTTGAATATTCGTGAATGTCTCTCGCCTCTTGGTAATTCGAATATCGAGGACACACCTCGGATATTCATGAAGGTCTTTCAACATTTTGTAGTGAAAGTCTTCTAGCTCCTAGTGATTGGAATATCGAGGATGTACCTTGGATAGTGAAGGTCTCCCACTTCCTAGCAATTGGATATCAAGACACATCACAAATATTCATGAATGTCTCTAACCTCCTAGTGATTGGTGAAGGTTTTCCACCTCTTAGTAAATAGAATATCGAGAATGCACTTGAATACTCATGAAGGTCTCACACCTCCTGATAATTAGAATATCAATGATATATCTCAAATAGTTGTAAGGTCTTCCACCTCCTAATGATTGGAATATCGAGGACATACTTTGGATATTCGTGAAGGTTTGTCACCTTATGGTAATTGATGAAGGTCTCATATCTCATGATAAATGGAATATCAAAAATGCACTTTGAAATATTCATGAAGGTCTCTCATCTTCTAGTGATTGGAATATCGAGGATGCACCTCAAATATTCATGAAGGTCCCCATCTCCTAGTAAATGGAATTTTGGATGTATCATGAGACTTATCAAATGAAGCAGGGAACTAATCGTTTGTTCAGTAGCCAACTTTTCTTGAGTGCACTATGCGGCAATAAAACTTCAAGAATACATGTATGACCATAGATACTCAAAAGGGCTTGGATACCTAGATAGTGTTAGGCATTCAAGACAATGGGATACTTGGATAGTCACTAGTATCCTTACCCTTAGGACAACTCGAATAGGTCAAATGTTAATAAGAGATAATACCTAGACAGTGGTAGGCACTCAAAGATAATGATATACTTAGACAATTGCAAACATCCATACTTTGAGAACAAATATGTCGAATATCGATAAGAGAGAATACCTAGATAGGGTAGGTACTCAAAGACAATGAAACACTTGGTCAAACACAAGGTCTTTTTGAAAATAAGGGTGGAAATATGCTCACCCAACGATACCTCTGATTTATGAAAGTATGTCTTTTGTTAGACAACATGCAATGCGCATATATGATTATACATGCTGTAAATTCATGAGTTCAAATGGGGTCCATACATGACAATTTTGTCCGTTTTGCATCACCAAAGTTCCACAAGAAAAAATCTAGAAAGACAATTTTCATTTAGAATGTGGACATCTTGAACATGTCAAGTTAGAGACTTTTAGTTTGAAGGGGCTTTCCACTCACTTTCATTAAAAATGTTGTTTTATCCTGACCATTAATGCAAGAGTTTCAAGAAGCACACTTTTCAATGTCATTATGTCAATAAGGGTCCAAGTATTTTTGCAAGTAATGCGATTTTACCAATTTAAGAAGTCTTTGTGGGGACTATAGTATAGACTTGGTCAACAACTTAACAAAGGAGACCATCAAATTTAAGGCTTATGAAAGAAATGCTATGCAATCATCTTTGGGTTTACAAGTCAAGAATTCTATAGAAATGAGATAAAGATAATATTGTTTGTACTTTTCCAAGCAATACTTATAAACATATGAATTCCTACACTAATTCAAATGCAATATTCTGAATAAAATTTTACAAAGGGACACAATATAAGCTCAACTCATATGTAAAAAGCAACAATTGGTAATTATCTTGGTATTATCACCGATCTTTTTCTCATTGCTAGGGGATTATCTTCATGGAGGCTCCATTAATCGTAGCATGACAACAATTTTGCTTGGAAATATAAATGACTGAAATTTATTATCTTTTTTTGTCTAAGGGTGTCACACTTGCTTTTGCTAGGCACACTACTTTTTTCGCATCCCTAGTTTTTTAATCAAATTTTCACTTTTATGGGTATTGGCCTTACTTTTACCAAGTACATTACTTTTTTCATACCCCTAGTTTTTCATTTTTGTTTGTTGTTTTAGGAATGGCTTAAACAATTTAAACTCCTGGGGTCTTCATCTTCAGTTGGCACTCTAGATTATACTGCTTGAATGGTAGGGACTCTTGCTTTGCCTAGTGTAGGGGTGAAATTACAAACTCAATTGGGCCATACAAAGTATACAAATGCGTAGGATAGAGAAAGAATCGCTTTTCATCATTCTAAGTCACTTAAATTAAGTGTTCATATGTGATAGACACTCAAAGATTGATACAAGTGCGATCAAGAAAATTTCTAGTTTCTCACCTTATGATGTTGCCCTACCTCCGATCTACCCCAATGTGAGATGGTTCTTAATGGGGGTAATATAAAAGAAATTTCATAAGTGTATGGGGCTTAAAGGAGTTAAGTAATTGATAACCTATAATGTTTAAGGTAGAGAAATAAAATGCCCCATCATCACTTTGGTCATTGTATCATTCGCAAGAGAACCTATTACCTTACAGACATGGAGCTTCCTGCGCTCATCGATCAAATGCATAAACAAGGGACTATGTGTGGGATATGGTTTGCCTTTTATCATCTAAATGCACCTCTTTTAATGTGCTTAATCAATCCCACATTATTCATTTAGCTGTTTTTGATAATATTCAATGGAATAAGTGATTTAGACAGACAAAATCATCATTGAGCATTTTAAGCATGAGAGAGTTTTTCATTAAAAGCATGGGAAGAAAAACTATCCTTGTAAATGTGTTAAGTTTTGAACACAGAGGAAATTATTCAAAAAAAGGGTGTCCATGGATTGCCCCTTCTTCAAAAAGGGAAATGACACATAAACAATTACTTTGGTGATACTTGGGACGCCATTTCATTTGGGAGAGTTCATCTATTGTTGTCATCAAAGTTTGACATGCCTCTCCTTGGTTTGTCATTCGCACATTTTATGGTCAGGTGATCCTATAATAGATAGGAGGGGATGTGTCAATGTACAAACTCTCTTAGGAGTAAAAAAAGCCCGGGAATGATACAACATTACCCTTCATTAGTTTGCAAATGATTGAATAGACCTAAGGTCCAAAAGTATGAGGAGGATATGAAGTCCTGCAATTTTGGTTTCTTTAGGACAAGCGCACTCCCGTTTTTACAAAAGCAAGAGACACAACATTTTATTATTATTTTTTTACATATGGTAATCTTGTTGCCGCTTCTAGGGATGGAGGTCCGATCATTTCTAGACCATTTCATTCCCCAGACCACCTAGTTAATATGCTGGTAGTGTCCATAGGATGTTTCTTTTTTATTTAATTGAACCAGCTTTGGGACGACATGTCCTTTTCACACTAAGTTAGACGAATTTGATATGGGTTACTCCAATGCACTTACTTGGCTAGTTTCAATTTGCTCAAATTAACCTATTGAGTTTGTCCCTTGAATATTGATGCTTCTTGTCAAATAGGAAAATTATATCAAAAACAAAGTTAGAGGGGGAAATATTGGAAATGATATCAAATTACATTTCTCCAAAGCTTGTATTCGGTGACTTCTCAAAATATCTCAAATGTATCTTGTCACGGTTTACCATCCCATTTTGATTGGCCTTTCTCATTATGGCCATGTATGCAATTGATCCATCTCCAATGCCTTTTTTCTATGGATTTCTTTTTTCTTTAGCCTTTGATCATATGAACATCAAGCTTCCATGGAATCTGATATGGACAGTCAAAACCTCCAGTTTTCTACCAACATTTGCTTTTCGGTAGAGCATGTGTCTAGAACCAAAATTAAGGTTTCCAGATTCTAAAATCATCATCCGAAACAAAAGGGTAGAGATTGCCTTGACTATCTGGATTTTCTCTTTATTGGCACTAGCCAATTAAAAAAAGAGAAGGAATTCCTTCTCTGTCTTTCTTGACTTACTGAAGCATAACGTCCCATTAATGAAATTGTAATGCTTGGTCCCTCAAGGTATGTTGTACGAAGGAGACACTACCTAGACTTGAAGTAGAGTCGCGGAGTGTGCAAGCTCCAAGGATAGCTCATCAAGATAGCTTTTGTTTTTTTTGTTTTTTTGTTTTAAATTGGGTGATCTTTTCTGTTTTCCCCATGCTTTCTTGAAAGAGTGTTCTCAAATTCGACAAATCTAGGTTATTAAAGCTTGATTTACTAGTTTCAAATGCCCCATTTATCGTGTTAAGTCAAAGGGATGATGTTATGAGACACAAATAAGTAAATCAGGAAAATAAACATGGTTAAATCTTATGCATGTTCTAGGAAAAGTTTTTTGGTGATGAAATGTTTTTTGTTTTCAAAAAAGATGTATTTTTGGGAGGAAGCATAAGGAAGCCTAGCCCTCAAAATTCTCCTTGAATGATATTTTCTCTTCATGGTTTGATAGCATCTTTTGGCTAGTTTGGGATACCCCTTCTTGGCCTCAAAATAACTTTGATCAAAATGGATTACAATTCTTGAGGATGGAAACTACAGTAGTCTTGCAAAAACAAAAATTCCTAAAAAAACTAGTGGAAATTTCTAAAAAGCAGCAAAAGTTCTCATATAGGAGAATAGTTGAGAATCGGAACTTCTTATGTCACGGGGGCTTAGAGTTGAGCTTTGAGCTCACTCAACATGAGCATTCATGCCACCCTTACGATTGGGTGAAGAATATTGTTGCTTGCCAGGAGACAAGTCTTGAAGAGCCAGTGTTCCCTAATATAATAGGTCTTAGACCTTGTGCTTGAGAAGGGACATTAATCATTTGAATGGCCTATTTCACCCATATGATATCACAGTGCTTCAAGGGATTGTACTATGGACGATTTTCGAGACTTTGGCGTCATGACTCCTTAGCCACTAGACCCTGCCTTTGCAGAGCAGGTAAGAGTTTTGACAATGGTTCTAGTAATGCTATGAATTGACGGCGTGGTCTCTTTGCCCTTGAAGTCTAGGGAAGTACAAGTAACCAATCTCGTAAGGTTGGACATTGATGGTACTTAAATCTATTAAATCCCTCGCACGTTTAATGGCAATCGCTGGCTTAAACCGCTTAGGTTTCCCCTCCTTGATGCGTGGACCTAAGTCATTGGCTTAAGTCACTAGCTTAAAGCCTTTTGTTTTCCCATTTTGAGGTTGTTAAGAAGACCGAGAAATAATGAAACCTCGCTTTCTAAATTGGTGGTGGTTGGTGCTCCTTAGGTCCTCGCCCTTGTGGCAAGCTCCGAAGGTACTATCGTAGCACTTTGATTCTCAATAGGTTTTTTAGCATCAATTTCATCTGCGGACTCTTTGCCTTTTTTCATGGAAATTTTCCTAGTAACAAAATACTGCTCGGTGGCCTCTCCATCACATAAGGCCGCTTCGATGTTTTCCCTTGTTAGAATGAGTTGATTGAAAGATTCAACAGTACAACCCACCATTTAGCTTTGATACTCACATGGAAGAATTTTCATGAACAAACTCATTGGTCCTTTTTCTGTTGGGTCTAGGTCAACTTGGGTAGTTAGGTTCTGCCATGTCATGGCATTTACCTTGAAAGACTCACTCCTCTTTGTTTCTATGCATACTGGTTCTTCGTAAGACAGGGTGATGTCGATGTCGATGTCAACATTATATTCTTTATAGAAAGCATTAGTCGATTCCTCCTAAGTCTTAAGGAGATTGATTTCTCTTACAATGTACCATCGTAGGGCAAGGCCAATCAGATTTGATCGATATGATTGAATCATCTTTTGCACTCACGCATATTGAATTCTTCTGGAATTTTGATAGTGGCATAACTCGATAGATCAATGGGACCCTAATTGGGCAACTGGCTTAGCTTATCCACGATTTTTGTAAAGTTTCCATCTTGGTCACGTTTTGGCACATCTATGGGTGTCTTATGTGCCTTTCCCCAACAAAGCTTGCATGCATGTCATCGAGCAAATTGGTGATTTTGCCAACAGCAGTTATGCTCAGGTTGGTATGAATTGGAACTATCTCATCTTGTGATAGGATGGCCACAGAGTTACGCTTGGTTTGAAGAGACCCCACTTGCTTCGAGAGTTGTTAGAGCGCCCTAACAACTTGTTTCATCTCACTTTCCATGCTCGCGAGATAGCTAGGCATGTCTTTATCGGCTATTTTTGAACTTGCTATCGAGCTGGTTCAGATTGGTGAGTAGTCTGTGATTATCTGGTTGTGAATAAACAAGCATGTGTAAACACAAGGCATAAATAGGGAGTCGGTCTATGACAACGACCTAAATCTACTCCTGAAGGGGATTTCCTAAGGACAGACTAGGAAAATAAAGACATGTGACATGTTAGCATGGAGTAAAAAAACTTGAAGTGACCAAAGCATGAATTCAAAACAAATTCTCAAAAGTCTTATTTCCCTTTTTTACACCATCTTTCCTCTTTGAACGTAATGAGAAATTCCTTAGTAAAAATAAATAAATTATAGCATGCTTGAGGAAACAAAGGCATGAATTGATTTTTTTTTTTTTTTTTGCCAGAGTTTTCCTTCTTCTGGACTATGGTATTAAATCCATAATTAACTTGGACTAATCATGGACCGACTGAGACATCTGAAAAAGTGAGTAAATTACAAAGTGCAATGATAGAAAACTTACTTAATGAGGGAAAGTTGGTGGCAATTACAAAGACGTGTGCATGAAATGTGCAGTTTGATTTCTAACTAAAAAGGTTTGGTGAAGTAGAGAGATGATTTGACCATTGCAGTCTCGCATTAAAGTCAAGTTCTCATAACCTCGGCTCTACCTAAAGAATTTCAGGAAAAAGAAAGGTAACCTCTATATTGCAGTCTTGTGTTTGAGGTGATATCTTTTTTAACACATCCTAAAATATCTTGTGGTGGCATAGGTCCGATGACTGGGTTGTATGTGTCACAATATAGTGCTAAAACATTAAAGCATACATAACAATTTGTATAGAAAGCATTTGTTTTAACAAATTTTACCTCTTCGCCACCAACCTGCAAAAAATACCCAAGTTAGGGAAACATTTAAATAAGACAAAAAGGCCTAAGTCCACAAAAATCTTCCCTAGCAGAGTCGTTAAGCTGTCACGACCTCCTTTTCGGAGCTCTCTTATGCTAGGGCTTGAATGGAGGCTAATGACTCGCTAAGTATTAGGCTTAGCCTAGGTTCTCCCAAGCCTATCGATTCACGACTTATGAGTTGAGCTTTAACCTACAAGATAATTTTGAAAAGAGTTGCCACTAATTAACATGAGGTGGGTCTATTAGAAACCAAAATGAAATATCGAGAGAAATATTTCACTCTTGAATTAAGATCAAGGACTTGATTACACTAGTTAATTACTAATACCCTTATGATACCTAATCTTGTTTAAATATCAAATAAAGCATTTATGTAGCACTTTATACAAAGCATGAGTTCTAGGATTCAATTCTTAATCATATTAAGGAAATAGAAATCCATACATCATAAATGCGCAATTGAAATAAGTCAATATTTGCTTCCAAGCACTTAAACATGATTTCCTTTTTTCTTGGATTTTCGAGGGTTTTCTCTGCATTTATGGAGAAAACTAATCAAAAGCTATTTATTGGAGGCCTTTTCTAATTTTTGGAAAATGCAAATAATTTTTAAGTTTTCTATTTTTTTAATAAAAATTAATTTTGTAATACTTTTAATTATTAATATAATATTATATATTAAATAAGGAACTCGAGTTGGGTCTTGCCTCTGACCTAAATCCAAGCCATTTGAGTCCCTTGGCCCAAAAGCAAGACCTTAGCCGGACTGGGCCTAATTTGCAGGCCCAGTTCGGCTAGGAAAATGGGTTCATCCCCTCCTAAAGAAAACAAATAAATGGCCTAAGACCCCTCTTCGCTCAAGCCCAAAAATTGAACCCTACCTTGCCCAACTCAATGCCATGCCCCACCTGACTAGACCTAGATCGGCGAGAACCTACCTGACTAAGACCCATGCTGACTTGGTTCGCAGCCTCCCCTATTCCCTACATTCACGTGACATCAATAGAGCCAATTGAGGTGAGTACCATTGGCAACCGTGGTTGCGCACAACCAATCTATAGTGGCTTGTGTTAAGGGACCAGCAAACGCAACAGCAAGGTGGCAGCAACAGCAGGGATGGCAGTGGATAGGCGAAGCGGTGACTAGCTAGCTTGGCCAATCCAAGCCGAGATGCAGGGGGCAATGGCAGCTAATAGCCAACTGCTCAGCAATTCCAGGTTGAGATGCAAGAGATGGCGGCGACGAGCAGCTAGGGAGATGTTGACGGGCATGACGGTGTGAGGCATGAATGAGGTTAGTGAGCAGCTAGGTCGTTGTGGGATAGAGTGGCGACATCTACGAGTGCTAGCAGTGACGAGAGCAAGCAGTGTCGTCGGTGCCTGAATGGCAATGGCATTGGGCTAAACAACCAACATCGCACGCGGCAGCAAGGCTTGGTCCTATGGCTCTCTCTCCCTCAAATCTCGCTCTTGTGACTCTTTCTCTCCCTCTCAAATTTGGAGCCGAACCCCCTCTGCCCATAATCTCTTAGATCTCAAACCTCTATCTCCGTTTCCGGCTTGCTCACTCTTGAGACGGCCTGGATGTCTCTTAGGAGAAGTCCTTTGAGCTTACTGCTTTCATATACATCCCTCTTTCTAAGCTCATTGCCTTGGTATTTATAGGCGAGAAAGGTTTGCTCGGAAAAGGCATCTCAACCCGTAGTTCTACCAACTGGCCTTCACTTCGGCCAAACCGGCATCCGATCGGCCACCCTATTTGTGCAGGCATACCGCCTCAAGCTCCTTAGCATATTAAAGTCATGTCCCATCTGTTCGGGTCTTCTAACCGATCTTTGCGCTGCCATTCTTTGTTTCATGTGTATTTGTCATCCTTTGCTCCCCTTCTCTCTATAGCGCACATGAAGTGCAGAAAGAAGAGGAAGAAGGGAATGGGGCTTGGCCAAAGGAAAGTCAAAAAGGGAATGGGCCCTAGGCTAGCATTGGGAAAAAAGGAGAAGGGAAGGAGGCTAGGGCCAAGGCCTAGCCCCCATGGGCTTCTTCTTTCATTTTTTCTTAAATTAATAATATATTTTTTTGGGAAAAAAACACCAAAAACCCAAAATTTGCCCAAAGTGACAAATTTACCCTAAACTTTTTTTTGGTGACATAAAAAATCCCAAACTTTGCTAACCATGATACATTTACCCCAAACTTTTTTTCGTGACACAAAAAATCCCCAATTTATATCCGTGTGACACATTTACCCCAAACTATAAGACATTTTCATCTTTTTTACTTTTTAATTTTTTTTTCTTTTTCTTATTTTCTTCTTATTCTCTCTTCTTCCCGCTAGCTATGGTGGAGGGAAGTCGAACTCAAGTGAGGGTTGCCCTTGCCAACGTCGGGAAAGGGGTGCCACATCTGGCGAGGGCAACCCTCACTCGACACAGGCAAAGGTGGGGGTGCCAGATCTAGCGAGGGCAACCTTTGCCTAATGTAGGTGAGGGTGGCCCTTGTCAGCATCGGGTGAGGATGGCCGTCGCTAGACTTAGGCAAGGTTAACCCTTGCCAGTATCGAGCGAAGGCTGTCCTTGCTAGATTTGGCCCAAGCAAAGGCCGCCCTCGCTTGGGCTGGCGAGGGTAATACCCAGGCAAGGGCAGCCCTTGCCTGAATTTGGCTTCCCTCCACCATTGGCGATGAAGAGAAGATAAAAGAAGAAAAAAGGAAAAAAAAGAAAAGAAAAAGGAAAAATAGAAATGTAAGACGAAAATGGTTACAAAATTTGGAGTTTTTCATATCACAAAAAAAAGTTTGGAATAAATTTGTCACTTTAGACAAAGTTTGGGATTTATTATGGCATTTTCCCTATTTTTATTTATTTATATAAAGTGTGGTGAAATAAGGGAATATAAAATAAAACTTAGTAGATGCAAATGATATTAATACCTAGGTGATGTGAAAAATCTTTTTTGTTAGGGCCAAATTAGTCCATAATTTTCTAATGCAATTTAATCCTAAATATTTAGTCAAAATTTAGGTGTTAATACTATTCGGATCTTGTGCCTTGTTAGTCTAACTTGGTTAATCAATGGGGTTCTGTTTGTTAAGCTTAATTACCCTGGAGAGTATTTGACTTTGTATTCTGGTTACATAAGAGATGATTTTGGACATGTCGTGATACGCTCCCCCACATTTCAAAGCAACAAAAGAACTTTTGGACCATTTGGTATTGAGAAAGGGAAGTACTTTTCATTTTCTTCGACCGGTGGAAAGAATGCTGGATTTCATCGATGGTCTGGAACCCTTCTCGATTCATTCGGCACACATGTAGGACACTATTATTAAGAGCTATCCATGTGTGCCTGCGCTTTTACATGTCGAGTGTACTTGCAGATGTCCTTGCGTGTAGATTATCCATCATTGTTAAAACATGCCAGTATATGTAATGGTCCGCTTGACAGTCTTTGCCATATAGCCCCATCATTTAGGAGAAGTAGGTGTCGTACATAGAGCACCCCTTGGTTTGGCTCGTCAAGTCTTCAAGCCCCAGCAAATTCTATTTTTGCTCTTGAGGACCTCGTTATCTACATCTCGCATTGTCCAAAACCCCCTTGAGGCGGGACATATTAAGTGCGCAACCTTGAGTTGAGTTAACAGATTGCTAAGTAAATACGGATGATTCCTCTTCTGAGGTGGTACTCGCATTTGTCTCGAGCTCTCCCAAATCTAACGATGGCAACATGAATTGGTTCGGTTAATTACGAAAATATATTCTTTCTTTTGGGAGTTGCCATTAAACAATTATGGGTTTTAGGAACTTGAGTAAAATGCAGGAGTTTGTCGAACTTCTATGAAGAAGAGATTCATGAGTTTGGTGACTTGGTTACACCGGATTAATCTAGTGTCCTTTAGGTATATTTTCTTTACATGAAAACATTTTACTTGCGGTTTTCATTAATTTCATAATCCTAGACTTCCAACATGTGAAAGGCGATTATGCGGGATTGTGCAAGCAGTAAAGATAAAAAAAAAAAAAACTGCAAACAAAACAGTACATAAACATAACTAAATAAGTGAATAAAGTACGGGAAAATAAATTCCGGAAACAATTAAATAAAGCCGTGTTATTGAGAGCCGGGCAGGATCCCAGGAGTTAACCCCCAAAGTAGACGTGCCCATGTCTCTAACTAAAGAATGCATGCCTCCGAAAGAAGACTTTTTTTTTTTTTTTTTTTCAGGTCCGTTCCTAAAGAAGACTTATGTGGTGCAATATTTAATGAAAAAACGCGCTATGCTAAAGTACCGAATTAAACTAACCCTAATTAATCCAATTTTTATATTTTCTAATATCTAACATTAGATGCAGCCCTATCATGAAATTTCTCTACATATAAAACGGAACAATCTTAAAAGCGTAAATTTTTTATTAAATGCCATCTTTACCCCTTCTCTCTTTTTAAGATTTTTTTTGGTTCATTTTTCATTTCTATTCAGATTAACATATTCCAAGACCTATATTATGCTATGACGATATGGAGCTAAACATGGGTTCAAATTTTGCTAAAGATATAATTTATCGGTAAAATTATATTAAAAATAAGCAAACTAACAAAACCAAAAAAAAAAAAAAAGAAGAAGGAGGAAAACTCAGGCGAGGTAGGGCTGCGCTGACCCCCACCACTCCGGCGACCCTCGCCCGATCTGTCCACATTCATATGGGATTGTGTGGCAGAGAGTGCAAGAAGTAGATCAAGTAAATGTTAATTGAATACAAGAAGTTATGGATTTCTTTTTCTTTGTGCTTCTCCGTTAGTTGAGGGATCTCTTTTCCTATTATCCTTTTCAATTGTGTTTACCTTTTATATTTTCTAGGACTGCATGGTAAATTTACTGTTTTCCTCAATTGTTTACTTTATGTCTCACAATTTTCAATTTAATTGGGTGTTTCCATTTCATTTTCTTTAGAAATAGAATAACATGAAAATGACCAACCACGCATGATCGCTTAATTTATGACTAACAATCCTAAAAATGTAAGAAGAAATGCATGGACACATTGGGTAAACACAACATATTGCTTAGGTACCGAAAGGGCGTTAACATAAATATTGACGTAACCCAAGTCCTCGGACCTATATATCTATTGCGTAGAAATTAAGGGAACACTATCAACCCTCGATTGGGTTTCTAGCCGACCCCCAAAAACGAGGCTAATGGCGATTCTTGTCTTATTTTTAGATTATTCTAAACAACTAGACCATATAAATAAACCCGTTGCGCAGGGTACGGGTCTTGATAAGACTCACCATGATTTAGCACACTTGCATGTGGAAAATTCCTAATGGGTGAAGTGACATCATCCTTGGAAAGAGTACCAGAGAGAGGGCTATCATGGTAAAGATACCCTTAAATCCGGTATTCACACCCGACCTCCTCTCTCAAGGTGTGTTGCCCATGTGAGTACGAGTTGGGACACTTCGTTGTCACACGAGGTACAAATTTAGCAGAACTCGTAACCTTATAAAGGGAACTCACAAGTAGTTCTTCCCGGGCGGGGGGGGGGGGTGAGGTGATGACATTCCTATGGTTGAGAATCGTGAGGGAACTTTCGTGGTCAAGTATCCTTAAATCTGACCTTTCCCCATTTCTTTTCCTTGCGAGAGGGATCGAGGGTAGCGAGATCGGGTCGCGACATTGTGTCCTTGTAGAATCAAACCTCTTTTCATTTTTGTATGGATTTTTTTGGTAAAGAGTGTAATTGTGTTTGGCACTTGATATAGGTGACTTGGTGTTAGCTCACTGATCTTGTTTGATTGATTGAGAACTAAGACCCAATGGCCTGTATGCATATTTATTTTCAACTATGCATATGATTTTTAAATATATGCATAGGTGCGATGCATGATCTCGTGGGATACCTTGGGTCACACTTAGAACCCATTTTAGGGACTTCTTAGCATTGGTTGCCATGCAAGAGCACAAATGGTGTTCAATGACTATAAGTCACTTTAAAAATGAATTAATCTGACCCTGTTTTATACCATTTGTTCCTCATATATGTTTCAAGTTGTCTTGTGTTGTATAAATGCCTAACAAAAATGTGTGGGTTTCTTTCTTTCAATTTACTTTCTGTTTAGGATTGTTTGTTAGATTTATTGAAGGTTGGGACACCTTTTTTTTTTTGGTTGAAAGTTGGGACACCTGGCGTGCCATAACTTGGCACGGAGGGACACTTAAGTGCCATAACTTTAAAATAATACACTTAAGTGCCAATATCTGAGTAAAATGGGACACTTAAGTGCCACTTTAGTGAAAATCCGGCCAAATGGCTGACGTGACAATTTTCCGGCGAGTTTGGTCCAAAACGACGTCGTTTTGCACGCTGACGTGGCGGAGAAAACACAAAAATGACGCCATTTCGTGTCTACATGTAAATAATAATATAAAAATTAATTAAATTATATTTAAAATATTCAAAAAAAATTTATAAAAAAATTTAAAAATTTTAAAGAATTAAGAAAAATTAAGAAAAAAATTAAAAATTTTAAAAAATTAAGAAATTTTAAAAAATTAAGAAAGTTTAAAATTTTTTAAAAAATTAGGAAAATTTAAAAATTATTTAAAAAGGGGGGGGGAGGTTGAACGGGGGCTGCGAGGGCCGAGCCCTCGTTGCCGCCGCCTCCCCCCGTCGTCGGGAAGGGCCAGCGACGGAGGGGGGAGGGTCGGCCGAGCCCTTGGCCAAGGCTCGGTGACCCCGACCCTTGGCTAGGGCCCAGCGACCCCGGCCAACCCTCCCCACTCCGTCGTTGGCCCTTCCCGCCGGCGGCAGGGAGGCGGCAAGGGCCCGCGAGCCCTCGCTAGATCTGGGCGAGGGCCGCGACCCTCACCCAGATCCGATGAGGGCTCGTGGGCCCTTGCCGCCTTTGGGAAGGGCCGGCAACGGAGTGGGGAGAGTCGGCTGGGGTCGCCAGGCCCTGGCCAGGGGTCGGCGAGGCCGGCCGACCGGCAGCGAGGGCCCGTGAGCCCTCGCCCAGATCTGGGGTGAGGGTCGCGGCCCTTGCTGCGATCCGGCGAGGGCTCGCAGCCCTCGTCGTCGGTCGGCCGGGGGTTGGCGACCCTAGCCGATCCTCCCCCCTCTGTCACCGGCCCTTCCTGGCGACGGCGGGGAGGCGGCGACGGCAAGGGCTCAGCCCTCGCCCGCCCCGTTCGACCTCCCCCCCCCCCCCTTTTTAAATAATTTTTCTTAATTTTTTAAAATTTTAAAATTTTCTTATTTTTTTAAATTTTTTGAATATTTTAAATCTAATTTAATTAATTTTTATATTATTATTTACATGTAGACACAAAATGTCATCGTTTTTGCATTTTCTCCGCCACGTTAGCATGCAAAATGACGCCGTTTTGGACCAAACTCGCCAGGAAGTCGCCACGTAAGCCATTTGGCTGGATCTTCGCCGGAGTGGCACTAAAGTGTCCCATTTAACTTCAAAACTGGCACTCAAGTGTACCATTTTAAAGTTATGGCACTTAAGTGTCCCCCGGTGCCAAGTTATGGCACTTGGGTTATACTTCTGCCAATTTATTGCTTTCCTTAAATTGTTTTGGGTTAGTGTAAGTGAAGAGAATAGAAGAGATGAAGTTTGTCCCTTAGCCCGGTCTATATCTACGGCATTACTTATCGTGCTGTCCTTAAATTTCAATTGATTGTTTTCTTTCTTTTTCTCTTTTGGTAGAAATAGATTAGCATGAAATTGACCATTCACGCATGATCACTTAGTTAATTTTTCATTGGCATGAAAAAGTAAAAGAAACACATGGACACCATAGGAAACACAACAAGCCATTATGTATCGAAAGGGCGTTAATAGAAATGTTAGCATAGCCCAAGTCCCCTAACTTTAGAATCTTTGGTTGCGTAGATATGGAGGGACCATTTCCAACCCTCAATTGGGTTTTCTAACCAACCCCCCAAAATAAGGTTAGTGGCGACTCCTAATTTTCATCTAGGTTGTCATAAACAATTTATAAGTAATAAATAAATATGTCGTGAGGGTTATGGGTCTTGAGAAGACTCATCATGGTTTAGTATACTTGATGTGAAAATCTCCTAAAGGATGAAGTGACGCTATCATTATGGATGAATGTACTATTGAGAGGGCTATCATGATAAGAGTATCTTTAAACTCATATTTACATCCGGTTTCCTTTTGACCTTAGAACTGTCCATCAAGATATGTTGTGGCATTGAGGTAGAGTCACGACAACTCTCACTATCACATGATGTACGAGCTTGGGAGAGCTCACAACCGTGATCAAGCAAACTCACATAGTCGAACACGAAAGAAGTGATGACATCTTTTGAAACACATACTATGAAGGAACTCCCATGGTCAAGCATCCCTAAACCCAACCTTTTCTTAGACCCGAGATTGGGTCTTGACAAGATCGATTGACTCACCTTGGTTCATAGTCACACAGAATCGATGTAGGGTTGTTCACATATAGTATAGTGACCATGCGAAGTCACCCACGATCGGTATAAAATTGACCTGAATCAATTCATACCCATCCATTGATCGATTTGTAATTGCACATGATTGTCCACATCGATCCTTATGGTCGAGTGGTGTTTTCATGGTCGAACACTCTAGTCTAAGATAACCCCGATCCTGAGTCACCTTGCCCCAATCCACTAGTTGGCTTGTGAAAAATTCCTGGGATTGACTCATGGTCCATTCTCATTATCAACCTACAGATCTTTAGTCCATTCCTTGCACCTGAGATAGGGGTCCGTATCGAGAATGTCACAGCTTGATCAATGCATGTTGATGAGTTTTGCATTTTTGGAGTCTGATGAGTGAGTGAGCTTAGCTTGATGTTTTGGTCTAATAGACAATAAAATTAGGCATAGCGTTCGACTAATGAAATAAACTGGTCATCTTAAGCTTCAATTCATAAGTCATATGCCAAAATTGATGATCGTTTGCTAGGTGAAATAGGTCCCCAAATCTGAAGTCAGAATCTAGAAAGTTGAGAATTGAACTTAGGAATCTCGGTTCCTGACCTAACCTTTCTCCGTTCTCGGATTTTTAAAAATTTCCATATACATAATTAGGAAAAATGTTCTTCATAAAAGTTATAGCTAGAATCATAAGCTTTACATTAATATCAAATTCATCAAAATCAAAGATTTTTTGGTTGGCCAAAGATTTGATCAATGTGCCAATTAAATTCTACACTCAAATTCGAAAAAATTGTCTCCAAGATGACTTTAAGTGTTTTGCAATTTTGAGGTATTTAAAGTCCTTTTTTACCAAAAGCTTAAAACTGAAAAGTTGTTCATTAGGATCTTAATTAGTAGAATGAAAAATTTGAAGACTTAATAGCAAGGTTTGGAGGTCCTTACTGCAAAAAATTGGATAAGGTCGGTCTCAGCCTCTAAAACAGTTCTCAACTGAGTCCCTAAGGAAAGCTTGCAATTATCAAATAGTTCAAGGGCTAGCATTATCAACCTGTAAAATTTGGCGGGATTTTGAAACCCTTATAATTGTTTCCAGATTTTTAAACACGGGGTCGAAACCAAGTTCAAATCCTGCGCAATTTCAGGTTTTTTGATTTAGAACCAGGTCAAGTTGTCTTCATGGACTTTGAACTACACATCTGGGCTTTTATTGGTGCCTGAGTCATTGCAATTGGACTTCGTTTGGTATGTTAACTAAGTCATGATATAATCGGCTTGAATTTTACCATAAAACTGAATAAGTGACTCTTCATTGTTCACTTCCTTTTGTGTGATTGGCTGTGAATCAACGTCAAATGACTTGAATTCATGCTTAATTTTGATGTTTATGTATGTGTTTGCTAGATGAAAGGATAGGTGCGATGCATGCTCCATAGGTATCCTATTGGGAATTGATTGGAATCAAATTGGGGGTTTATTAATGTTGACGATCGTTCTATGAAAGCAAATGCTGGCCAATCATCATTGACCATTAATCGATCAACCTTAGTCAATTAGGAGGTTGGGATGCTCGAAATGCATGAGAATTAGAGGCTGACCTCGAGACTATTCCATTGACTGATTTGACTTCCATTGATTGTTTGGCTTGAATGATTGCATGCAATTGTGCGAACGAATGAAATGAGTTGAATCAACATAATGAACAGAAATCAAACAAAGCGATCCAAAGGGGAGGTGGCCGAATCCATGATGACGAATAAAGATTGATTCCAATCTGGTCTAATCTTGTATTAGTTAGGCTTCTTGTAATTCAAATTAGCTAGACTTCATAATTGTTACAACTGAGTCCTCAGGGTAAATTTCATAATATCACATAGTTCAAGGGGGGGTTTTTTACAAAATTTTGAAACATGAAAGTTGTTAAGCGCATAAAGTTTGGCACCCTTTCATAATTGTTTAGTATTTTCCTCCAATTTTAGAAAAAAAACGGGGTAATTGTAAAGGAGTTCAATCGATTTTTTTAATATTATTTGCACCAGAATTAGGAGAAAGGGTCTAAATGAAAGTTGAAGTAAACATACTAAGCGTAAATTAGCAATTGGAATCACTTAATTTGAAATTCATTAAGGCTTTACATTGAATTAAAACTAAGAGTGTCAGAATTAGGGGTAAAACAGAAAAGTTGCCCTTTGGGTCAACTAATTAATTTTGACTTACGCTAATTAACCTAAACGCATGCTTAATTGACTTTATTTGTGATTGAATTGATGATTGATTAGTGATGCATGATCCTTCTGTCGGTTGCTTAGATTTTAATAAGGAGCTTAGGCACTTAGCCAACTGCTTGATGAAATGCAAGTGGGGATCAATAATTGCTTAGCATTAATTAATTAACCCTAGCTGATATTTTTTTGGTCAGTAACCCTAGCTGATTAGGAGGCGGATAAGTTATCGAATTGCATGTTGTTATTCAAATCCTGAACCAAACTCATTTTCTTTGGTAATTAGTGAAATTGAGTGAATTTGCTTGTTCACACTTAATTTTTAGTTGACGCATCATTAAAAATAAAATAAAAATATCAAGATTAAGGTCTAGATTGTGACATAACATATTTCCCGACAAAAAAAAAAAACTGTCGTTTTTCATTTCTCTCATTTACCCATCATTTAGGGATAATTTCTTAATCATTTCCATCAAAAAGTCAAAAAGTCAAAAGTTGACTTTTTAGTTGACTTTTTTGTTAATCCTTTGATAAAAAAGTCAACCCTTAGTCAAAATTTGATTTTTGTACAAAAGTTTTCTAAATAGTTCCAATTTCATTTTGGCTAAAAAAGATTTCAAAAATTGAAATTTTGACCATAAATTGACTTTTTAATGATTAATCATTAAATGAATGATTTTTGGTTAACCTTCTAACTAAAATAATTCAAAAAATTTCAAAACCCACAATCATTTTATTTTAGCTTCAATTTGACTTTGCCCACAATTTATTTTTTCACAAAAATCAATTAAGAATCTAATTTTCCAAATTATTCAGATTTAGGTTCAAAATTGACCAAAAATAAAATCGTTTTTTTGGGGCGTATTTTTCTTTTATAATATTTGATTTAGAGGTCATTTCAAGTTCACTCGTGACCAATTTTGTGATTTGGCATATCAAAGTGTAAAATTCCTCTTTAGACTTAATCAGAGGTTCCAACCAATTCTTCATGATTGATGAGATCATACTTTTCATGAACTTGTTTTCTTAGTGTCATTTCAAATATGGAGTTGATTTTGGCAAGTTCACATGGGAACTTCTCAATTTAGCAAATTTGGCGTATCAAAAAGTTGTGAATAAAGGTTAATGTGTTTTGATTAAGCCAATTTAACTTGACCCATTCTAGACTAAAGTTGAATTTTATGAATTGAAATTCAATTTGAACTTTGAACTTCAATTTCATTTTGACATCTGGTTTGTGTCTTCATATCAATGCCGATTTAAGTGCGTTAGGTCTCATTAAGTGCAATTAATTGAATCAATCGATGTTACGTTATATTAATTGCATTCAATTCAATCAATTTGGCGATTAAGCATGGGAATTGTGGAAATTGTGTTAATTGTTCGAAAGATCCAAATTTGTGTACCCATTGAATCTGCGCATGATTTTTTTATTTTTATTTTATCTTTTTGAGTTAATTAGACTAGTTTAATTTATTGATGTTGTTAAAAGGGTTTAATTGGTTTAATTCAATTGACTTTGGACTGTTTCCCTTCCAATTAGCCAAATATCCCTTTAATTGGATAGAAATCTTTTACAATTAGGTACCTAATTGGACAAGACTTTGAATAGAACTAGCCAAAATCAATCAAAACTAATTTAGACTAGTTTGACCGATTAGACTGGCCTCCAGCGGTTTGGCCATTTTTCGATGTTCGGCGGCCACCCCCAGTTGGCCCAATTCATGGCTGACCTCCCCATGCCTTTAGTTTGTTAGAAATGACAGAAATGCCCCTTCACCTTTTTTTGAAGATTCAATCTAAGCTTAAAACGCCCCCTTGACCGTTTTTTAAAGATTAAATCTTAGCTAATCATCAAGAGATCATTCTAAGCCATTAGATATGCCATGTAACTAATCCAAGCAATTAAAATTTGGCCAATCACAAGTTAGCTCAGGCACTAATAGGGGTGTGCAACTGGACCAGGTTTACCCGGTTCCCGGTTCGGCCCACCCGGAAAATAGGATAGGGAACCGGTTCCGATTGAAACTGGTCTAGGAATTGGTTCTCAAAATTCAGACCCTATTTAAACCGGTTCGGAAACCGATTA
The DNA here is from genome assembly GCA_017140165.1 of Eucalyptus shirleyi. Classification (NCBI taxonomy): domain Eukaryota; kingdom Viridiplantae; phylum Streptophyta; class Magnoliopsida; order Myrtales; family Myrtaceae; genus Eucalyptus; species Eucalyptus shirleyi. The sequence goes on along the minus strand of CM029448.1, from coordinate 25,259,547 downwards.
CGAGGGATTACCCACCCGAGAACCGGATCGACCGAACCGGTTTGAGAACCAGTTTTTAAGGCAACCCCAAATCAAAAACCCTAATTTGTTTCTATCTTCTTTACCTCTCACGTTCACACGGTCACGACTCACACCCGTAGACTTGCTTTTCCTTCATTGCGCCCCACCCCATTGCTAGATCCATCAGTGGGAGAATGCCACCACCGGAGCCGTCGCCAAGTTCGTCACCGTTGCTGCCGTGCACCCCCTCGACATCGTCCACATCCGGTTCCAAGGTCTCTCTCTCTCTCTCTCTCTCTCTCTCTCTCTCTCTCTCTCTCTCTCTCTCTCTCTCTCTCGGGTGCTTCCGGCTTGTGTCGAGTTTTTGGAGTTTGCTTTGGGCTAATACGGATGATCTGTCAGTGGGAGAATGCCACCACCGGAGTCGTCACCGGGTTCGCCACTGTCACTGCCGCGCACCCCCTTGACGTTGTTCACAGACTCCGCACCCAGTTCCAAGGTCTCTCTCTCTCTCTCTCTCGGGTGCTTCCGACTTGTGTCGAGTTTTTGGAGTTTGCTTTGGGTTGATACAGATGATCCGTCAGTGGGAGAACGCCACCGCCGGAGCCGTCGTCGGGTTCGCTGCCGTCACCGCCACACACCTATTTCTAAGGCAAGTTCCTACTCGTGGGTTCACTGCATGTGTTTTGATTGTTCATGAAAATGCTGGTCGAAGTCAATGTGATGCTTATGTGATATGTGTGTATGCATGTTTGTGCTGGTCACTACATCCGTATTCTTTTGAAGCTGGGAGTCTGGGATGCATGTAAGCTTTTCAGTGAATTCTTAGAAGTGCTGAAGGCAGAAACATGATCTGATAGAAGTGCTTCTTTATGGGGGTGTCTCCCTACATAGGGTGTGTAGCGATAAGCAAATTCTAGCCTTGAGTAGTTTGAAGTTTATAAAGCTCGTGTTTCTTCCTAACCAGTTTTACTGGTTCCTCTGGTGACGAAGTTAAGATAAAACCGGAGATGCTTTTAAGATGTTCTTTTTTCTCAATCTATCATGTCAACTCGTGCCATTTCTCGGACAATCGCTCATCTGTAGGCAAGTGTTGGATAATTTATGTCAGCATTGGCTTAGAGCGGCCAAAGAATCCTAATTCATTGGTTCCCAGAACATAATGGAGGAGAAATTAAAAAGAAATCTTGCAGTATGGTCTGTTTTGAGTATTATAAAAGGTGTTTGATGGTTTGCATCAGATTTTTGGAGAAGTGAATACTTTCTTAGAATAAGAGGTCTTCTCGAGGATGTTGTTATCACATATTCAATCTTGATATTTTAGCTACTCTTTGTGGAGTCTGTCCTTTATGTGTTTTCTGCAATCCATGCTCTCTTTTTTGTGATGATTTTCTGATGGATGCTTGCAGATCAAAGATGATATAAAAAGACCAGTGCATTGTGCTTTGATAAAGCTTCTGCAGCACAAGGACCTAGCAGTCAAGGTATGATGCCTAACTGAAAATTCACATATTTGAAATGTCTCATACTTTTTTTAATTATTTGACAAAATCTTTAATCAACTGTATGAGAGTACTTTCTAATAGGGGTGAGCACGGTTCCCGGGTGGAACCGGGAAACAAGGAACCGAACCGGAGGGTTAGGTTCGGTTCTCGGTTCCAAAGACACCAATTCCGGTTCCCGGTTCCCTTTTTCTGGGAACCGGCATTCCCGGTTCCGGTTCCCATAGGAATTGGAACCGGAACCAAAACCGGTCATAATTCTAAAAAAAAAACCTAGCTTCCCCCCGCATGTTTTCCCCCTCTGCGATTCTTCCCCCCTTCCTCTTTCTTTCCCTCTCTCTCTTTCTTTTCTCCACTTTTCACTCCTCACATCACTTCCCCCCCCCCCAACTTTTTTCTTTTCTTCTCTCTCTCTCTCTTCTCTTTCCCCTTCTCTCGGCCGAGACCCCACCTCTTCTTCTTCTCTTGCTGGTTGGTTCTTCTTCTTCTTCTTCTTCTTCCTCTTGCTGGCTGCTGCTTCACCCACCACCACACCGCCGCCCCGCCCCCTACTCACCACCATCTCTTGGCCATCGAACCACCACCACCCACCGCTCGTCCGACAAGCCGTCTCATCGTTGAGGCCGACGAGCTGTCGCGCTGTCCGCATTACCCCTCATCGCCATGAGCCGCCGCCGCCATCTCCAAGCCACCATCACCACCTCTTGCTGCCACTCGCTCGGTCGTCTAGGCCGTCGTTTCTTCGAACTGCCACTGCCTCCGCCAGAACCGAGCTCTTCCCCCCTTGGCCGTGGGTTGAGCCAAAACCGCCGCCATCTTCGCTGCACTATTCGTGCCGCCGTTGGTGTCATGAGACTCGTGTCTTTGTCGCTGTTGCTGTCGCCGCATGCTCACCATCGCCAAACCTCCCTCGAAGATCGATCTGGCCACGAACGATTTGATGGCGAAGTGTCGGTGGCCAGGCTTTGCGAACCTCGCTCATTGCTCGATGAATCGAATGGCCTAGTCGAGGTTCTAGTTCGCCGCCTCCATCTCGCGAGCCATGGCTTTCGCAAAGTGCCTCACGGATCGTAAGGCATAGTGGAGGACTTGGGCGAAGTGGGTCGGGCTCAACGATGCGAGCTTGAAGCCGTCGAACAGGGGTGAGACGCCGCTCGCATTGAGCTTCTTCTCCGATGACCAGTTCTCGAAGACGAGCTCGTCGAGCTTCCTTCTCAGCGCGGAGATCTCTGACTCCTTGCGCTCCGCCTCAGTCTCCATCTTCTTCACCATGATCTCGTATGTCCTCATGAGGCTCTGCTGCTCCTGAATCTCTGCCAACATCAGCGTCACCTGTGGGGAGAGGTCGAGCTCCTTCTTGAGGAACTTGATTATGCTAATTTCGACATTGGAAGAGATGAATTTAATATCATGCGTAAGGCTATTTCTCCAGATGAATTTAATATCATGTGTAAGGCTAATGTAGATACCCCTGACAATAATGAAAGGGGAAGAAAATGGGGAGAAATATCCGCTTCTCTCTTTTATATCAGTTCATTCTTTCGTTAATTTTTCGAAACTTTTAGATATGGCTATTGGTAAATGCTGTCCTAACTCACATGCCGACTTAAATTGACCCTACTCCATATTCTCTGTTATTTCATTTCTTTCTTTCTTTTTTCACTTCTGTTCAGCTATTGTTTTCAATGCTCCAACAACTACTAACGCCTTTAAAGTTTCTACTGACATTGAATCACCAAATTATATATTAGACAATGAAGAACTATGAATTTAGTTGTCTATTCGAATGTAAAAGATTCACATTGCTGTGTATTGGCAGGTATCGAAAATGGACGGCCAACTATTGAATTATTTCGGCTTTCGGATATTTGCGCTCGCTCACTACGAAAATGAAACCAAAAAAAAAAAAAAAAACACCTGTTGAAACTTGGAATCGACCCCGAAACCTGTGACAGGGTAGGTTGACAGGGTAGGTTCCAAGTTCTCGGTTTTGATGGGTAGGTTCCAGGTTCCAAAAATTGAGGAACCTATACCCGAGGGTAGGTTCCAGGTTCTAGAAGAAACCGAACTGGAACCGGGAATCACTCACCCCTACTTTCTAATATCTAAAGTTGTTTGTCTAATATGGCAGTTGGCAGCCTGTAGGTCCTTGTGTTCACACATTGAAGATGCAAACTTCTTGCAAAGTGAATTCTTTGATCTTGTTGCAATCTGCTATAATCTTTGCTTTAATTTGGTGGAGGATGTCTAGGAATTTGATTCAAAGGTAACATAACAAGTTAACAAAGTTTGAATAAAATTGTACAAAGCTTTCCTTGGCCACATTATATCTTCATCATCACTATATGAGGTTAAGTTCTCTATAGTACTTTTAGCTCGATGGCTTTTCACGCTGTATTTGGCTGGAAACTAATGCACATTGGCTGACCACCACATTTCTAGCAATGCTGTACTCTTTATGTATTGTTAGCCCTTGTAATGTTTATAGCCCCATCTGTCCTGTTGACCGAATTGGAAGATATGTGGTACAACTCAAAAGTTTTGATTCAAGGAGCATGTTGAAGTTCGGTGACTACTTTTTAACTGTTGAATGAATGTTGTATGTGACCAGAATGAAACCTGGTTGATTCATTAGGTAAAACAATAAAACCTAGATTACAAAAGTATAATACTGTGATGCAAAACGATAATAATGTTTATCAAGCTAGTCAGGAAGAAAAGCCTCCACTGTTGTTAAAAAGTCATGGTACTTCAGTAATTGCAGCTCAGTTCCTGTCATATTTCAATTTTTATGCAAAACAGGTTCCAATATAAATAGGGTTAATCCTGTTGCCGGATCGGAAAAACAATGTGGGTCGGGAACAGGGTCCAATGCAAACAGGGTAGGGTACAGGGTCCAAAAAAAGAGAACCGGTTATAACAGGGTCAAGTACAGGTCCAGGTCTAGACCCTACCCACCCTAGACCCGATCACCCCTAGGCACTAAGTCTCCTTGATCTTATCTTAAAATATCAGATCCTAGCCATTGATTGAACCAATGGCTAGGATTTCATCTCCCTTAGGAGGCCTACATTTTCAAATCTAGATTCTCTCTCCTCAAGAGAAATCCCCGCCGCCCACTCACCTAAGCTCTTCCTTTTCGCTGCCTCTCTTTGTTGCCGTCCACAGTCGTACTTCAGCCCCCTACCAACGAGTTACCAACCCCCTGACCACCACCAACCATCCCTCTCAACAATCATAGCTGCCGTTAAGCCTCGACACCATCGGAGAGCCCCAATTAGAACTCTTTTCTCCTTCGGTCCGAAGATCCGCTTGCACGTCAGTAGCTCATCCGATTAGTTCATTCGGTGGATCTAACAACTGGTGATACTCCTCTGTGGTCTAAGCACCTTGTCAATGATCCTCATTGAGTTACTGAACTCATGGTGGCTAGTGATAGTAAAAAAATCTCGACGATCAAGCTCGCGTGAAGATAAACAAGGTAAATGTTCTTGATCATGAATTTGATGAAATGAGATTGTACTAGACGCCCAGGGCTAGTTAGGTTTAAATCTCATGTTTAGATGAATGATATGGATGATCTAGGATGAGTTTTGGTGATGTGCTGGTTGATGAGGAGATTATAGCTTAATGATAAATCGTTGCTTGTTCTGTAACATTGGATGCTTGATTTGACTAACCTGATTGATGACTTGAAATGAGCTAGTAGATGAGGCTATTTAGCTTTAATGCATTCAGATGATTTGAAATAGAACTTACAAACTTTCCAACGAAATATTGTGTGCATATTGTCGTTTGACCTATCAAATGATCATCACAATATTTAGGCTTGATTCCAGAAATTCAGAATGGTTGTTTGAACCGATGTGCTTTGTGACTTCAAATGAGCTTGTAGATGATTTCAATTGTCTTTGATGACTTCTGATGATTTGTGAAGGACTTCATGAGCCTTTCATAGACACCTTGTTTGCTCAATTTGGTTGTCGTTTACTAGGTCAAATGATTTTTTTACAAAATCAGAGTTTGATTTGGAAATGATTAGTGTTCTGATTCAGTATTCAATTTCGATGGCCTTTGCTATTTGTTGATTTTCTATACTTTTTTGTGGTGGAATTCTTAAGCCGATGCCTCAATGAAAGGTGCTTAGGACATGTAAATCTATGACATATGTAAATTTTGTGGTGGTTAATCATGCTTAGAAAGTCCGTCCTAAGTGCAGTGATTTTGCTTTGCTAACTGACCAATTTGCATTCCTCAATTTTTAGAAAATCACACGTTGAAAATATCAAATCAACTTCTTCATGAAAGTTGTAGAGGTTTGCATGTTCTATATGCCATAAAAATTTCATGAAAATATCATATCATTAGTTGGGCATGAGCATACTCTCATTTTGCAATGCATTGTCTGCAAATTCGTTGTTGCTGAATGTTTAATAATTATTCCTTGATTTTAAGAAATTCATATGTTGACTATTAGAGGTCAAGGCCGGCTAGAATTTTGTTCATCATAATGTAATCTTTGATGTGTGCAATTTTTGGATCAAATGAGATTCATTAAATTAGTGAAATATGCTTAGAACTGAACATGTGTACTTCTGTGATGCTGATTTTACTGAACAGCTAATGTCAATTTATTGATTTTTGTAAATTCTTGTGTTGATAATTAGATGATAGTGTCTCCACAAAATTTCATTGAATATATTAAACTTCATTTTAAAATTTTTTTGTAAAATAAAAACATGATTTGCTAATTTTACCGATCTTTTAAAGTTGCAAGGCTTGCTGAAAGTTCATTTTACAGAATTGATCTTTGTGCATTGTTTGATTTTTATAAATTCATATAATTCAAATATCTATATGCATTCTTCATGAAAGTTTTAAGAGCGCTGTCAATTTCACACAAAAGTTCTCATTGAACACCCAAAGGTATTTCTTAATTTTAATGAAATTGATGACCTATTCTTAAAAATCTCAAAATTGGAAATTTTTAAACGTCGATCTAAGCTTTCTTTTGATATCAAGTTTGTCAAAAATTGATGGATTTATAAGATGGGCTTAAGGCCCATCCGCTTAAGTTGGGCCCAAAAGGGCCCGGCCCACGGGAATAGGGCCTGTGGAGGGGGAAGGTATAAAAGGGAGGAGAGAGAGAGAGAGAGAAAGGCACCCTTTGGCACAATCAACGTACGCTTCTCTCCCGCGCGTTTTCTCTCCCGAAGAACAAGTTCATACGGCTTCCAATTTCTTCACTTCAAGGCTTCATCGATCGGATTCTCTTCCTCCATTAACGACGGTGTTTAATCTGTGGCTAACAAGGTACGCTCGACTCTGTGGTGTGCTTTAGGATCGGTGATACGTGTCGTTTTCTTGGGCTTCGTCTTCCGCTTGATTTAGGGATTCGATTCGGTGTCGAATCCGGTTTTCGGGGATCCGTTATTCCCAACATTGGTATCAGAGCCCTAGTTCACGTTTTTCCCGATCAATTCTGATGTTTTTGATTGATTTTTTCGCGAAATCCCTTCGGCCGTACGGAACCGAGCGAAAATCCCGATACCCGAGCGCTTTTCGCCCTTTTTTCTGAGTTTTCGTAAGTCGAAATAAAATTCTGAAGGCACTGGGAGAAGCGCGACGTCGAGACGAGTCCGGCGATGTGTCGAACGTCGCCGGAAGCCGCCGCACGCGCCCACACGCGCGGCCGGAAGGCGCTGCGCGTGGGCGCGACGCGCCTGGAAGCGCTGGCTTCGCCAGCGCGTGCGGCCCACGCGCCGGTCGGCGAACCGGCGCGTGCACGCCACCGGTGGGCGAACCGGCACGTGCCGGTCCGCGGACCGACGCGTGCTGGCGTCACGTGATGACGTCAGCGTGACGTCATCCAACGGTCGGTAACCGTTCGGATGACGTCACTGATGACGTCACATGATGACGTCAGCGTGACGTCACGTGATGACGTCATCGATGACGTCGTCACCGACGAAGTTTCGCCGGACGGTCACCGGCCGGCGAACCGACCCGACCGGCGACCCGACCCGACTCGCGAACGAGGCACGCGCCCCGCACGTGCCGGATGACGTCTGCGTGACGTCATCCCTCCACGCGCGAGGCACGTGCGGTCGGTCCGCACGAGCGGTCCGACCGGCCCGACCGGTCCGTCCGGTCCGACCGGTCCGACCCGCGCGCCCGTTGATTGACCCGTGGACCCGTTGACCGACGACCGTTGACCGTCCGTTGACCGTTGACCGTCCGTTGACCGTTGACTTTGACCGTTGACCGTTGACCCGAAAAAAAAAAAAAAAGGAATTTGTTTTCTTTTTCAGTCATGCCTATGTGGGTTATAAGTAATCCATTTTTAATTCTGCATTTGTTGCATGAATTTTAGAAAATTATGTATTTTCTCTTATATTAATTATGGATTATAAGTGATCCATTTTTAATTCTGCATTTGTTGCAGGAACTATGATGCGTTATGCAAGAATACCTGCAATCCCGAGAACGGACGAGGGAAATGCAAGACTTAAAAGGCTGATGACAGAGTTAGCTGATTATCGGTGGCATAACGGTGATTTAGTATCACATGTGGTCAGGGTCAATCAGATGATACAAGAAATCATCTGGAATGGTTATCTTATGCCGGATTTTCAGAAGGTGCCGGCTTTGATGAACACTCTTCCACCTGAATGGCAAGCAGTGTTGGATCGGTTATGGGAGGTCAACGTGGTCCCGGATTATAGAAGGCTGGTGGAAGCTTTTGTAAGAGAGCACTATAGGATTGAGTTGGCCAAAACTTCAACCCTTAGATTGAGCGCCACATGGCGCCGAGTGAATGTGCCTTGGAGGCGACATGAATGCTCTCCAAAAGTTTTTCCATGGTTGGCAAATGTGCCTTCAGTTTTCTCAGATGTTATGGCTGATAGATTAGAAGGGACATTCCCTATTTATTTCTTTGATTGATTATGTAATGATTACTACCTGATTGTGTTGATGTAGCAACCGATATATTAGTTGTATCATGTGAAAGCATTGTTATTTTATTGAATGTTAAGTTTTTTTATCTGCTTTCTGCTATTGCTGGTTGCTGTGGGTAATTAGCTGTGGGTAGTAATAGAAGTTTTTGTAATTTCATAGAATTTATTTGCATAAGATAATTATATTAATAATAATTTTAAGTTAGGATTTTTGGAGGATGATTGGAAACATAGTGACCTTTTGATTCTGAAGCCTTACTTGAAATTATATATTAATATGATGGGTCTATGCAAATAGGGATGCATAAATGATAGGCATTAATTATTCGTGCATGTATATCTGATGTGTTCAGAATGATGGTTCAGCAACTAAGAATGTAATTGCTGATATGAACGGCAATAATTGTGAAATATTGAATATGAAGATTCAATATGTGCTGAAAAAGCAAGAAGCATTAAAAGCTCTTGACCATGTTATGGAAGATCTTAAGGATGCCATGTACCACCTTGAGCTAGTAGAGGACCGCCTAACGGTATTTGAGCCGAAAATAGACATTTGCTATGCTGGTTCTAGCTCAGAAAGGGCTTTGTCCTCTAAGCGCAAGCATATTGATTCGTTCAATATGTGGAAATGCAAAGGATCAAAAACCTTATTCCAAGAAATCAAGAATTAACCAACAAGAGAGAGGAAAGCATCCTCAAGTGAAGAAAATGTCAAGGGTGTGATGTTACCATTGTGACAAGAGAAGGTCACTATGCTCGCGACTGTCGTGAGCCAAAGCAAGAATGCATCTCTTGTACATTTGAGAACTTTGCTTATGTGTCAAGTTCTGCATTATTGGCTGAATCCAATCCTTTGTGGACTGTAGATTCAGAAGCGATAGACCATAAAGGGAAGGATAGAGAATCCTTCGTGGAATTCCGACGAGTACCAACTGGAACTAAGTGGATCTATGTTGGAAACAACTCTAGAGCTGATGTAAAGGAATTTGCATCGACCAATAGAACATGAGAGGTGGACGCATCTTTAATGTTCTATACGCTCTGGAGATTCGTCGAAATTTTGTGTCTGTCTTAGTGTTGGTTAAGCTTGTTTTTGGTATGAACTTCCATAATAAATGTGTAGATTTGTGTTTAGATACAAACTACTATGATTGTGGTCACTTTCTAGATGGTTTTATTGTACTAAATGTTGACTGTGATGATGTCAATATGTCATCCCCTTGTTTCACGTCTTCTATCTTATATGATAATGATGTGAATATGATGGCATGCTAGATTTGGTCATATGGGCCAACAACATATGAAAAGACTAGCCAAAAAGGGCTTGTTGGGCAATATTGAAAAAGTTGATTTGTCCATATGTGAGCATTGCCTAGTAGGGAAAATGACAAGGAGACCATTTGGAAAAGGTAAAAGAGCTGAATTTCCTCGGCATTTAATCCATTTGGACATCTGTGGTTCAATGAATGTGAGAGGAAGGCAATGGGCTGTTTGTTTCATCACTTTAATAGACAATTCTACTTGATTCGGATATGTCTATTTGATTTCTCATAAATCTGAAGCATAAGTTGTTTTAGAAGGTTTATGAACCTGGTAGAAAATCAATTAGACAGGAAAATAAAGGTATTGAAATCCGATCGAGGTTGAGAATATTTATCTGATAAGTTCAGAAAATTATGTGATGAAAAAGGAATAGAAAGATAGTTGTCTATTCCATATACTCTTCAACAAAATGGTGTTGCAGAGAGAATAAACAGAACCCTACTGGAATGGTTAGGTCTAAGATGGCGCATGCTAACTTACCTATCATTTTTTGGAGTGATGCGTTGTTAACTGCTGCCAACATACTTAACCGGATGCCTTCCAAATAAGTTATTTCTACTTTATATGAGTTATGAACAATTAGAAAACTAGACTTAAGTTTTCTTAAGCCATGGGTTGTTCTGTCTATACTCATAAGTCCTCTCACAAGTTTTTGGGAAATTGGGTCCCAAAGAATATAAGAGTATTTTCATGAGATACTGCGAACACTCTAAAAGGTATGTGTTCATAGGTGAGCAGGAAAGTGGGAGTATAACTGAATTTGAATCACGGGATGTCACATCCTTAGTGGATGAATTTTCTAAGAGGGGCGAAATAAGGAAAATAACTCCCTATTTGAAACCTTGGATTAAGATAATGATGTCGGTGGAGTTCGTTCAAGTGGGAGTAATATGAGATATAATGAATTGAATTCAACTCATTCTCAATTGCAACCACTGATGTGACGACATCATCATTACCTAATCCAAGTGGGAGCAAAATGGGGAATGATGTGTTAAGTGTACAATCTCCCATACGGTGAACAAGTCGCCAAAGTATTCCCCGTCGATGTTTTGACATTGAAAGGGAAACTTTTATGGTTGCTCCACAAGATGAGGATGAGCCAAGAAATATTAATGAGGCTCTGAACTGCCCTAATAAGGAAAAATGGATTCATGCAATGAAAGAGGAGATGGAGTCAATGAAGTCAAACCAAGTCTGTGAACTGGTTGATCTTCCAAAAGGGACGCAGAGTTATTGGGAACAAGTGGGTTCTCAAAATAAAGCGAAAGGCTGATGGCTCAATAGAAAGGCATAAGGCTCGCCTTGTGGCGAAGGGGTATAATCAACAGGAAGGAATTGATTATGAAAATACATTTTCTCCTGTAGTGAGATTTACCTCGATTCGCATTATTCTGGCAATAGTAGCTAGTATGGATCTTGAGTTACATCAAATGGATGTAAAGACTGCTTTCCTCAATGGAGAATTGGAGGAAGGAACATATATGGAACTACTTGCTGGTTTCATAATGAAAGGCCAAGAAGAAAAGATATGTTGACTTTGGGGGTCGATATATGGTCTTAAGCGATCATCAAGACAAAGGTATATACATTTTCATAATGCCATAGTGGCATATGATTTTACAATGATTGATGAGGATCATTGTATATATATCAAAAGATCCAATGATCAATTTGTGATCATATCATTATATGTTGATGATATACTAATTGTCGGAAGTAATATGGAGATGGTTAATACTTGTCAAGAGATGGTTGTCTTCTAACTTTGAGATGAAGGATATGGGTGAGGCTGCATACATTCTTGGAATTAAGATTTCAGAGATCGTTCGAAGAGATCGTTGTCTCTTTCGCAAGAAAAACCTATATAAATAAGGTTCTTGAACGATTTCGTATGCAAGACAAACCCATAGACACTCCTATTGTAAAAAGGTGAAGGATTGAGCCATAAACTGTGTCCAGGGACTCCACAAGAGAAGGAACAAATGAAACATGTTCCTTATGCTAGTGCTGTTGGAAGCTTGATGTATGCTATGATGTGTACAACACCCGACATATGCTTTGCAGTTGGAATGGTGAGTAGTTACCAATCCGATCCGGGTCAAGCACATTGGAAAGCCGTTAAGAGAATACTGAGGTATCTAAAGGGAACTACTGATTATACGTTGAGTTATTAAGGAAAAAGATCTGCAACTCAAAGGCTATTCTAATACTGATTGGAGAGGAGATTTAAGTGAAAGGAAATCTACCTCTGGGTTTGTTTTCTTACCGAATAATGGCACCATATGTTGGAGCAGTAAGAAACAAAAGTGTATAGCCTTGTCCACGATGGAAGTTGAGTTCGTGGCATTATCAGCAGTAGTGTAAGAGAGTGTTTGGCTTAAGAGATTTTTGGATCATTTAGGTGCTAGTAGAAGTGCTGCAGATTTATTATTGGTTAACTGTGGTAGCCAAGCAGCAAAAGTGTACACCAAAGATCCAAAATATCATGGCAAGACCAAACATATAGATACCAAGTATAATCCTGTCAAGGATATAGTTGCACGAAAAGATGTGAACTTAGAGTACATACTACGCATGGAATGGTAGCAGATCCTATGACAAAGCCAAAAACTAGAGATGTATTTTTGTGGCCATGTGAAATCTCTAGGATTGCGTAGAGACTGATGTACTAAATATTTTATATTTTCCCTAAGTGTTCACATTTGATGAATTTGTGTTTTCATCATTAATGTCTATGAATCTTTGTTTGATCTTTATGCATCTTAATGCTTAGTGCATTACTTTAAGTTGAGAAGTATGTCGGACAGATATAAGATTAGCCCACTCACACGGGTAATCGCCTCATTTCTTGTGTGATAAATAGAGATGAGACTGTTTTTAAGCTTATTATCTAGGTGATAATCGAGAGCTCAAGCTTAAAACACGTATGTCGCCTTAACTGAATGTTAAGATGAGGATATAATACTTACTATGTCCGAAAGTAAAAATACCCCACATGTTTTTACTTTATCTGTCTAAGATGCCAGATGTGAGTTCTAATGAATTTTGTGATTGAGTAGATAGGTGAACTCAAGTTAGACATTGGGTATGTCTGAACTATCATCTGTACGGTATTGAAAAGTGTAGATATACGCTCCATGGGAAAGGAGTTAATACCGTAATACGTATTTCATACTACGTATGCATGAGACGACCAATAAGAGTGGCAAAAGTTTGATCTCAACTTTTATGTCGTGTGAGACTCTTGAGGAAGAGAGTTCCTCAATTTCTTAGTCCCCTCATGACTCTTACTTATTCTCAAGATTTCTATTTAGTGTTTGCTATCTTAGGATGTTGCCAATGGTCATGAGTTTGATTCGATCTAATGGGGCATTTCTAGAAAAGCAAGCTGGACTGAAATTGAGAGTTTGAAGGAAAGAGGAAGATCGATTTTGGAGAATCACATTATAGTTTTGTATTCACCGGTTAACCAATTATGACTGTCTTTGTGATAATCATAATTGTGAATACAATATATATATCATTGTTTAAAAGAGATCAAGAGAGATATAAATGTGATCGATCAATCTAGGGTACTGCATACTAAATCTACTCAGGATGTGATGCCCATTATGAGCTGCTATATATTCCTAACAGATGTGTGGCAACGAGCTCTCAAAGTATGCTGGTCGCACGGATTATTCACCGGTATGAATGTTGAAGAGAGAAAAAGAGGATTATGTTCGGCCCACCATGTTAAGTGAGAGTCTATGATGGATTTTTCTCTGATGGGACTGAGTAGGGCCTGTCCGCCCATGTTGGTTTTGCACCACCATGTGCGAGTGGGAGATGATGGATTTATAAGATGGGCTTAAGGCCCATCCGCTTAAGTTGGGCCCAAAAGGGCCCGGCCCACGGGAATAGGGCCTGTGGAGGGGGAAGGTATAAAAGGGAGGAGAGAGAGAGAGAGAGAAAGGCACCCTTTGGCACAATCAACGTACGCTTCTCTCCCGCGCGTTTTCTCTCCCGAAGAACAGTAGGCATACGGCTTCCAATTTCTTCACTTCAAGGCTTCATCGACCGGATTCTCTTCCTCCATTAACGACGGTGTTTAATCTGTGGCTAACAAGGTACGCTCGACTCTGTGGTGTGCTTTAGGATCGGTGATACGTGTCGTTTTCTTGGGCTTCGTCTTCCGCTTGATTTAGGGATTCGATTCGGTGTCGAATCCGGTTTTCGGGGATCCGTTATTCCCAACAAAAATCAAGCCACGTTTGATTGTTGAGAGGACTCGATCAATGTGTCGATATTATCCGCATCTAGGTTCTGGAATTCATTTCCCAAGAACATCAAACTTGTCTCAAAATTCCAATAAATTTAAATTTCCATGTTTGTCGTCATTTGAAACTTGAAAATCTTCTTTCAAGAACTTAATTGCAATTTTTCAAAACTTGTTTCCTTAATTGTAAACTTTCAAAACATGTGTCCTTAATTGCAAATTTTGAAAACTTGTGTCATTGATTGCAAATCTTTAAGAGTTTAACTTTTTGGTTTTCTTCCTTCATGATCATATTGTGTGCATATTTGAGTGATTGCAATTGACTTGAATGAGTAAGTGATCCACTTTGGCTCACTATCCTTGGATGATTGATTGAGAACCAAGGTCTTACGCCCTAAGTGCATGAACTTTATATTCTTTTTGCATGTGTTTTCTAGATGAATGAATTAGGATTGATGAATGTATGCGGGGTAAACCAAAGTTATATGCCTTGATCCAAATTTAGGAGTCGATTGATCTTGACCACTGCTTAAATGATAAGGGATGGCCAAAGATCAATGGTTATAACCAATCAATTAGTGGACATAAGTTGGGTCATTATGCATGAACCTTAAAGGCCAACTCCAAGGCCATATTTTGCATCATGATTTGTCTTGAGTTGTTGGAATTTGTTTGGATTCATATGATTGTGATTGATTTTATTATATGCATTATATGATTTTGCGTGTCAGTGTGACGTCCCAATAGTGTCACATACTAAGGGGGTGTTTGGTTGGGCATTCCCAAGGGGCTTTGGGGGCCCAAAGCCCCTTGGGAGAAAATTTGGGTGTTTGGTAAAATATTTGAAAGCCCCTTTGCCAAAATATGAGCATTCCGAAGGCTGAATGCTGAAATCTGGGGAGGGGCGGCATTCGGTATTCCAGAAATGCAAAAATTACCGTTCTTTCTTCTTCCACCTTCGTCTTCCTTCTTCATGGCGTCTTCTTCCTCCCGGCGTCATCTTCTTCTTCCCGGTGTCTTCTTCTTCCCCGCCCATCGGGCTTCTTCGGCAGCCACCACCGCCGCCTGAGGGTCACGCTTCCCCGGTAACCACCGCCTGGGGGTAGCGCGACCCGCGACCCAGGCGGCATCGCCTGGGGCCTCAGGCGGCGTCGCCTAGTTCCCGCGCACCAGGCGACGCCGCCTGAGGTCGCGCGGACCTCAGGCAGCGTCGCCTGGTGCGCGCGAACCAGGCGACGCTGCCTGAGGTCGCGAGGACCCAGGCGGCATCACCTGGTTCCGTGCGAACCAGGCGACGCCGCCTGGGTCCGCGCGACCTCAGGCCGCCAGATCTGGCCTCTGTGCCTCCAGGCACCTGAGGTCGCGCCCCCAGGCGGCTACGACGTCGCCTGAGGTTGCGACCTCAGGTTGCCGGACGGCCAGATCTGGCCGCCGGAGTTGGCCGGCAGTTAGCCAGCCGCCGGAGTTGATTTTTAAATTTTTTTTAAAAATAAAATAAAAGCAAAAGCCCATTTGTAATGTAAAATTTGCCAAACGGTATTTGTGCAAAAGTTGCATTTCAATGCCATTTGAGACTACAAATTACCAAACGATGTAGCATTTCGGAAAATGTCTTTATCTCAATGATATTTGCATTCTCCTAAGGGCATATCGCCAAAGTCGAACCAAACGGACCCTAAGTGCAAGTAGAAATTATACGGATTATTATCATGACAAGACCTGTTGGTTTCAATTATCACACTATAGCGTCCAAACCTAATTGATTAGCATGTATAATATGGATATTTTATGATCTAAAGCTTTCCTAACACACGATCACCCTGTAATAGTCTTGTCACCTAGCATTAGACAATCCAACTAAGAACATGTATAAAGATCATGAGAAGCTTCATTAACTTTCCTTTTAAAAACCATTCAGGCTTGCATACGTCGACTTGGATTACTTACAAGTCCTTCACCTATGTACAACATATATTTACATGTTCATAAACAAAAGTGTAAGTAATCAACTAGGGAAAAGGGTGAGAGGGTTTCCTAACTTCACTACACCCTACACTAGCCCACGTCCATAAAAAAACAAAAGATGTCTTCTCTAGCTTCATCATGATTAGGGTGCCTAAGCACCTCCTGCCCCGGCTCTAGGTCCTCCAACGTTGAACTGAAGAGGGCTAAACAGCTCTCCTTCATGGTTTATGAACCAAGTAACAAACCTCATAGGAATCCAATCTACCCTGCCATCGTCCATCCAAAACGTAACCTCATATCTCGTGTAGGTCAGCTCGATATTGGTGTCATATACGTCGTGAAAAGAAACATCAATGTACGCTATCACCCCATAGCGAGCGATCGGTGGTACGTCCATACTAACGATTCGAAAAATAGAAAGGAATGAGCAATGCCTAGTAAATAAATAATAAGACCCTAAGTTAGACAATCCACAGTTGTCAAAGAAAGCAAGAGAACACGACCAAATAGCTCAACATACTAAGGCAGGATTGTCACAGGTATAACGAAATGAAAACTAAAATGTCACATTAATGGTCACTTCGTAATAAACATGCGAAATGCACATGTATGCCTAATGCTTCTAATTTGAACTAAGATGAGATGCGACAACAACAAGAGAACTCACACACCAAGTGAAATTTATATTATATTGTGTATATCAAAGTCCACCCTCGATCAGTTTACCCACTAAAACACACAAGCTGGCCCAATTGAGTCACTTCCAGAATCCCACATTCAGACTTCCACGATATTGCTATCATGCGCATCTCACTCCGAGGCATCTTAGTATCACAAAATTGAGGCATCCCAAGATCACACAACATGGGGCATCTCACTCCGAGGCATCCTGGTATCCCACAACCAAGGCATCCTTGATCATACACAAGGGCATCTCAACTTCGAGGCATCCTGGTATCTCACTCAACCGAGGCATCCAAGATCACACAGCATGGGCATCCCACTCCCCGGGGCATCACCAATATCTCAGGTACGATGGAAATCTCTTACTCATTTAATTCACACATTCCACACATCACACCTCTAAGTTATATCACAACACAGCATGCAAATGATCTCAAGAGCATATGATCACCTCAAGCAACACTCAATGCTCACATAGTATTTCATTCATGTCACACTCATTGCACACACATGCCACTATTAGTAACAATACAGTGGTCATTCTTTGAATTATGGAAGAGGCATGCTCCTGCACAAACTAACCATTATTATAAGACCATTAGACTCCCTATATGCCATGAAAATCAAGTACAAGAGGCACAACATCTATTGCACAGTCTCAGATCAAAGCAGGATACAAGCTGACACAGGCAGTTTCAATCACAGAAGCAGAAATTGCATCAAATTTCATCAAAATGCTACGAAATTTTAGTATGTTATAGAAGAGACATAGATGAACAATTTTTGTAAAGAATCCTAAGCTATATCTCATTGTATAAAGAGCAGTAATTTGCTGTCTTTATACTAAATTCTGCAGCAACTTCCAGATTAAGTGCCTACTGGAGAAGGACCATTTCACTACCCAAATCACGACTGTTTGTCCTCAAATTTTGATACGTTGTCCCTAAAGATGTGTCCTATAACTTTTATGAAGGGTTTAAGATCCAACTACGTCTAGAAAATTTTGTCAAAATCCAAAGAACTACCTATAGTTCTGCTGTTTTTCTGCAGGTCAGTTTGCTATTTTGAGGGAGGAATGTTCTCGCCAGCTAATTTTTGCAAGAAAATCTCTACAACTAGTAGTTGAAGCCTAAAATAGTTGGTGCGCTCTTAAGAAAGTTAATTCTTTCCATTAACTACACCTTTAAAACCCCAATGTAACATATAAACTAGGAATTCTATGTCTGTCTTTCCCGAACAGAACATCCCAAGCCACTGTCCCCATCTACAGCTCAATTAGATCATTTAGTTCATCTGCAACCTCTTTTAGTACCTTGACACCTCTCTAATAGAGCCTAAAAGTGATCTCATTATCTCATCGACAACACACAGCAACCTACAGCTCAACTCGAGGCTAGTATTCGCGTCTCGACCCCTCAAAAGCAACATAAAACACCCATCTATCACTCAGTAGTCATCTACCCACCAACTCGACAACTCAGCTCCCTCGCGCTCAGTTCTTTGACCATTCGAACCCCGATCATCACATGCAATGACCAACAGCTTCATTTGAGTGCCCATCTAACCTATTCCATCTCAAAACAAAAGCATCAAACTTAATCTTCCACCATTCAGTATGCTCTGCAAGTTCCCTCAACAAATAGTGGATAAATTCTAGTTTAGGACCTCATCATTTCCATATCGGTGGCTTGGCTTCGCTGGTGGCTCACTGCTCTTCGAAATTCTGCCCTCAAATGCATGCAAAAGAAGAAGAAGAAGCTAAAGTCACTGAGTTCCGCTTCTGTGCAAGTCACGAAAGAGAGAGGGAGGGAGAAGAAAATGGAGAGAGAGAATTTTGGACTGATTTAAGGAAGGAAGAGGCGTGAATTCTGAGGAAGCCTAGCTTTGAGTGTGCAGATTTTTATTTTAAATCCCAAGAAGAGAAGTAATCATTAGAAATGATTAATAATGATGTCTCCCCTGAAGGCTTCAGGTTGGGGAGAAACCGAGAGGGAAGAGATGAATGTCGTGGCTCCCATGCATGAATTCTTCTTCATGGTCAACACCTGGCGCTCGAGAATGGTTAAGATCAAGTTCTAATCCATGGCATTAATTAGTCTAATAGTTTCTAACATCTTCTACTTAGTTTTGTTTCGAATTCACAAAATTTTCGATCCTTCGTAACTATAATTGCTCATATGCTTTTCTTGGGTGTTTATTTCTCGCACTACAATTTCAATTTACTTGATTGATCTTTCTTTTCATTTTGATAGTTAGAATAGAATGATTCAAATGAACCATCCATGAGTGACCATTTGGCATTAAAGTTCAAATTTGCACAAAAATGTAAACAGACCTTTTGATCACTTTAGTTAATAATCATACTCATAGGTACCGAAAGGACGCTAATAGAAATCTTTAGCATAACCCAAGTCCCCAAACTCATAAAATTTCTGTTTCCATCGAAATCAAGGGTGGTCTCTCAACCCTTGATTGGGTTTCTAGCTAGCCCCCAACAAAGAGACTAGTGGTGACTCCTAGATCCATATTTTAGATTGTTTAAACAACTTAAAAATGAATCTTGCTATCATGTGAGGTATGGATTTGAGAGGACCCACCTTCTCAATCGATGGACCTCCTGGACGACCATTAAAGATGATGCTTTCAGGCATTCTCTGTGTGATGCACCTTGAGGACTGTCACTTGATTAGATACCTCTAAATCTAGTCTTAGGGGTCCAAATGGCTTGGAGGGGTAGGTCGCAACATTGCTAATGTGTGGATTAAGTGATTACAAGGATGAATGATGTGATCAACAATGAAGACTGTTTGCCGAGAGCTCGAAGTGGCGATCCATGGTGGTGACTAGATTTAGGTTGATCAAGTTGGCTTAGACCGGAATTAATTGAAGTAGCCTAGATTTTTTATTATTTATTGATCTAGTTAGTTAAATGAAAAATCAAATTAGACTAGAATCATTCTTTTAATAAATGAGTAGCTTAGTGTAGATTAGCACAATAATCCTCGATAAAATGATAAAAGTTAGACCCACTTTAATCTAGTTCAAATTTAGGAATTAAGCTTAGTTCATTTCTTTTCAGATTTTCGATTAAATCAGGTAGATCAACTATTTTTAACAGTTGCCAATCCAACTCCACCAGCGACTCAAATTTTCCCAACTGTGTATGGAAGCTCCTTTGCTTTCATTGCGGATCGTCCTAGTAAACAGTGAGTATGAGCCTCTAATAAAGCATGGGAGTTCACTAGTATACTCGTTCATACCGATATGATAACCTTGTAATGGACCTAAGCATTAGCATCATAAACTAATTTCAGTACCAAATGAAATGTCTTGATCCTCCAAACAATAGAAACAGAATGCAATTGGGAGAATTTCATTAAATTGATAGCAAATTTATTCACCTTTTTTTTTGACAACTGACAAAAGGCTTCAGGAGTCAACGTCTGACAATTTCCTTGCTCTAAAGACCTCTTCAGTAACCAATTGAAGTACTTCTTCGTAGCTGCAGCAACGCACCATTGAAGGACAGCTCATTTTAGTTGGACAAACATAAATTGAAAGGATATTAAAATGACGATCTAATTGATGATTTGATTTCTCAAAACCACTGTAACCTGAAGATCTTTACCTCAGACAACAAAACAAAGGAAAAAAAATATGTGTGGCTATACCAATATGCAATTCTCTTTTGTTCGACCACAGTTTCTCCAGATATTACAAACTAGAAGGATCCACTTATTACTCTGCAGAGTTGAATTTGCTTGAGTGGACAACTATTTGTATGCAAAAGAGTTGCATGCAGCAACTTTGAAACTCTCTGTGTTGGGAAAGTTCAATTGAATGACTTGTTTACTGCGTGATTTAGTAGCAAAATAGCAGAATTACCTGTTATTTTTCAAGATGAAACCACCCATTGTTGCGACCTCAATCAGGGCCTCTTTCCATGACTTCACTTCATTGTGGTCGAAGTTTGTCCAGTGCTTGTCTAGGTCACTTTTGTATAAATCAGTTTCGAGCTTAACATCATCAGTATCCACGTCATAGAAAATGGGAAGGATTCTTCTTTTTCCATTTGATTCTAATGTGCATTTTACCATGTGAGCAACTTCGCGAAGACACCAATGACTGGAAGCATAGCTTCTAGAGAATACAGGTATGAAAATATTGGAGTTAGCAAGTGCTTGTAGAATATTTTCCCCAATCCCTTCATTGGACCTCAAGTCATCGATATCACTATAAACGGAAATTTGATTACGTAACAACCGAGAGTGAAGATAACTGACAATGCTATGTTGAGTGTCTGGTCCCTTAGAACTCAGGAATACATCATACATAGGTAATTTGTGGGGAAGCCAAGTTGGTCTTGAGATATTCGACAATCTTTCCAGGATTGTGCGGCCACAACTATCCAACACCCAGCTTTCTAAGCCCTCAATGCCTTCGATTGTTCTCAAATTTGGACAAGCTTCTAGCTCTAGATGCTGTAGCTTACACAACTTGGATAAGTTGGGTAACTGTCCTATTAAATCACAACTGGAAAGAAGGAGGTACTGCAAAGATTCCAGTTCCGACAAACCTTGAATCTGGACTAGCTTTTTCAAGCCCTTCAATTCCAAGCGCTCCAGACTCCTCAAGAGTGACAGACCAGGTATTTCCTCAAGGGATTCACATCTCCTTATGTTCAGTTCCCTCAAATGTGTTAGACCTGGAGTGACTGGTAGGTGTGATATTGGACATTCAATTACATGCAGAACTGTCAAATTTAATAAGTTGGAAAAATGTGGCAGTGGACTAATAGCCTTGAGTTTCAAGACCGACAAACGAGATGGAAGCTGATAGGACGGTTGCTCCCTCATCAAAGCTGCTTTAAGTTTTGCGTCATAGTCCCGCCTAGTAGAGTGATGTCTATGTCTGAAATTGCTGAATCTTTCTAATTCCAGATGTTCTAAGTTGCTGATGCCTGAGGGGTGAGGGACAAGAGAGAAGTCCATCGCTTGAACAGCGAGGAATTTCAAACTTGATGGAAGAGCAGGCACTTGTTGAAGCTCAATCGAACCCACTTCAAGTTTTTGGAGATGGAGAAGACTTATCTCTGGAGGCAACCTAGAAACACTAGTAAATGCTAAGTTCAATGTCTTCAAATAGCGTAGCTTCCCAATTTCCTCCAAGTTTTTATCTGTCAGATCCCAGGATTTGTTGGCATATAAACCTTCAAGCATTTCCAATCCTCCAATAGTACGAGGAATCTCCTTTATCTTCGTTCTACATAAACTCAATACCTTTAGTTTCTTTAAGTTTCCGATAGTCTCAGGTAGTTGAACTATGCCTGACGTTGATACATCCAACTCTACCAACATTTTTAACTCCCCAATTGAGTTTGGAAGCTCTTTTATCCCCACGCACTCGCGTAAAGTTAAGCATGTAAGATTTGCCGCCCCTCCAATTGAGTTTGGAAGTTGGCGGATTTTAGGGTGGTAGCTCAATCTGAAACTCGACAAAGATTTCAAATTGCCAAATCTCTCCGGAAACTTCAAGGGTTGAAAATTTTGGGGCATGACAATCTGCTTCAAAGATTGTAGAGAACTAACTTCTTCAGGCAACTCCGCAAGAGAACTACACCCTTTGATATTTAAAGTCTCTAGGAGTTGAAGCTTAGAAATGGAGGGGTGGATTGTGATTAAGTTGGAACACCGAGCAAGTACTAAGGTCTCCAAAGACGTGAAATTAGAGAAGTCGGGTGTCCTCCTTAACTTTGTGCAATCTGTTAAATCTAGAACTTTTAATTTTTGTGCCATCTGCAGAAAAAGAAAATGTGGAATAAAATGAAACACATCAATCATCTTAGATTTTTTATATTTAAGTAATTGTCCTCATTTTTATAATTCAATATACTCCCTCTGCACAACTAGGTCGATGTACCATCAATGTAATTGAAAATTATTGAGTCTTTTTTTTTAAAAATTTACTTCTTATAACTAGATCTTAGTGGTGAAATAGTAAGTTATAAGTGAAATTCATAACCTACTAGAGATTTATAGTAATAGTTTGCTTGTAATATATCGCTGGTAACCGATACTACTAGTAAAGTATATAAGCAATTAATTTATACCCTACAAATGGAAAAACCTGCTTACTTATAAAAATATGAAAGGCTGTTTTTATCGTTAACAAATACCACTAGTAAAGTATGTAAGCAATATGCTTAACGAAAAGTGTGTAAGCAATTCATAATCTACTAGTTGAGAATCATGCTCGCTTGTCAAAGTGAATAAAAGTTTGTAGTTTACAAGGGTATTTCAACTTGATAAATCAATAAGTATATTTGTATGTTACTAAAAAATAAAAGTTGGTACTTGGTAAGATCAAAGCAATGGCCATAATCTACTTAAAGTATATACGCAAATATAATCTAGTAATTAATGAAGGGGATCACTTATAATATCAAAAAACAATTGGTAATCTGCTATTAGATTTGATGATGGTAAAGTTGTTATTTTATTGATAATTTATTGCACTAAAAAGTTGCCAATCAGTTCTTACTTATCTTGATTTTTCAAATTTACCATCTATCATTCAAATTTACAATGCACAAACAAGATTTCGTTTTGACAATGAATTTAGAGAAATCTGCTTGCAAAATAGCCCTTGAAGTTTAATGCTTCCCATGGTTTAAAAAGCCTTACACATGGAACTGTATTTCGAGTCTATCAACTATACGAAAATGGTACTTCTCTTTATCTCTCATTCGTGCATCTTCACGAAGTAGAGTCATAATTAAGTTTAAAAAAATTATAAAGCATCATAAAAAAAAACTATGATGTTATAATATTCCGAGTCTAGGAGAGACCTATGAAATATGACCACGGCACATGGGGTGGACGCACAAGAGAGAGACAGCATAAATATATAGAATAAAAAATCCGTTATCAAGACAATATTTCAACAATTAGAAATGCAACTACAACAGGCCATAAAGCATACGTAGTCCAAACTCCATATTTATCTTAAATTCCTCAAGCCAAGGCGATGATGGATGCATGGATGATACCGTGGACTGGGGAGCACAGCTAATCATTCTCGGTCGTACGAATTTTACGTACATCGTATTTATCTGTGGCTCGATTAATAAGGCAGTCCGGACTGGAAACAACGATGATATTCTGCTCGTAATATCAATTACTGGGATGATATGCTGGTGCCAAGTGATTCTATGGCTTCCTCATCTTTCTTATTAAATGTGTTTAGCTAGTTGTAGTTGACTCTAGACGTTAGACTAGCACAAAATACTTTAGATCAGGGAAGCACGCCACTTGTGTGCACCGTGCATTGAATGATATGGAAACATGGAAAGAAGGTGAATAGAGAGTAAGGCATACCGTACCTGGATTTGGCTCCACCCTCCCCAATCATCTTCAATATCACTCTTTGAAAGGTCTAGAATGACCAAGCTAGCAAAATGAAAACTCTCCACATAAAATTTCTTATTTGTAATTTCCCAAGAAAACCATCTTAGCTCAGAAAGAAGATTCTCGAAGTTGCCAAGAAAATCAGTGCCTTTCACTCGAAGAAACCTTAGATTTGGGAGGGCAGCTAATTTTTCAGATGCGAAGCTGTGGATACAGCCATCGGAAGCTAGGCTTAGCGCTTCAACATCTTCATTTCTCTGCATTTCAAAGGCCCAACTGAGCATGCAACATACAGTTTACAGAGCTACAACAGAGAGGACGCAGAAGCACTGTCAAACAATTTCTTTAATGGTTGAGCTCGCCACATATGCTTTCTAGAAATATGGCACACTTTTTTTTTCCCCAATAAGTAGTTGTTTCCTCCCATTCTACATAAACTTTTCGAGTCTGAAGGGATCATATATTCGGTTTCTATTTCTCCGGAAATATAATTTGCATATTAATAAAAAAATCTTAGTTTATTCTAAAAACATCGGTGTTCAAACTGACCTTAAAGTTCTTGATAATGCAAGTTTTGTTTTCATTTTACCTGCTTCACACGTAAACTGCTCTTTGTTTTTACAAAATTTCATAAAAGCTACTTTCTATAGACTAGAACCAAGAAAATAAAGCCAACTGTCAGGCAATCTCTTTTGGCTCCCTCTTCAAACTTTGAGACCTTTGACCTGAAAGTTCGACAGAGAAATGCAGCCCCCACAAGACAAAAGCGACGTTACAAAGCTAACTATTGGATGCATATTTTAACAAAATTGCTGCTTTAAATGGGAAAAAAAATTCAAAGATTCGCTTGCACCAAATATTTTCAAACATAAGCAGTTCCCGTTTACCTTTTTTCCCTCCAGTAATTTCAGGGCATCTTCACGTATCCACACCCTACAAAACTTGCGAGGATATATTTGAAGAACAATACACCTACCAAAGTCTCGAACTTGGTCATGCATCCAAAATTTATCATCATCTCTAACCTTTATCAAGGACCTGTGAGAGAGAACCCTAATTGTAGTGTGAGGATAGTAATCACAATCATCCCACATGATTACTGGATATGTTTGGTCATCATTGGGGAAAAAGCATGCAATATCCAAAAATACTTCTTTTTGCTTATCATTTAATCCATTATAACTAATCATCAATGTATCTTGGACATCCTGAAAAGGACCTTTCTTTAACTGCTTCAGCATGTCTTCCCATACTTCTCTTTTTTTCGAAAGCACTAAATCTTTGCCCAAGCAAAAAAGAGAGGACCCTATCACCACAACGGCCAAAGGAAGCATACTCACTGTATGGACAATTTCTCTTGAAAGATCCTCATATTCTTCTACAGCAGAGCCACTTCTAAATGCATGCTTGTAAAATAGATCACATGCTAGATCAAATCTCATTCCATGAACTTCATATGCCAAAATTTCTTTTGATTGGTTGAGGACCTCTTTACTGGATGAGTCCACTTGAGTCATCAGGATGCTTTTATCCCTAGTTGTGATAATGATTCTGCTACCAGAACAAAACCAATCAAATTTCCCAGCTAGATTTTGGAGTTGTTCCTTCTTGTCTAGATCATCAAGTACAATGAGTACTTTTCTATTATTGAGTACTTTTTTGATCCTCTTGGTCCCACCACCAACATCTTTAATTTGGTCAATAATCCCTGAACCAACAAAACTTGATAAAAGCTTTTTTTGCAAGTTTAAAAGACCATCATGATGTTGCATCGATGCTCGAACGTCTTCAAGGAAACAACAGCCATCGAAGTGAAAATATATTTTGTTGAACATGACTTTGGCAAGAGTTGTTTTCCCAATACCACCCATGCCGTGTATACCAACAAAACGTACACCATCAGAGGCAACATCCAACAACTTCATCATGGCTTCCACTTGAGCATTATCTTCAACCAAATGTTCAGTCACAATCATGTGTCTTGTATTAAGCTTGCGGCAAACCTCTTCAACAATTGATTCGATTTGTTCTCCTTGGCTGCAGCAAAGCATGAAAATTTCATTTCAGTCAGAGACATGGTAGACCCCAGGACTCTAGGGAACATGTGGATATATAACTCAGCTATTTCAACAACTTAAACAAACGGACATTAAGCATTATAATCGGTAAAACTGGAATTCAACGTTTGGGTAGAGGTTGGGTTTGACATAGATTTTTCCGGGTTTGAGAAAAGTTCACCTTACCCACACCTTGTTTCCTTTTGAGGGTTCTCGAGCACAATTTCAATTAACTAATTGACTTCTAATGTAATGCCGCATTTGGACACACAAAGTTCCTTCCAGACAGACGTAGATTGTAACTACAGACCATGAGAAAAGTTTCAGGAAAATTCCCCTTTGCCTTTAAGATTCCATCCCAAAGTTTCTTCCCCAGCTTTAATTCGTTAAGGCCAAGCTTCTTCTTGTGCTTGGATATCGCTTTTTCAGTACAAATTGGTTTTGAGCTTAACATTAAACTTTCCCGTACAAGTCTTGAAACATTTTTTTTATTCCACGTGTTTTCAATTTCTTCATATTGTGTCAGTAATTTGTTTTCATTAATTCATGATTCTCTAATATTTCATAATAAGGAAATTCTGTAAAAAATTTTAAAGGTCCATTTTTTTTGCATAGATGCATTGCGTGTGCACTTTCGTATGTTAATTATGCACTCTTTTTGGAAAAAAAAAACGCTAATCACGTCTTGGTATAATTTTAAATTGCAATGCTCCTATTGATTCAACAATTTAACACAAGTTTGTTATTGTACAAAACGTTGTTATTACCATGAGAGGGGGAAAATACATAAACACGAGATTTCCTCTATATTTATTGTGATAATATGATAAGTAAAATACTTGATTAAGTAAAAAAAAATATGATTGAATAAAAAGTTAGTCTTACCTGTCGGGTCATATTGTATTAACCCGACATGAATTGAAATGACTTGTCTGGGTTGAATTTGACCCGGTTTGTTGTGCCTTAAAAAAAAATTAGTCAGCCATATTCTATTTTCTATCGTGGGTTTGTGGGTGTTGGGTCTAGCTTTCATTAACTTGTAATGCGGATCTTGAATGAAATACCCCCATGCTTTATGCTCGGAAATTTCAAAGTACAAATTTTCATCCAATGGAATGTAAATATTGTGCTTAAAAACCACATAAAGTCGGAAATTTACCGTTTGCCATTAAGTTCCCGTCCAATTATACCTCCAACCGTTTTAAGGGCACTTTCCCATCTCTTCGATTCATCAGAGTCAAACTTCTTCATCTTCTTGAGCTTGCGGATGGCTTTCTTGTATAAATCGGTTTTGAGTTTCACATCATCGACCTTCACATCGTAGAAAATAGGGATGATCTTTTTCTTCCCATCTGAATTTGAGGTGCATTCTACCATGCGTTCTACCTCACGGAGACACCATTTACTGGAGGCAAAGTTCTGAGAGAAGATGGGTATGTAGATCTGAGACTCATCAACTGCCTTTAGAACTTCACTGATTTTTTCACCATCTCCAAGTTCTTCACTGTCAAGGAAAACATGGATTCCGGCATTTCTCAAGCCATGGTAGAGGCAATCGGTGAATCCGTTGCGAGTATCTGATCCTCGAAAACTTAGGAACACCTCGTACTCTTCTCCAGATGCATGGTGAGTTCCCGAGGTAGACTCCGAATTTCTCGTTAATTCCTCGTTCTCTTCTTTAGAGGCAATCTCTAGTCTCGAGGTTGACTCCAAGTCCCCCCTTTTTATTTTCTTGAGTTGTCTCAGGACCCTGCCAAAAGTTTCAAACTTTTAAGCTGATCAAGACTTAAGAATCGTAATGGAAATCGAACAAGCAGGCTGAATTGCATCAAACATGTACAATAGCAAAGTTCCTTCTTTTTTTAATGTGTGTTATCTGTCACCAAGAGCTCGAACAGAAGTGGAACAAGAGCACTTACAGTCCTCCCACAGTCAAAGCGACGATGGTGATTAGAGCCTGACCTCCATTGGATCCCATCTGTGGGCCGATTCTCTCAGCTGTGTTCACCCAAAGAAGAGAACCACGCTTCTGTAAAAAGAGCTAATTGGGAGGGTTCAGTGGAGGAAGATCGGCTATAACTTCTCAAGGTGAAGAGAAGAAGGGCAAAGTCATTCCGGGGAGGTTGAAGGCGAGTCTCTGGGCAACGAAGGAAGGATCCCAAAACGTGGGCCGCACGCGGTCCAACACTCGATATAATTAAACAACTGGTGTATGAAGGAAAAAATCACAAAAAAATAAAAACAAGGGGAAGGGGGCAAAATTGAAATTTTCAACAGATTTTCCATTTGTTTAAGGCGTTAGATGGACAGTGGCTTCTTCTTCTTCTTTCTCTCTCTCTCTCTCTCTCTCTCTCTCTCTCTCTTTTGATCAACGACATTGGCTTGATTAAGTAAATGGTAAATGGTTTGTTTTTTCCCCCTCCAAACCCATTCGCGCTTTTCATTGTCAGTCTGTGGCTTAGCCAAAAAAAGTACAAGAACTAGAAGACAGAAAGGGTAGATTTTTCTTCACATCAAAAGAGTAACATTAAGTAATGTGATTGGATATTGAATATTGTTTTTCCCGTCAGCTAATTGTAAATTGATTTTTTTTGTTACTTTTCTTTTAAAGTTTGCCAATGCACGCTTTAATTTTTCAATCTTAGGACCTGGAATTTTTACATTAATCCAATATTGACAAGTAAATCTAAATATAATTTTCATCATCTTTTAAAATTGGAAAAAATTTCAATTTTTGGCAAAAATGTAAAAACAGTTGAGTTTTGCTTTTTTATGCCAAAATAAATGAGGCTTAGGCAGGATTGATTAGTTCTCAGTCCGATCAAATTTTGAGGTGAAACTGGGAATTGGACCGGGAGGATTGGTTCCTAGATTCTAGGACTGGGAACTAGATCGGCCGGCCTTGGAATTGGTAATTTATTGTTTGAGGACCTAAATAAATTGAAAAATGTTACAGCTTGCTTCTTATTTCTTTGGTCTAAGTGCTGGATTGAGGTTCAAATCACACTCTCCTCACACCCTCTATGTTTTGTCATCGAGTAGAGAAAAAGAAATCATTTTTTTTTCACACAAATGGTGTGCGGGCGTCATCATTTTCTTTAGATAGGATAGCAGTCTACTCTTGTTAACTTTTATCGCGAAGAACCTTGAGTATTGGATGGAATGCGCACAACTCATAAAAGCATAAAAAAAACAGAAAATTGAAAATAAATGCCTTTTGTTCTGGATCACAGTTGTCGTTGGTCCTTTTAAATTTGTCGTTCTCTCATAAGTCGTTTGTCAGGAGGAGAAGCATGTGACCCATTGCAAGAACAAACTGCAAGCAGAGGAACCTGCAAAAACTCTTCTCGTGATGGGTAATACTCATGGCTTCGCAGATGATAACTCTATAAAAATAGAGTTTTTTTTTTTTTACCTATTTTAGTCAATAATTAATGCATTATCTATGAGAAAATATTTGGATTTCCTTCTGATTATTTAAATTTTCCTTATTTATGCAGAATAATGAGATATGAGGAAGATAAGGAAAAAAATGGCAAATATTAGGAATTCAAATAAAAAAAGCAGTGGAAGATGGATATCAAATCAGGAAATTCTTGATTTTGTTCCCTAATGTTATCTGCAAGTGTTGGAAGATAGATATTTTGGATATATCCTATAAATAGAAGAATTGAGAGAGCAACTAAGTTTTTGTTAGATCGTTTTTCATTCTTCTTAGAGTTTTTTCAAGTATTTTGAAGAGAAGACAAAAATGGTGACATAATTCTTTTCATTTGATTCAAGATGCTAGGTTTGATCTATATTTTTATTTTTTATTATACTATGTGAGATAGCTAGTATAAGCACCTAGAGGGGGGTGAATATGTGTAAAAATAATTTCTCGAGATACGAAAGCAATACTAGGCAAACGACAAAAAGGAAGATCTCCAAAACAGATTATGATCAAAGTAAAGCAGAGAGTAGAGAAGAGAAAATTGAACACACGGTTTATAGTGGTTCGGCTTATTCAAGCCTACGTCCACTCTTCCGCATTGACAGCCCACCAGCTAGATTTCACTATGAACAAAAAAGATATTACAATACAGTTTTCCCTTGATTCCACAGTATAGATATTTTACTACACTTTCTCAAGGTTTTCTCACGAATATAGACTCTCTTTTGCGTACAAGATTTCGCTCAACAAATGAATTAACTAAGAACAAGAAGCTTCAGACTTTGGAATTCTTCTATCATGCACACACTCGAACAACTTGAACGACTTCCTTATATACTCCTTTATGCCATCATACTCGTTAGCACTTACCAAAGGAATTCCTCCAATCTACCCATTGGACGAAATCAATTAGAAAGATTATTCGAGCGATTAAAGGAACATGTCAATAGCCCATCAATTTTGCTTGCCCATACAATCAGGATCTCGATTTCCATAAGTAGAACTTTCCAAGTATACTTCGCCAATCATCGGATCCTTAATCTCTGAATCAATCATGATCAAATAAAGGATTCCGTTATGTCATATCCAGCCAAGAGATCTTCTCCAGTCGATAAAATTACATCTTTAATGAAACACCAAGTTTTGGATAACCCTTCTTCAACGGATTAGAAATTGTCAATGAGAATAGACTTTGAGTTTTGAGTATGGTTGTCCGGAGGTCTTCAAACTTTAAATAGTAGAGTTTGCAAATCTTCAGACTAGACTGATGGAAACGTTTTGTCAACTTTAAAACACATCACAAAGATTTCTCCAACAATCTCTCCCTTTTTTATGGTGACAAAACTTTCCTGCAAATTTGGATAACTTTGACCTGCAAAACATTACTTAAGCAAATATGGATATCTTATAAAGATAAATGGCTTGATGAATGATTACACTAGAATCTGCAATCACAGAAAAATAGGTTAGTCTTGCATGTAAGTAAAGCCATCCATAATATATCGATAGTACTTAATATAAGCAGTCAAATCCAAATCCCAAATTCAGTCCACATCCAGACACAAAAGTAAAGTCAAATAAACATCAAAATAAATCAAAAGTTCAAGTTCAAAGTTTCAAATCTTGCATCTCTCCCATTTTTTGTCAGCATAAAAAAGGTTGAGATGAAATGGAATAGAGTCAAGATTGCTGGGGAACACGAACAAGCTAGAAATCTCCCATTTACTGAGCGATGCCTTCCAGCTTTTTCAATTCTTCCTTCAGTTGAGCTACATCTTCACCCTTAGCATTTGCTTGAATCTGAAGAGCAAGGGCTTGGATCTAATCATTCAAAGATACTAAAGAATCTTGTCTTGCATTTTGCAAATTCTGGACTTCGCATCGTAGAGCATATATCTGACCTCGCATTTCCAGGAGAATATCAAGAATTCTACGAAAATCTGCTGAATTATCGATCTGCGTACTAGCTTTTGCATGGTCAAATGGAGTAAAGGCAGACGATGACAGATCAGCATAATCACGCAGATTTTGCGAAGAAACATCATGTCCTTCCTCAGGAAATTGAGAGGTATAAATGTCCTCTGGATCTGCTGGAAAGCGACTGACTCCCTCACTGGTAGCAGGATATGAGGACAGTCCTCTTTTCTCACGATCTCCCCCTATTTCCATGCCTCCAGGTGGAGAAAAGTTTTTCTCATGTTCTCCTTCCTCTTGATCTCTTTTCTCCTCCTCTGCATCTCTTTCTTCAGCTTCTCTTTCCTCTATTTCTTTCTCCTCTACTTCTTTCTCTTCTCTTTCTCCAGTCCTCTGTTATGAGTCTTTCTTTGGAACAGAACGACTCAGATTCTTCAATGCCATTGCAGAAATGGTGATGTCTTCCTCATCATATTCATCCTCAAAGATGAAAGCTCTTCTTTTCTTGGATGGAGCAACAATGGGTTCCTTCCCTTTTCTCTTTGCAGTCGAAGAGATTTGATGAGTTTTGACAGGGGTTTTCTCCTTGAATTTCTCCAACTCCTTGCTAAGTTCCTTCAGACGTATTTTAGTCACTATTTTCAGTCCTACCACCATATGATAACAAGATCGAGTACAGAGAATTTGTGGAGGCTGAATATTCAGATGTCTGAATAACTTCATTACAAGACCTGGATAAGGAAGTTGACCTTTGTCCTTCACCACTGCTCTATACATGTGGAACATAACAGTGTGAGAAAGAGAAAACTTTTTCCCAGTGATGATGGCATACATCAGCTTTGCCTTTGAATTTGAAACATCAGTCTTTGAAGTAGATTTCGATCTAACAATTAATGACAATCTTGTGAAGCTGAATGTTAAATGCGCTCATCCTCAAGTAGGAAATATTTTCCTCTATTCTTCTATACTTAACAAGTTCCAACGTAGCACGAGCAATAGAGACATTGATCGGTTGATATCTCCCTCTTTCAACCCCAATGACATCAGCCAACATATCTACATCCACCACATAGTCCTGATCTTGGACACTAAAAGAGAATCTATTTGCATCCAAGAAACTAAGATTCGAATAGAAATAAGTAGTGAGTTCAGCATAGGCTTCTGTAGAGTCAAAATAGAATTGTTCAAGTTGAAGAAGATTGAATTTTTCCCTCAAATTGACATTCACAACATCAAGAAAATCAAAATCCACACTTCTAGGGTTTATTACCACACGCTTCAACAACTTAGAATATAAACGCTTTTGTTCCTTCGATTGAAACAAATTTGTCCTTTTTCCTCGAATTTTTGCCACAACTCCCATTCTCGGTTGAAACTGACTATACAACTTATCATCATCATTCCCATCTGGCTAATTCAGCCCTCCAACATGCGGATCACTTGGGATATTAGCAAAGGTTTCTTCTGCCAACCCCACAGGGGCAATTCCCAAACCCTCCATATTGCGTAAAAAGATGTACTCATTTCCATACCCTTTGTCCTTGAGAAACTCATTGATGTAGTTCAATGGAGTTCCACCTCTTTTCAAAGCACGATAAAGCTTGTAAATAAAAAAGGGCTTTTGAATTCTTATAGGATCCGCGCCTTCGATGATTTCTTTATTTTCTCGATGAGCATCATCATGTGGACTAGATGGAAGAGAATGACGCTGTTGAGAATGTTGTGGGCTCTGCTGCTGACTGGGAGACTCTTCTTCCTCAGTGAGATCGAAGTGCATAGGCCCCTCATGCATTTGCGGTCCCCTACTTGCAATCCTCGAAGACTTCCTTTGAGACGACATCTTTCACAGTTTTTGAAAGATTCCAAACTTGACTTTCCCAAGAAGGATGACAACTTTTTCGAAGATTAAACAAGAGAAGAAAACAAAAATGGAGGATCGGTGCTTTCTTAGGGTTTTTGGAGAGTAAAGCGAAGAAGAAACAACAGTGTATAAACAGTCGAAGAGAGTCATACGGAACATCATAAAAGAAAGTAAAAAGATGCATTTTCAAAAAATAACTGCATTTTTCAAAAAATTAAATAATAGTAATTTCAAAAATAACTCCTTTTTCGAAAAGGAAACGTTGCAATAATCACGTCAATTAAAGATAGCAATAATCAAACACGGTTGATGATCGTACCTTTTCAAGATGAGATTCGAGAGAGAGAATAACTTACTGTCAAAGTCTTGTTTGTCTGAGTTTGAGAGTCTCTAGACTTTAACTTCTTCAAACCTCAAAATGTTAAGTCTGGAGCTGATGATTTCAAATTGATTTTTCTCTACAGGCTTTGTGAATATATCCGCCAATTGGTTCTTTGAGTCAACAAACTTAATTGAAATTTCTCCATTTTGAACATGATTTCTAATGAAGTGATGTCAAATCTCTATATACTTTGCTCTTGAGTGAAGAATTAGATTTTTGGTGAGATTGATTGCGCTGGTGTTGTCACATTTAATCTTCATGCATGAATCTTCAATTCCAAAGTCTCTTAGCTGTTGTTTTATCCATAGAATTTGTGAACAACAACTTCCAAGAGCTACATATTTTGCTTTTGCTGTAGAGAGAGCTATTGTACTTTGCTTCCTTGAAAACCAAGACACTGTCCTGCTTCCAAGTAGTTGACAAGTACACGAGGTGCTCTTTCTATTAACTCTGCATTTGGCTAGATCTGCGTCTGAGTACCCAAGAAGAGTAAAGTCTCCCTTTTTAGGATACCAAAGACTAAGACTTGAAGTTAAAGCAATGTATTTGATAATACGCTTTGCAGCACTTAAATGAGATTCTTTAGGGTCTGCTTGAAATTTGGCACAAATGCAAACATTAAACAAAATGTCAAGTCTAGAAGCAATAAGATAAATAAGTGAGCCAATGATACTCATTATAGCTTCTAGTCGACTTTCTTTCCTCCTTCATCTTTGTCTATCTTGAAGGAACTTGACATTGGTATATCAGCCTTTTTGCAATTGTCCAATCCAAACTTTTTGACAAGATCGTTAGCATATTTTTCTTGATGAATAAAAGTTCCTTCCTTCAATTTTTTCACTCGAAGCCTGAGAAAGAAGGTTAACTCACCCATCATGCTCATTTCAAATTCATCTTACATAGTCTTAGAGAATTTATTGCACAGACTTTCATTAGGAGATTCAAAAATAATATTATCGACATATATTTGAACTAGCACAAAACTTTTACTTTCTCTTTTGATAAACAGAGTAGTGTCTATTTTACCTTTTACAAAGCTGTTTTGAATCAAAAACTTACTCAGCCTGTCGTACCAAGCTTGATGTGCTTGCTTTAAACCATATAAGGCCTTTTTGAGTCTGAATACTGAGTTTGGTTTCTTTAGGTCTTCAAACCCAGGTGGTTGTTCCACATAGACTTCCTCATGGATAAATCCATTCAGGAAGGCACTTTTGACGTCCATTTAGAATAACCTGAAATTTTTATAACAAGCAAAAGCAAGTAATAATCGAATTGCCTCCAACCTGAAATTCTTAAAACTAGTGCGTAAGTCTCGTCATAATCTATCCATTCTTCTTGCGTATATCCCTTGGCCACAAGTCTTGCTTTGTTTCTAAAGACTTTTCCTTTCTCGTTCATCTTGTTCCTGAAAATCAATTTAGCTCCAACAATAGATTTACCTTTTGGTTTATGAGTCAATTCCCAGACATCATTAATGCTGAATTGCTTGAGTTCTTATTGCATAGCTTCAATCCAGCTTTCATCAGATAAAGCTTATTCTATGCTTTTGGGTTCTATTTCAGAAATAAGAGTCACATCACTAGACTCTTCATGCCTTTTTGGATCTTGTGCGAATTCCTTCATTAATGTTGCCAATAATGAGATCTTTGGGGTGACTGGACTTATGCTTCCAGTTACTGGTTAAATTGTCAGGTTGATGATCACTTCCTTCATTTGAATCTTCAACAATCATTTGTTGCTAGTCTTTCAAAGTTTGAGCTGCTTCCTAAGATTTAGACTTTGTAGAGTCTGGAGCAGGTTCAGGTTCTTCAAGATGAGTCTGAATAGTTTCATTTTGCATAGAATCTTGGAATTTGACATTTATTGATTCCTCCACAGATTAAGTCTTCTTATTGTAGACTCTATACACTTTGCTTGAGGTTGAATATCTAAAGAAAATGCCTTCATCCGATCTTTCTTCAAACTTGCCAACTCGATCATTTGCATTTTTTAATATAAAGCATTTGCATCCAAACACATGAAAATATGAAACAATAGGCTTCTTTTTTTTGAATAACTCATAGGGGGTTTTTTTCTAAAATAGGCCTTAGAAAAACTCTATTAATAATATAACATGCTGTTGAAACTGCTTCAACTAAAAAACGTGAAGAGATGTTGCTTTCAATTAGAAGAGTTCTAGCCATTTCTTGAAGTGATCTATTCTTTCTTTCCGCAACTTCATTTTGCTATGGAGTATATGGAGAGGAGAACATATGCTGAAAACTAGATTCATCACAAAATTTTGTGAAATATTGATTTTCAAATTCACCTCCATGGTCTGTTCTTATTGATATAGCTAGTACGAATACCTAGAGGGGGTGAATAGGTATATAAAAGATTTTTCTTTGAGATTCCACAATACTTAAACAGTTGAAGAATTTGCAACAAATAATAATCAACATAAGACTGAGTAAAGAGAGGAGAGAATTGAACACGTGGTTTATAGTGGTTCGGCTTGATTCAAGCCTACGTCCACTCTTCTGTACTGACAGCCAATTGGCTGGATTCTACTATGAACAAAGAGATGTTACAGCGTTGATCTTCCTTGATTTCTAGGTGTAGATGATCTACCACACTCGCTCAAGGTAACACCGAGTATAAACACTCTCTGTGTATACAATTTCGCTCAAACTGTATCGACTAATAATCAAGGTGTTTCAGACTCTGGAATTTCTCTATCGATCATGCTCTTTAGACAACGAGAACGTCTTCCTTTTTATACTCCTT
Organism: Eucalyptus shirleyi; assembly: GCA_017140165.1. NCBI lineage: Eukaryota > Viridiplantae > Streptophyta > Magnoliopsida > Myrtales > Myrtaceae > Eucalyptus > Eucalyptus shirleyi. The sequence goes on along the minus strand of CM029448.1, from coordinate 25,223,031 downwards.
TATGCCATCATACCGTTGGCACTTACCAAAGGAATTCCTCCAATCTACCCGTTGGATGGAATCGATTAAGGAGATCGTTCGAGCTATAAAAGGAACCCGACGATAGCCCATCAATCCTGTTCACCCATACAATCAGGATCTTGGTTTCCAAGAATAGAACATTCCAAGAATATTTCGTCGACCACCGGATCTTCAATTGATCTAGATACAAATAAAAGAATCCGATATATATTTATCCAACCAAGAGATCTTCTCCAAAGGATAGGATTAAATCCTTAACCATAAACTTCGGCTCTGGATTTCCTTCGTCACTAGATCAGAAAGGCTGTCAATGAGAATAATCTTAAGTCTTAAGTCTTGAGTCTTGAGTTTTGAGTGCTGAGTCTGGTGATCAGCAAGTCTTCAGATTTTAAACAGATGGTCTCTAAATATCCAGACTAGACTGATAGAAACGTTTTGTCAGCTTCAAAATATTTTGGAAAGATTTCTCCAACAATCTCCCCCTTTTTGATGGTGACAAAACTTTCCAGTAGATTTGAACGACTTTGACCTGCAAAAAACATTTCTCAAGCAATATGGCTATCTAATAGAGATTAATAAAACAACCAGACTCTGCATCTATAGAAAATTGGTTAGTCTAAACAACCAGACTCTGCATCCACAGAAAATTGGTTAGTCTTTCATGAGTAATACCATAAGCAAACAGTCAAGCATCAAAGTCAAGTCTACTGCAATCACATTCAATTCACACCCAAGTTCACTCAAGTCATACTCAAAAAATAGACACATTCAACCACAAATCAAAATCAAAGTTCAAGTTCAGTTTAAAGTTCGTTCAAATTTGCAATTCTCCCCCTTTTCGTCAACATAAAAAAGGTGAGAAAAGCGTCAGGTTTGCTTGGGAATGCGCACGATCTTGAAATCTCCCATCGACTGGACTATGCCATCTAGCCTCTTCAAGTCTTCCCTTAGCTGAGCTACCTCCTGTCCTTTGGCATTGGCTTGCAGTTGTAGAGCGAGGTCTTTCATTTTGTCTTCCAGGGTAACTGAAGATGCTTGTCCAGCATTCTTGATGGCTTGAATTTCACAGTCCAGAGCATAGATTTGGCCCCGCATTTCCAGAAGAACATCCATAATACGACAAAAATCTGCAGAATTGTCCGTCTGCGTACTTGCATTTGCTTTCTCAGATGGGGTAAATGCAGACGATGACGTTTCTGTATAATCTTGCAGATTTGGTGTTGATGTATCGTGTCCTTCTTCAGGCAATTGGGAGGCCTGAAACTCTTTTGGATATGCTGGAGATTGTCTTGGACCTTCACTATTGGCAGCATGAGGTGTGGACCTTTCTTGCTCGCCAACTCCCCCTGTCTCTAGGACCTCAAATGGGGAAGAGTGATGATCATGCTCTTCTTGATTCACCTTCTCTCCAGATTCGGCTGCAGACTTTTCTTTCTCTTCTTTAGCTTCTTTCTCCTTCTCTCTCTGCTTTGCTTCTTCTCTGAACTTGGCTTGCTCCTCTTCTTCTCTCTGTTTCTTCTGAAGTTCTGTCGATTGAGGCACATAACGTCTGGTTCTTATCAAAGCAGTGATTGTGAGATCTTCCTCCTCATCTTCATCCTCCAAGATGAGGGTTCTCTTCTTTTTGGATGGGGCACCAATGGCCTCCTTCCCTTTTCTCTTTGAAGCAGACGGAACTGGAGTCTTGACTCGGAATTTTTCCATTGCCTTGGAAAGTTCTTTTAGACGCATCTTCGTTAACATCTTCAAACCTACCACTATCTTATCGCACGGTCGAACACAAAGTGTATGTGGCGGTTCAATATTCATGTGTCTGAAGATCTTGGTCACCAGACCTGGGTAAGGAAATTGTCCCTTGTCCTTCGACATTGCTCTATACATGTGAAAGAGAATAGTGTGAGGGAGAGAGAACTTCTTTCCTGAGTTGATTGCGTACATCAGTTTTGCCTCGGAATTAGACACATCAGTCTTTGATGTAGACTTTGGTCTAATGCAATTGATCACAATTTTGTGCAGCACAAAAATTGATGGCACGCATCCTTGAATAGATAATTCTTCCCTCGATATCTCTATCTTTGACAAGTTCCATTGAGGCACGAGCAACTAAGACTTTGACTGGTTGATAACGTCCTCGTTCAACTCCAATTATGTCCACCAACATGTCTACGTCTACCACATAATCCTGGTCTCTAACACTGAATGATATTCTATTTGCATCTATAAAGCTGAGATTCGAATAGAAATACGCAGTCAGTTGTGCATAACCGTCTGTGGTATCAGTGCAGAATTGCTCAAGTTAAAGCAATTTGAACTTTTCCCTTAAGTTCACGTTAACGGCATCCAAGAAATCGAAATCGACACTCTTAGGGTTTATCACCCCTCGTTTCAGCAGTCTGAAAAACAAATTCTCCTGTTCCTTTGATTTGAATAACTCCATTCTCTTTCCCTTCACCTTTGTAGCAATACCCATTCTAGGTTGAAAATCACTGAACATTTTATCATCGTCGTTTCCTTCAGTCGAATTAGGTCCCGACATATGAGGGTCACTGGGAATATTCGCAAGAGCTTCCTCTGCTTTACCCTTGGGAGCAATTCCCAAATCCTCCATTTTTCTCAGAAAGATATACTCATTCCCATAATGCTTATCTTTGAGAAAATCATCCACGTATTTCAACGGAGTCCTAGTACTTTTCAACGCACAGTAGAGTTTGTAAATAAAAGAGGGTTTTTGGACTCTTACAGGGTCTGCATCCTCGATTATCTCTTCCTCCGGTTGTTGGCCCGCACCTTGTGGGGTAGATTGCGTTGAGTGACGTGGTGGAGAGTGAATCAGGCTCTCTTGCTGACTCGATAATTCTTCCTCTTCGGTGAGATCGAAATGGGTAGGTCCCTCCTCCATTCTCTGTGGTCCCCTGTTCGCGATTCTTGAAGACTTCCTCGAAGAAGACATTCTTCCTTGTCGTTGAAAGATTTATTTACTTACTTTCCCAAGAAAAGATGACAACTTTCTCGAAGATGAACACGAAGTAGAAACCGGATTGGGAGGAGAATGCTTTTTAGGGTTTTGAAGATTGGAAAAAGAAAACTGTATATATATAACTTAGTTTTGAAAAGGGGAAGTTCAATCGGTACAAGGAAAGTGTACGGACACTTCTTTTTAAAATCAATAACTGCCAAAATTAATCTTTTTGAAAAGACAAGATTTCGTTTTTCACGGAGACTACCAAATAACTGAACGAAAGATCATACCTTTTCGAGTTTAAATAAAATAGCAATTTACAGTCTATAGCCATCAAAGTCTAAGTCTGAGGATTTAGAGTTTGAGAGATTAGGGTCTGATGGATTAGAGTCTGATGATCGTCAACTTTCTGAGTCTGAGGGTTAGAGAGTCTCTAGACTTTAACTTCTTCGAGCTTCAAAATGTTGAGTCTGGAACGGATAAAATCGAATTAATTTTTCTCTAAAGGCTTTGTGAATATATCCGCTAGTTGACTTTTTGAATCAACAAATCGAATCGAGATTTCTCCATTTTGAATATGATCTCTAATGAAGTGATGTCGAATCTCTATATGCTTTGCTCTTGAATGAAGAATTGGATTTTTGGTGAGATTGATTGCGCTGATGTTGTCACATTTGATTTCTGTGCATGAGTCTTCAATCCCAAAGTCTTGTAGCTATTGTTTTATCCATAGAATTTGCGAACAACAGCTTCCAAGAGCTACATACTCTGCTTCTGTTGTTGAGAGAGCCACAGTGCTTTGTTTTCTTGAAAACCAAGACACTACCCTGCTTCCAAGCAACTGGCAAGTTCCTAAAGTACTCTTTCTATCTACCCTGCAACCGGCCAGATCTGCGTCTGAATATCCTAGAAGATTAAAGTCTCCCTTCTTAAGATACCAAAGACCGATGCTTGAAGATGAAGCGATGTATTTAATGATACGTTTTGAAGCACTGAGATGGGATTCTCGAGGATCTGATTGAAACCTAGCACATATGCAAACACTCAACAAAATGTCAGGTCTAGAAGCAGTAAGATAAAGAAGTGAACCAATGATGCTCCTATACAGCTTTTGATCAACTTTCTTCCCTTCTTCATCTTTGTCTATCTTCAAAGAACTTGACATTGGTATATCAGTCTTTTTGCAATTTTCCAATCCAAACCTTTTGACCAGATCTTTAGCATATTTTTCTTGATAAATGAAAGTTCATTCCTTCAATTGCCTTACTTGAAGACCAAGAAAGAATGTTAATTCTCCCATCATACTCATTTCAAACTCATCCTGCATAGACTTAGAAAATTTCTTGCATAGACTTTCATTAGAGGATCCAAAAATAATATCATCCACATATATTTGAACAAGTAAAAAGCTTTTGTTTTCCTTTTTGATAAATAAAGTAGTATCTACTTTACCTTTGACAAAGCCATTCTGTAATAAGAACTTACTTAGTCTGTCGTACTAAGCTCGAGGTGCTTGCTTTAAACCATACAAGACCTTTTTCAATCTGAAGACTGAGTCTGGCTTCTTTGGGTCTTCAAACCCAGGTGGTTGTTCCACATATACTTCCTCTTGGATAAATCCATTTAGGAAGGCACTTTTGACGTCCATTTGGAATAACCTGAAATTTTTATAACAAGCAAACGCAAGTAATAGTCGGATAGCTTCTAACCTTGCTACAGGAGTGTAAGTCTCATCATAGTCTATTCCTTTTTCTTGCGTGTATCCTTTGGCCATGAGTCTTGCTTTGTTTCGTACGACTTTTCCTTTTTCATTCATCTTATTTCTGAACACCCATTTGGCTCCAATAACAGTTTTACCTTTCGGTTTAGATGTCAATTCTCAGACATCATTAATGTTGAACTGTCTGAATTCCTCTTGCATAGCTTCGATCCAGCTTTCATCAGATAAAGCTTCTTCTATGCTTTTTGGTTCAATTTCAGAAATGAGAGCCACAGCACTAGACTCTTCACGTCTTTTAGATCTGGTGCGAATTCCTTCATTAATTCGCCGATAATGAGATCTTTAAGATGACTGGACTTGTGCTTCCAGTTACTGGTTGATTTGTCTGGATGATGATCTCTTTCTTTGATTGAATCTTCATGAACATCTTGATGCTAGTTTTCTAGAGTCTGAGATACTTCTTGAGTTGTAAGCTTTGGAAGGTCTGGAGCAGGTTCAGACTCTTCATACTGAGTCTGACTAGATTCATCTAGCATAGAGTCTTTAAATTTGACATTCATTGACTCCTCCACAGACTGGCTCTTCTTGTTGTAGACTCTGTAGGCTTTGCTTGATGTAGAATATCCAAGAAAGATGCCTCCATCTGATCTTTTTTCAAACTTACCAACTCGATCTTTTGCATTTTTCAATATAAAACATTTGCAACCGAACACATGGAAGTATGAAACAATGGGTTTCTTACATTTGAATAATTCATAAGGGGTTTTCTCTAAAATAGGTCTTAGGAAGACTCTATTGATGATATAGCATGCTGTTGAAACAGCTTCAGCCCAAAAACGTGAAGAAATTTTACTTTCAATTAAAAGAGTTCTAGCCATTTCTTGAAGAGATCTATTCTTTCTTTCCACAACTCCATTTTGCTGAGGAGAGTATGGAGAGGAGAACACATGCTTAAATCCAGATTCATCACACAATTTTGTGAAATCTTGATTTTCAAATTCACCTCTATGATCTGTTCTTATACTTGAGATAACACATCCTTTTTCATTTTGAACCTTTTTAACAAATTTTTCAAAATACGAGAAGGTTTCTGACTTGCTTGCAAGGAAAAATACTCAAGTAAAACGGGAGTAATCGTCTACAATTACAAGGCAATATTTCTTACCTCCAATACTCTAGGTTCTGGTTGGTTTGAAGAGATCCATATGCAGCAGCTGTAGTACATGATTAGTAGAGACATGATTTATTGGCTTAAATGAATTTCTTACCTGCTTTCCCAGAATACATGGTGTGCATGGATTGGACTTTTGGTATGGTAATTTGGGTAGACCTCGAACAAGCTGCTTTGAAGAGATTTTAGCTAATTGCTTCATGTTGACATGACCAAGCTTTCTGTGCCATAAGCTTGCTTCATCTTGAATTGAGATTAGGCATTGCGATTCATTTAGATTCATGTCTAAGAGGTAGATATTTTCATGTCTTTGACTCATGAAAGACTGAGCAGAGTCTTTACTGATTCCGGAGCATATTCCTTCTTGAAAGGAGATCTTGAAACCAATATTACACAACTGGCTAATGCTGAGAAAGTTATAGTTGAGTCATTCCACTAGAGAAACATTGCTTATTGTGAGATTTCCAATTTTCATAGTTTTAAATCCCACAATGTTTCCTTTGCCGTTTCCTCCAAATGAAACTTTTCCACCATTCACTTGAATAAGCTTTATGAAGCAGTTTGAGTCTCCTGTCATGTGTCTTGAACATCCACTGTCAAGATACCATTTTACCTTTTTCTTGACGGAGACCTGCATTTAAAAAAGAGTCTCCAGCTTTCTTTGGTACCCAAATTTTCTTGGGTCCTTTGGTGTTAGCAGAATAAACATTATTAGGCCATACTTTCTTAACATGCATCCAAACCATAGGACATTATTTTTCAAAGTGATCCAGACTATTACACTTTGAACACCTTAGAGCATTTCAACCTACAGACTTTACAAAAACTTTCTTGAAATGATTTTTGTAAGCCTCTCTCGACGGTCTTTTCTTAATCCTTTCTTTTACTTTAGGAAAATCAATCAAGGGAATTGTTTCTGCTGTTATACCTAGACCAGACTTATTGAAGTAAGGTCTTTAAACTGAAAGAACTTTTTCAAGTTTTTCAGACCCTATCGAAAATTTCTTTGAAGTATTTGATAAGTCAGTTTTTAAAAAATATTTTCTTTCAAAAGATTATCTTTTTTTCTTTAAGAGTAGAAACATTCAAGTCTAAACTTTTAACTTTTTCTTCTAAAATGATTTTCTTTTGTTTTAGATCTGAGTTTTCCTTTTTAAGTTCGGAAATTCTTTCGAGAGAAGTCTTAAGACTGAAACATAGTTCATCAATGTATTTAGAGACATTGATAGGAATTTTAAAATCACTTACCTCAAATTCGCTGTCTGAGTCTGATCTAGAATCTGAGTCTGAGTCTGAATGTGCCATCAAACATATGTTGGCATATTCATTATCACTTTCTTCACACTCTGTATCACTCCATGTTTCGGCTTTGAAAGCTTTTCGAAACTTCTCAGCTTTTCCTCTTTTCTTCTTCAGAAGAGGACAGTTGGGTCTGATGTGTCTCTTCTTCTTACATTCGAAGCAGACTACATCTTTGTTTGGTTCCTCATAATCAACAGACTTGGTCTGTTATCTTTGCAAACTTTGTTTCTTTGAGTTGAACCTTCTTCATTTTCTATTCAGTTTTCTAAATCTTCTTATCATGAGAGCGAGCTTCTCATCGTCCATATCATCTTCAGAATCTGTATCATCAGAGTCATCATTTGATTTTAATGCAATAGATTTCTTACCTCTTGGATCTTCGTCTTCATTAATTCGTTCCACTTCATAAGATTGAAGAGTTCCAATTAGCTCGTCGACAGATAGTGGCATAATTCTTTGCGTCTCTCTTATTGAAGTCTTTATATGATTCCACTCCTTGGAGAGTCCACGCAGTAGCTTGTTCACCTTCATGGGATCAGAAATTTTTTGTCCTTGGTTCTCAAGACCATTGACAATATCTGTAAAACGACTAAACATGTCAGTTATAGATTCTCCTGATTTCATTTTGAAGGCTTTATATTGACCGAGGAGAATGTTAATTCTTGTCTCCTTCACTCGATCTATTCTTTCATAGGTGATATGTAATCTGTCCCATACTTCTTTTGCTGTAACACAAGAAGATATTATGTTATATTCAGTTGGTGACAAAGCACAATATAAAGAGTAAATTGCTTTTGCATCGAGTGCTTGTCTCTTGTTTATCTCTTCCTGAGTCATTCCGCTGGTTTCAACTTCTTTTCCTCTTTCAGAGACTGATGCAGCAGTTGGAGTGATTCCTCTTTCCACAACGTCCCATTCCAGAGGATCCTTTGATCGTAGGAAAGCTTTCATCTTGTTCTTCCAGATGTTGTAATCCTTTCCATCAAAGTAGGCTGGTCTCAGGTATTGCTTTGCCCTTCCACCAGCCCCGGTGCCAAAGATACTAGCCATGGATCTTTTACTCTGAAGTAAGACACTTCAAATAAAGTAAGAACACGAGCTCTGATACCAATTGATATAGCTAGTACGAGTACCTAGAGGGGGTGAATAGGTATATAAAAGATTTTTCTTTGAGATTCCACAATACTTAAACAATTGAAGAATTTGCAACAAATAATAATCAACGTAAGACTGAGTAAAGAGAGGAGAGAATTGAACACGCGGTTTATAGCGGTTCAGCTTAATTCAAGCCTACGTCCACTCTTCTGCACTGACAGCCAATTGGTTGGATTCTACTATGAACAAAGAGATGTTACAACGTTGATCTTCCTTAATTTCTAGGTGTAGATGATTTACCACACTCGCTCAAGGTAACACCAAGTATAAACACTCTCTGTGTATACAATTTCGCTAAAACTGTATCGACTAATAATCAAGGTGCTTCAGACTCTAGAATTTCTCTATCGATCACACTCTTTAGACAACGAGAATGTCTTCCTTTTTATACTCCTTTATGCCATCATACCGTTGGCACTTACCAAAGGAATTCCTCCAATCTACCCGTTGGACGGAATCAATTAAGGAGATCGTTCGAGCTATAAAAGGAACCTAACGATAGCCCATCAATCCTATTCGCCCATACAATCAGGGTCTTGGTTTTCAAGAATAGAACATTCCAAGAATATTTCGTCGACCACTGGATCTTCAATTGATCTAGATACAAATAAAAGAATCCGATATATATTTATCCAACCAAGAGATCTTCTCCAAAGGATAGGATTAAATCCTTAACCATAAGCTTCGGCTTTGGATTTCCTTCGTCACTGGATCAGAAAGGCTGTCAATGAGAATAATCTTGAGTCTTAAGTCTTGAGTCTTGAGTCTTGAGTGCTAAGTCTGGTGATCAGCAAGTCTTCAGACTTTAAATAGACGGTTTGCAAATATCTAGACTAGACTGATAGAAACGTTTTGTTAGCTTCAAAATATTCTGGAAAGATTTCTCCAACACTTATACTTGAAATAACATACCATTTTTCGTTTTGAACCTTTTTAGCAAAATTTTCAAATTAAGAGAAAGTTTCAAACTTACTTGCCAGGAAATACACCCAAGTAAATTGAAAGTAGTCATCCACAATTACTAGGCAATATTTCTTACCTCCAATACTCTGTGTTCTGGTTGGTCCAAAGAGATCCATATGCAGAAGTTGCAGTACACGGCTAGTGGAAATTGAGATAGCTAGTACAAGCACCTAGAGGGGGTAAATAGGTACACAAACAATTTATTGAGATACGGAAGCAATTCTAGGCAACCGATAGAAAGGAAGTTCTCTATTGATTAACAAAATGAAGTATGATCAAAGTAAAGAGAGTAAGGAAGAGAAAATTGAACAAAAGGTTTATAGTGGTTCGGCTTATTCCAAGCCTACGTCCACTCTTCCGCACTGACAGCCCATCGGTTGGATTTCACTATGAACAAAAGAGAAGTTACAGCAGAACTTTTCATTGATTCCACAGTGTAGATGTTCTACCACACCTCCTCAAGGTTTCTCATAAATATAGACTCTCTTTTGTGTACAAGATTTCGCTCAAGGGAATTGTCTAAACAATAGGAAGCTTCAGACTTTGGAATTCTTCTAACGCACACACCTCGAACAACTTAGAATGTCTTCCTTGTATATTCCTTCATGCCATCATACCCGTTGGCACTTACCAAAGGAATTCCTCAAATCTACCTATTGGACAGAATCAATTAAGAAGATTATTCGAGCTATTAAAGGAACGTGTCGATAGCCCATCACTCCTATTATCCCATACAATCAGGATCTCGGTTTCCATAAGTAGAACATTCCAAGAATATTTAGGCAATCATCGGATCCTTAATCTTCGAGTCAATCTCGATCAATTAAAGGATTCTGTTATGTCTATTCTAGCCAAGAGATCTTCTCTAGTCGATAAGGCCATATCCTTAATGAAACATCCAGTTCTGGATAACCTTTCTTCAACAGATTAGAGATTGTTAATGAGGATAGACTTTGAGTCTTGAGTTTGGCTGTTTGGAGGTCTTCAAACTTTAAATAGCAGAGTCTGCAAACCTTCAGACTAGACTGATGGAAACGTTTTGTCAGCTTCAAAACACTTCAAGAAGATTTCTCCAATAGTCTCCCCCTTTTTGATGGTGACAAAACTTTCCTGCAGATTTGGACAACTTTGACCTGCAAAACATTTCTCAAACATATATGCATATCTTACAGAGATAAATGGCTAAATGAATAACACTAGGATCTGCAACCACAGAAAATAGGTTAGTTTTGGTATGCGATAAAGCCATCCATAAGATATCAATAGAAGCAGTCAAGTCCAAGTCTAGTTAAGTTCTCATCCAGACACAAAAACAAAGTTAAACAGAGTTAAACATCAAAACAATCCAACAATCCACACGATTAAAAGTCAAAGAGTTCAAATCTTGCATCTCTCCCCCTTTTTGTTAGCATTAAAAAGGTTGAGATGAAAATGGAATAAAGTCAAGATTGCTTGGGAACGTGGGTAAGCTGGAAATCTCCAATAGACTGAACGATGCCTTCCAGCGTTTTCAAGTCTTCCTTTAGTTGTGTAATCTCCTCACCTTTGGCATTGGCCTGAATTTGAACAGTGAGGGCTTGAATTTGATCATTCAATGAACATGAAGAAACTTGACCCGCATTTTGCAAGTTTTGAACCTCGCATCCTAGAGCATAAATTTGACCTCGCATCTCCAAGAGAATATCCATAATTTTGCGAAAATCTGCTACATTATCAGTTTGAGTACTTGCTTCGGCCCGATATGATGGAGTAAATGCAGACGATGGTAGATCAGTATAATCACGCAGGTTTGGCGATGAAACTTCATGACCTTCTTCAGGAAATTGAGAGGCATAAATTTCCTCCGGGTCTGCTGGAGAGCGACTGACTCCCTCACTTGCAGCAAGATATGAGGACTTCCCTCTTTTCTCTTGATTTCCCCTTGTTTCCATGCCTTCAGTTGGAGAAGAGTGTTCCTCATGTTCTACTTCTTCTCTTTTCTCTTCTTCTTCTTTCTCAACTCTTTCCTTTTTAGCTTCTCTTTCTTCTTCTCCCTTCTCCTCTTCTTCCTTCTCCTCTGTTGCTTTCGTCCTTTGTTCCAATTCTTTCTCTGGAACAGAACGACTCAAATTTTTCAAAGCCATTGCAGAAATGGTGATGTTTTCATCATCATCATCTTCATCTTCAACAATAAGAGCTCTTCTTTTCGGCCTTGAAGCAACCAAGGGCTCATTTCCTTTCATTTTTGATGAAGAAGAGGGTTGATGAGCTTTGGCTGAAGTCTTCTCCTTGAATTTCTCCAACGCCTTGTTCAATTTCTTCAGACACATTTTGGTCACCATTTTCAGTCCTACCACCATATGATCGCACGATCGAACAAAAAAAATTTGCGGAGGTTGAATATTCAGATGTCTGAATAACTTCGTCACAAGACTTGGGTAAGGGAGTTGACCTCTGTCCTTCATCATGGCTCTATACATATGGAACATAACAGTGTGAGGAAAAGAAAACATTTTCCCAATAAGGATGGCATACATTAGCTTTGCCTCTGAACTTGAAACATCAGTGTTGGAAGTTGATTTTGGTCGGAGGCAATTGATCATAATCGTGTGAAGCAAGATGTTGAACGCACTCATCCTTAAGTAGGAAATCTTTTCCTCTGTTCTCCTGTCCTTAACAAGTTCCAATGTAGCACGAGCAATAGAAACTTTGATCGGTTGATATCTTCCTCTCTTAACTCCAAACACATTTGCCAGCATATCCATATCCACAACAAAGTCTTGATCTTTGACGCTGAAAGAGAATCTATTTGCATTCAAGAAGCTAAGATTTGAATAGAATTAAACGGTTAGTTCAACATAGGCCTTTGTAGTGTCGGACCAGAACTTTTCAAGTTGAAGATAACCAAACTTTTCCCTCAAGTTTACATTCACAGCATCCAGAAAATCAAAATCCACACTCCTAGGGTTTATCACCCCATGCTTCAGCAATTTTGAGTACAGATCATTTTGTTCCTTCGATCTGAATAAGTCTCCCCTTTTTCCTCGATTTTCAACCGCAACACCCATTCTCGGTTGAAATTGGCTATACAATTTGTCATCATCATTTTCATCTACAGGATTAACTCCCCAATCATGAGGATCACTTGGGATATTCGCAAGGGTTTCTTCTGCCAACCCTTTACGAGCAATTCTCAAACTTTCCATTTTTCGCAAAAAGATATATTCATTTCCATACCCTTTTTCTTTAAGAAAATCATCGACATAGTTCAAAGGAGTATGAGTCCCTTTTAAAGCATGATACAACTTATAAATAAAAACGGGCTTTTGAACTCTTACAGGGTCTGCATCCTCAATGATTTATTCCTCTTGTTGATGATCAACGCCTTGAGGACTAGATGGAGGAGAATGACACTGCTGAGAATGTTGTGGGCTCTGCTGCTAATCTGGAGACACTTCATCTTTGGTGAGATCGAAGTGCGTAGGCCCCTCACTCATTCGCCGTGGTCCCCTGCTTGCGATTCTCGAAGACTTTCTTGAAGACGACATCTTTCTCAGTTTTTGGAAGATTCCTTGCTTGACTTTCCCAAGAAAGATGACAACTTTTTCGAAGATTAAACAATGGAAGAAAACGGGAATGGAAGATCGATGCTTTCTAGGGTTTTTGAGAGTAAAGTGAAAGGGAATCAACAGTGCACGATCGGTTAAAAAGAGAGATATACGAACCGTCATAAAGGAAAATAAAAAGATGCCTTTTCAAGGCGAAAATAGTCATTTCAAAAAATAACTTCTTTTTCGAAAATGAAACGTTGCAATAATTACGTCGATTAAATAGAGCAATAATTAACCATAGTTTGACAATCGTACCTTTTCAAGATAAGATTAGAGAGAGAGAGAGAGAGAGAGACTAACTTACAGTTAGGGTCTTGTATGTCTGAGTCAGAGAGTCTTTAGACTTTGATTTCCTCATATCTCAAAATGTTGAGTCTGGAGCGGATGGTTTCAAATTGATTTTTCTCCAAATGCTTTGTAAATATATCCGCCAGTTGGTGCTTTGAATCAACAAATTGAATTGAAACTTCTCCATTTTGAACATGGTCTCTAATGAAGTGATGTTGAATCTCTATATGCTTTGCTCTTGAGTGAATAATTGGATTTTTGGTGAGATTGATAGCGCTGGTGTTGTCGCAATTAATCTCCGTGCATGAATCTTCAATTCCAAAGTCTTTTAACTGTTGTTTTATCAACAAAATTTGTGAACAACAACTCCCGAGAGCTATATATTCTGCTTCTGTTGTAGAGAGAGCGACTGTACTTTGCTTTCTTGAAAACCAAGACACTGTCTTACCTCCAAGTAGTTGACAGGTACCCGAGGTGCTCTTTCTATCGACTCTGCATCCAGCAAGGTCTGCGTCTGAATATCCAAGAAGAGTAAAGTCTCCCCTTTTTGGATACCAGAGACCAAAGCTTGAAGTTGATGAAATATATTTGATAATACGCTTTGCAGCATTTAAATGAGATTCTTTTGGGTTTGAATGAAATCTAGCACAAATGCAAACACTAAACAAAATGTCAGGTTTAGAAGCAGTAAGATAAAGAAGTGATCCGATGATACTCCTGTACAGCTTTTGGTTAACTTTCTTTCCTCCTTCATCTTTGTCTATATTTAAGGAACTTGACATTGGTATATCAGCCTTTTTGCAATTGTCCAGTCCAAACTTTTTGATAAGATCATTTGCATACTTTTCTTGATGAATGAAAGTTCCTTTCTTCAGTTGTTTTATTTGAAGTCCAAGAAAGAAGGTTAACTCACCCATCATGCTCATTTCAAATTCAACCTGCATAGTCTTAGAAAATTTCTTGCACAAACTTTCATTAGAGGATCCAAAGATAATATCATCGAGATATATTTGAACAAGCAGAAAACTTTTGCTTTCTCCTTTAATAAAAAGAGTAGTGTCTACTTCACCTTTAACAAAACAATTTCGCTTTAAAAACTTACTTAATTTGTCATACCAAGCTCGAGGTGCTTGCTTTAAGCCATATAAGGCATTTTTGAGTCTGAATACTGAGTCTGGTTTCCTTGGGTCTTCAAACCTAGGTGGTTGTTCCACATAAACTTCCTCATGAATGAATCCATTTAGGAAGGCACTTTTGACATCCATTTGGAATAATCTGAAATTCTTATGACAAGCAAATGCAAGTAATAAACAAATTGCTTCTAACCTTGCTACCGATGCATAAGTCTCGTCATAGTCGATCCCTTCTTCTTGTGTGTATCCCTTGGCCACGAGTCTAGCCTTGTTTCTTATGACTTTTCCTTTTTCGTCCATCTTGTTCTTGAAAACCCATTTAACTCCAACAATTGATTTACCTTTTGATTTAGGAGTCATCTCCCAAACATCATTAATTCTGAATTGTCTGAGTTCTTCTTGCATAGCTTCAATCCAGCTCTCATCCGATAAAGCTTCTTCTATGCTTTTAGGTTCTATTTCAAAAATAAGAGCCACAGCACTAGACTCTTGTTGCCTTTTGGATCTTGTACGAATTCCTTCATTGATGTCACCAATAATAAGATCTTTAGGATGACTAGACTTATGTTTCCAATTGCTAGTTAATTTATCAAATTGATGGTCACTTCCTTCACTTGAATCTTCAATAGTCACCTGTTGCTGGTCCTTCAAAGTCTGAGGTGCTTCTTGAGATTTACACTTTGTATAGTCTAGAGTAGGTTTAGTCTCTTCAAGATGAGTCTGAATAGATTCATTTTGTATAGAATCTTGGAATTTGACATTCATTAATTCTTCCATTGTTTGAGTCTTCTTGTTGTAAACTCTGTACGCTTTGCTTATGATTGAATATCCAAGGAAGATGCCTTCATCTGACTTTTCTTCAAACTTACCAACTCGATCATTTGCATTTTTCAATATGAAGCATTTGCATCAGAATACATGAAAATATGAAACAATGGGTTTCTTTTCTTTGAATAGTTCATATGGGGTTTTTTTTAGAATAGGCTTTAGAAAACTCTATTGATAATATAACATGATGTTGAAACTGCTTCAGCCCAAAATCGTAAAGAGATATTGCTTTCAATTAAAAGAGTTCTAGTCATTTCTTGAAGAGATCTATTCTTCATTTCCACAACTCCGTTTTGCTCTAGAGTATATGGAAAGGAGAACAAATGTTGAAAACCAAGTTCATCACAAAATTTTGTAAAATCTTCATTTTCAAATTCACCCCAATGATCTGTTTTTATACTTGAAATAACATACCCCTTTTCATTTTGAACATTCTTAGCAAATTTTTCAAAGTAAGAGAAAGTTTCAGACTTACTTGCCAAGAAATATACCCAAGTAAATCGTGAATAGTCATCCACAATTACTAGGCAATATTTCTTACCTCCAATGCTCTGCGTTCTTGTTGGTCCGAAGAGATCCATATGCAAGAGCTGCAATATACGGTTAGTGGAAACTCGATTTATTGGTTTAAAGGAATTTCTTACATGTTTTCCCAATATACATGGTGTACATAGATCAGACTTTTGGTATGATAAATTGGGTAGACCACGAACAAGCTTCTTTGCTGAGATTTTGGCTATTTGCTTCATGTTAATATGCCAAAGCTTTTTGTGCCATAAGCTCGCTTCGTCTTGGATTGAGATTAGACATTGCGATTCATCTGGTTTCAGGTCCAAGAGATAGATATTTCCATGTCTTCGACCCATGAATGACTGAGTAGAGTCTTTACTAGTTCCTGAACAAATACCCTCTTGAAAGTTGATTCTAAAACCGGCATCACATAGCTGACTGACACTGAGCAAATTATTGTTGAGCCCTTCAACTAAAGAAACATTGCTTATTGTGAGGTTCACAATCTTTACAGTTCCAAATCCCACTATTTTTCCTTTGTTGTTTCCTTCAAATGAGACTTTTTCACCATTCACTTGAACAAGCTTTATGAAGTAATTTGAATCTTCTTTCATGTGTCTCGAGCATCCACTATCTAGGTACCATTTCACATTTTTCTTGATAGTGATCTGCATTTAGAAAGAGACTCAAGCTTTCTTTGGTACCTATATTTTCTTTGGTCCTTTTGAGTTAGTCTGATAAGCGGTTTTTGCCCAAAATTTATTAACAGGTCTCCAAACCATAGGACATTCTTTCTCAAAATGATCTGCACTATTGCATTTTGAACATCTAAGAGCATTGCGACCTACTGGTTTTACAAAGGTCCTTTTAAAATGATTTTTGTAAGCATTTCTTGTGGGTTTTTGTTTGATTCTTTCTTTCACTTTAGGAAAATCAATTAAATGAATGGTTTTAGCTGTCATTCCCAAACCAGATTTATTGAAATAAGGTCTTTGAACAGAAAGTATTTTTTCTAATTTTTCAGATCTTAGAGAAAAATTTTTGGAAATATTTGAGATATTATTTTTCAAGAAGGCATTTTCTTTTAAAAGATTATATTTACTTTCATTTTTCAAGAAACATTCTGGTCTAAGCATTTTACTTTTTCTTCCAAAACATTTTCTTGTTGTTTTAGAGCAGAATTTTCCTTTTTTAGTTAAGAGATTCTTTTAAGAGATGTCTTAAGACTAAAACACAGTTCATCAATGTATTTTGAAACTTTAATAGGAATTTTGAAGTTACTTACCTCGAATTCACTTTCTAAATCTGAATCTGTCTCGAAGTTTGATTCTGAATCCGATTGTGCCATTAGACATATGTTGGCATAATCATCATCACTATCTTCGCACTCCGTATCACTCCAGGTTTCTACTTTGAGAGCCTTTCGATACTTTTCAGTTTTTTCTTTCTTCTTCCTTAGAAGAGGACAGTTGGGTCTGATGTGTCCCTTTTTCTTACATTCAAAGCAGACTACATCTTTGTTTGATTCATCATCTTCAACAGACTTGGTCTATTGCTTTTGAAAACTTTGTTTCTTTGAATTGAATCTTCTTCCTTTTCTGTTCAGCTTTCTGAATCTTCTTATCATGAGAGCAAGCTCTTCATCATCCATGTTGTCTTCAGAATCTATTACATCACGATCATCATTAGATTTTAATGCAATGGATTTCTTACCTTTAGGATCTTCGTCTTTATTGATTCGTTCCACTTCATAAGATTGAAGGGTCTCAACCAACTCATCGACAGACAGTGGTATGATTCTTTGGGTCTCTCTGATTGAGGTATTTATGTGATTCAAATCCTTAGAGAGTCCACGTAGTAACTTGTTTACTTTCATTGGATCAGAAATTGGTCGACCTTGATTTTCAAGACCATTCACGATTTCTGTAAAACGACTAAATATGTCAGTTATAGATTCTCCTGATTTCATTCTGAAGGCTTCGTATTGACCGAGAAGAATGTTGATTCTAGTCTCTTTCACTCGATCGGTTCCTTCATAAGTAATGTGCAATCTATCCCATACTTCTTTGACTGTATCACAAGAAAATATTATGTTATATTCAATAGGTAATAAAGCACAATATAAAGAATAAATTGATTTTGCATCAAGAGCTTATCTCTTGATTATCTATTCCTGAGTCATTTCGCTAGACTTAACAGTGTTTTTTCCTCTTTTTGAGACAAATGCAGCTTTAGGAATGATTCATTTTTCTACAACGTCCCATTCCAGAGGATCCTTTGATCTTAAGAACGCCTTCATCTTGTTTTTCCATATGTTGTAGTCCTTTCCATCAAAATAAGGCGGTCTGGTATTGTTTTGCCCTTCTACCAGCCCTGGAGCCAACATACTAGCCATGGATCTTTAACTCTGAAATAAAACACTTCAAACAAAGTCAGTACACAAGCTCTGATACCAATTGAGATAGCTAGTACAAGCACTTAGAGGGGGTGAATAGGTGCACAAACAATTTATCGAGATATGGAAGCGATTCTAGGCAACCAATAGAACGGAAGTTCTCTATTGATTAACAAAATGAAGTATGATTAAAGTAAAGAGAGTAAGGAAGAGAAAATTGAACACAAGGTTTATAGTGGTTCGGCTTATTCCAAGCCTACGTCCACTCTTCCGCACTTACAGGCCACCGGTTGGATTTCACTATGAACAAAAGAGAAGTTACAACACATCTTTTCCTTGATTCCACAGTGTAGATATTCTACCACACCTCCTCAAGGTTTCTCACAAATATAGACTCTCTTTTGTGTACAAGATTTCGCTCAAGGGAATTGTCTAAACAACAAAAAGCTTCAGACTTTGGAATTCTTCTATCGCGCACACCTCGAACAACTTATAACGTCTTCCTTATATATTCCTTCATGCCATCATACCTATTGGCACTTACCAAAGGAATTCCTCTAATCTACCCGTTGGATGGAATCAATTAAGAAGATTATTCGAGTTATTAAAGGAACGTGTCGATAGCCCATCAATCCTGTTCGCCCATACAATCAGGATCTCGGTTTCCATAAGTAGAACCTTCCAAGAATATTTAGGCAATCATCAGATCCTTAATCTTTGAGTCAATCTTGATCAATCAAAGGATTCCGTTATGTCTTTTCCAGCCAAGAGATCTTCTTCAGTTGATAAGATCATATCTTTAATGAAACATCCAATTCTGGATAACATTTCTTCAACAGATTAGAGACTTTCAATGAGGATAGACTTTGAGTCTTGATTCTGGCTGTCTGGAGGTCTTCAGACTTTAAATAGCAAAGTCTACAAACCTTCAGACTAGACTGATGGAAACGTTTTGTCAGCTTCAAAACACTTCAAGAAGATTTCTCCAACAGAAACTCGATTTATTAGTTTAAAGAAATTTCTTACTTGTTTTCCCAATATGCATGGTGTACATAGATCAGACTTTTGGTATGAAAGATTGGGTAAACCACGAACAAGTTTCTTTGCTGAAATTTTGGCTATCTGCTTCATATTGATGTGCCCAAGCTTTCTGTGCCATAAGTTCGCTTCGTCTTGGATTGAGATTAGACATTGTGATTTATCTAGTTTCATATCCAAGAGGTACATATTTCCATATCTTCGACCCATGAATGATTGAGTAGAATCTTTACTGATTCCTGAACATATTCCCTCTTGAAAGTTGATTTTGAAACCGGTATTACACAGCTAACTGATACTGAGCAAATTGTAGTTGAGTCTTTCAACTAAAGAAACATTGCTTATTGTGAGGTTTCCAATCTTTATAGTTCTAAATCCCACAATTCTTCCTTTGCTATTTCCACAAAATGAGACTTTTCCACCATTTACTTGAACAAGTTTTATGAAGTAATTTGAATCTCCTGTCATATGTCTTAAGCATCCACTATCCAGATACCATTTTACATTTTTCTTGATAGTGACCTACATTTAAAAAAGAAACTCAAACTTTATTTGGTACCTATATTTTCTTGGGTCCATTGTTGTTAGTATGATATGCGGTTTTTGCCCATACTTTCTTAACAGGTTTCCAAACCATAGGACATTCTTTTTCAAAATGATATGCATTATTGCACTTTGAACATCTGATAGCATTGCAACCTACTGGTTTTAAAATGATTTTTGTAAGCATCTCTTGTGGGTCTTTGCTTAATTCTTTCTTTCACTTTTGGAAAATCAATTAAAGGAATGGTTTCAGCACTCATTCTCAAACCAGGTTTATTGAAATAAGGTCTTTGAATAGAAAGAATTTTTTCCAATTTCTCAGATTCTATAGAAATTTTTTTAGAAATATTTGAGATATCAGTTTGCAATAATGCATTTTCTTTTGAAAGATTATCTTCACTTTCTCTAAGAGAATAAACATTCATGTCTAAACATTCTTTTCTTTCAAAATATTTTCCTATTGTTTTAGAGCAGAATTTTCTCTTTTGAGTTCGGAAATCTTTTTAAGAGAAGTCTTAAGATTAAAACACAACTCATCAATGTATTTAGAAACTTTAATAGAGATTTTGAAGTTACTCAACTTAAATTCACTGTCTAAATCTGAGTCTGCCTCGGAGTTTGAATTTGAATCCGATTGTGCCATCAGACATATATTGGCATAATCATCATCACTTTCTTCACACTCGGTATCACTCTAGTTTTATGCTTTAAGAGCCTTTCGATACTTTTCAGCTTTTCCTTTCTTCTTCCTCAGAAGAGGACAGTTGGGTTTGATGTGTCCTTTTTTCTTACATTCAAAGCAAACTACATCTTTGTTTGATTCATCATCCTCAACAAACTTAGTCTGTTGCTTTTGAAAACTTTGTTTCTTTGGATTAAATGTTCTTCCTTTTTTGTTCAGCTTTCTAAATCTTCTTATCATGAGAGTAAAGTCCTTATCATCCATATCGTCTTTAGAATCTGTAACATCAGAATCATCATTGGATTTTAATGTAACGGATTTCTTACCTTTATGATCTCCATTTTCATTAATTCATTCCACTTCATAAGACTGAAGAGTCCCAACCAACTCATCAACAAATAGTGGCATGATTCTTTGTGTCTCTCTTATTGAGGTCTTTACGTGATTCAAATCCTTGGAGAGTCCACGCAGAAGCTTGTTTACCTTCATGGGATCAGAAATTGGTTAATCTTGATTTTCAAGACCATTCATGATTTCTGTAAAATGACTAAACATGTCAGTTATAGATTCTCCTAATTTCATTTTGAAGGCGTCGTATTGACCGAGAAGGATGTTGATTCTAGTCTCTTTCACTCGATCGATTCCTTCATAGGTAATATGTAATCTATCCCAGACTTCTTTCGCTGTAACACAAGAAGATATTCTGTTATATTCAGTAGGTGATAAAGCACAATATGAAGAATAAATTGCTTTTGCATCAAGAGCTTATCTCTTGATTATCTCTTCCTGAGTCATTTCACTAAACTCAACAGTATCTTTTCCTCTCTTTGAGAAAGGTGCACCTTTATGAATGATTCCTTTTTCTACAACGTCCCATTCCAGAGGATCCTTTAATCTTAGGAATGCATTCATCTTGTTTTTCCAGATGTTATAATCCTTTCTATTAAAGTAAGGCGGTCTGGTATTGCTTTGCCCTTCTACCAGCCCTAGAGCTAACATACTAGCCATGGATCTTTAACTCTAAAGTAAAACACTTCAAACAAAGTGAGTACACAGGCTCTGATACCAATTGAGATAGCTAGTATAAGCACCTAGAGGGGGGTGAATAGGTGTAAAAATAATTTCTCGAGATACGAAAGCAATACTAGGTAGACGATAGAAGGGAAGATCTCAAAAACAGATTATGATCAAAGTAAAGCAGAGAATAGGGAAGAGAAAATTGAACACAAGGTTTATAGTGGTTCGGCTTATTCAAGCTTACGTCCACTCTTCCACACTAACAGCCCACCGGCTAGATTTCACTATGAACAAAAGAGATGTTACAGCACAGCTTTTCCTTGATTCCACAGTGTAGATATTCTAATACACTTCCTTAAGGTTTCTCACAAATATAGACTCTCTTTTGCGTACAAGATTTCGCTTAGCAAATGAATTGACTAAGAACAAGAAGTTTCAGACTTTGGAATTCTTCTATCGTGCACACACTTGAACAACTGGAACGACTTCCTTATATACTCCTTTATGCCATCATACCCATTGACACTTACCAAAGGAATTCCTCCAACTCGTTGGATGGAATCAATTAGAAAAATCATTCAAGTTATTAAAGGAACATGTCGATAGCCCATCAATCCTGCTCGCCCATACAATCAGGATCTTGGTTTCCATAAGTAGAACCTTCCAAGTATACTTCGCCAATCATCAGATCCTTAATCTCTGAATCAATCATGATCAAATAAAGGATTCCGTTATGTCATATCCAGCCAAGAGATCTTCTCCAATCGATAAGGTCACATCCTTAATGATACACCCAGTTCTGGATAGCCCTTCTTCAACAGATTATAAATTGTCAATGAGAATAGACTTTTGAGTCTTGAGTCTAGCTGTCCGGAGGTCTTCAGACTTTAAATAGCAGAGTCTGCAAATCTTCAGACTAGACTGATGGAAACATTTTGTCAGCTTCAAAACACTTCACGAAGATTTCTCCAACACTATGTTCTAATTTTCTTTTGTTAGGGTTACGATGTAACCTAACCATGATGATGTGAATTTCATGATTTTTATATTTTATAATTGATTTCATTCATGTGAGTTATATATTATTGTGCTTAATGCTTTTGAGTGAATGGCCACCACTTGAATGATCTAATATGCATATTTGAAACTGAGAAGCGATAATATGCAATTGCTCATTACAATATATAACCATGAATTACACATTGATAGAGATATACCGCGTTATTTGTGTAGCTTTCAGTGATAAGGTGATCCAAAAGACTCATTGTAAGCCGGGAATATTCATAGTTTTTAATGCACTCATGTTTATTTTAATTCACATAGAGATATAGTGGATTAATAAGCTAAGTAGGTTTACTATACCTAGAGATAGGATAGTAAATAGATTAGGAAATTCCACTATCACATGTTTGATATCGTTCTTGTATTCACAACAATATAAAATTCATATCTAGTGGTTATGGTGAAATCGAATGCTCTAACATATTTATCTTATTGATTTACTACATTTAGTCTACAAATTTTGTTTTTAATTTATTCTCAATTATATTTTGATCTGTTAGATAGATTTTAGAATTAATCTATTTTAGTAATTAATTAGTTTATTAATTATCGATCTCCATGGGACGATACTTTATCTTATCATTATATTACTTGTTTGATACATGCACTTGCGTTTAGAATTTTATGAACAAGTTTTTGGCATTGTTGCCGGGGATCATTTGTTTAATACTAATTAATATTGATACTAGATAATTCTAAGTTTAATCTAGCTTTCGTTTTGTTTTATTTTTCAAGGTGTACATTGGTTTATGACATGTAGCCAACAAAGGAAACTTGTTGAGCTTGATCTAGAAATCGAGCGTAGATTCAAAAGGCGACTGAGAGAACAAAGAAATCACACTAAGAAGATGGCAAACGGTGATAATGAAAATCCACATAGACTCTTAAGAGATTATGCTACGCCAACAGTTTAAGGCACCACATCAAGTATCAGAAGACCTGCAATTTAAGCAAACAACTTTGAGATCAAGCCGTCACTCATTCAGATGCTTCAACAATTAGTGCAATTCAGTGGACTACCAAGCGATGATCCAAACGCTCACATTGATACTTTTCTTGAAATCTGTAACACCATTAAATATAATGGAGTTACAGATGATGCTATTAGATTGAGATTATTTCCATTCTCTCTTAGAGATAAAGCTAAGAGTTGGCTTTCTTCTCTTCCTGCAAGATCAATTACTATATGGAATGATATGGCTAAAAAATTTCTTGGTAAGTTCTTTCCACCTGCAAAGTTTGCGAAGATGCGTAACGATATTACTAATTTTATGTAGATAGATAATGAATCATTACATGAAGCATGGGAAAGATTCAAAGAATTTCTTAGGAGATGCCCACATCATGGACTAGTCGTGTGGATGCAAGTACAAACTTTTTATAATAGCTCTAGTATAAATCTCCATTCTATGATTGATGTAGCTGCTGGAGGAACATTAAATAATAAAACACTAGAAGAAGCCTACAATCTATTAGAGGAGATGGCATCCAATAGTTATCAGTGGCCTACTGATAGACTACCAGTATGAAAAGCTAGCAGAGTTCATGAAGTGGATGCTTTTGCTACAATTGCTGCACAATTTGAAACACTCAACAAAAAGCTGGATAATATGAGTGTTTCAGTCATGAAAATTCAAAATTTAACATGTGATTTCTGTGGTGGAGGACATGTTAGCACATAGTGTCAAGTAGGTAATACTTTTAGACAATCTCATGAAAATTCTAACTTTGTTGGGAATTTTAACAGGTCATAGAATAATTCCTACTCCAATACGTACAATCCGGGATAGCGCAATCATCCAAAATTTTCATGGAATAATCAGAATATGGCGAGACCATCGGGATTCAAACAATCAGAAGAGACAAAGTCAAATTTGGAATATATAGTTACCAAACTTGCTAACACAACTCATGACTTCATCAAAAGCATGGATGTGAGATTTCAAAACCAAGAGGCTTCAATCAGAAATCTGGAGATGCAAGTGGGTCAGTTAGCAAGCATGATGTTAAGGAAACAGCAGGGTTCTTTACCAAGCAACACAGAGAAAAATCCAATTGAAAACATAAAGGCTATTACCCTGAGAAGTTGTAAACAAGTGTTAGAATAAGAGATTATCAGAGATAAGGAAGAGGTAGTCAATAAACAATCAAAGAAGACAAGCAAGAGTAAACCATTTCCAAATAATCTTAAGCCATATGTGCCGCCAATTCCATTCCCTCAGCGACTCCAGCAGCAAAAAATAAATAAGCAATTTTCTAAATTTCTTGATATATTTTTAAAAAATGGCACATTAACATTCATTTTGCAAATGCTTTAGCGCAAATGCCTAGTTATGCAAAATTTTGGAATGAGATTTTGGCAAACAAAAGGAAATTGGAGGATTATGAAGCTGTGAAATTAAATGAGGAGTGTTTGGTCATCCTACAAAACAAATTACCTCCGAAATTAAAAGATCCAGGGAGTTTTACTATTCCTTGCACTATTAGGGATTCTTATTTTGAAAAGCATTATGTGATTTATGTGCAAGTATTAATCTGATGCCTTATTCAGTTTTTAAGAAATCAGGATTGGGCAAGGCAAAAACAACCACAGTATCACTTCAACTGGCTGATCGATGAATTAAATATCCAAGAGGTGTTGTGGAAGATGTTTTGGTAAAAGTTGACAAAATTATTTTTCCTGCAGATTTCATAATTTTTAACATGGAAGAAGATTTTGAGGTACCACTTATCTTAGGTCAACCTTTTCTAGTAACAAGAATAATTCTTATTGATGTACAACAAGGGAAGTTAATTCTTAGAGTTCAAGATGATATTGTTTCATTTAATGTTTTTAAAACAATGAAATATCCATCTGATGATAATTCTTGTTTTAGAATTAAGACAGTTGACAAGTTGGTGAATAAGGTTTTTCTGGAAAATATTTTTAAAAACCTACTTGAAGCATGTCTAATTCGACCAAGGGACAAAGATATTCAGAATGAGGAGATAAATGAGTACACAAATTTCATGGAGGCAATTCCACCATATTCAAGGCGAATGGCAATTAAATTTGAGAAGTTGGGACAACACATTACAAAACCTAAACCATCAATTGAAGAGCCTCCAATTCTTGAACACAAACCCTTACCTTCACATTTGAAATATGCTTATTTAGATGGAGTTTCTTCTTTACCGGTAATTATGTCCTCTTTTTTGACAGATTTGATGGAGGAGAAATTGCTCAGATTATTAAGAGAGAATAAGGGTGCAATTGGATGGAAAATAGCTGATATCAAGGGAATTGATTCTTCAATTTGCATGCACAAAATTTTGATGGAGGAACAATATAAACCCATTATCTAACCTCAAAGGTGTTTGAAGCCCTACTTTGAAGGTGGTTACAACAAGCAGAAGACCACCATTGAACTTCATCCTCCAGACTAGCAACATCTGAGATAGTTTGGCTGAAATCTATAAAGCAAGTGCTTCTTGGGAGGTAACCCAAGCATTTTAATTATGTTATTTATTTATTTTTAAGTTATGTTTTGCAAAAAAAAAATATTAACTTTTCTCTGTTTTATCTAGGTTAATTTTTAGGGAGCACCTTTCAAGAGTTTAATCATCAAGATCATTTATGGACTTATCCTACAACCAGGGGAGTTTTCTTCTTCCTATTCTATTTTTTTTTTTTGCATTGAGGACACTACTTCATTCAAGTTTGGGAGGGAGACAAATTTTTTTGATAATTCTTTTTTTATCATGATTGCATTCCTGGTTGTGAACTTTTACGATTCTTAGAAAAATTTAAACTTTATTTAAATTTGCAATTGATGTGTGAGTTAATTTTAATTCTAATTATGTTGATCCACTTACTGAGGACTAAAAGTCCTTAATTTTTTTTAAGGGAAAATGTCACAAATAGTCCCTATACTTTTGTCTAATGTGCAATTTCGTCCCTGAACTATTAATAAATGTCCAATCTAGTCCCTGAACTTTTGATCGGCTCAATTGATCCTTGAACTATTCATAAATGTCCGATCTAGTCCTTGTTGCTGTTTTTCCTTTTTATTTTAAAGTTTTTTAAAGTTTTTTTTTTAATTTTTAAATTTTTTTAAAATTTTTTTTTTCTTTTCCTCTCTTCCCTCCGCCGGCTCCGGTGGAGGGAAGCCGGCGTCCGGCAAGGGTCGCCCGACGCCAGGGTGCTCCCTTGCCGGCATCGAGCGAGGAGCTCCTTCGCCGACGTCGAGGGAGGGGCTCCCTCGCAGATTTGGCGAGGGAGCACCCCTGGCGAGGGAGCCCCTCGCCCGATGCCGGCAAGGGGCTCCCTCGCAGAACCCGGCGTCGAGCGGCCCTCACCCGATGCCGGCGAGGGGCTCCCTCGCCAGGGGTGCTCCCTCACCAGATCTATGAGGGAGCCCTTGCCCGACGCTGGCGAGGGAGCCCCTCGCCCGACGCTAGCGAGGGAGCTCCTCGCTCGACGCCGGCGAGGGAGCACCCCGACACCGGCGAGGGCCACCCTCGCCTGCGTTCGGCGAGGACGACCCTCGCCCGACGCCGGCGAGGGCGACCCTCGCCGGACGCCAGCTTCCCTCCGTCGGTTCCGGCGGAGGGAAGAGAGGAAAAGCAAAAAAAATTAAATTTTTTAAAAAAAAAAGTTTTAAAAAATTTTACAAAAGGAAAAACAGTAACAAAAGACTAGATCGGACATTTAAAAATAGTTCAAGGACCAAATTGAGCCGATCAAAAGTTCAGGGACTAGACTGGACATTTATTAATAGTTCATTGACCAAATTGAGCCGATCGAAAGTTCAGAGACGAAATTGCATATTAGGCAAAAGTATATGGACCATTTGTGACATTTTCCATTTTTTGAATTGTGTAAATCTATAACATTCATGTGAAGTATGTGATTTTCTTATATTTCACCCAAATCTTAGAATTTGTTTGATTTTCTTTTAAGGCGAAATCCTAAGCTAAATCTAATTGAGAAAATGATTTATGCAATTTTTGGATTGATTGAGCCTTTCAAGCTAACCTGTTTATTTATCCCTAGTCATCCCCTTTGAGCCTTAATTATTACCCAATTTTTCATTGGCACCCATATATATTTAGCCTAGCCATTATCAAATTTATCCTTATCCCATGCCTTATGAACACGTTGATTTTCTTTTAAAATAAAAAAATTATTTGAGCTTGATAGAAATTAGGGAGAAATGATGGAGTATGAAAAAAAAAAGCAAAAAAAAAAAAGTGATTGCAATGGTTGTTTGGGGGGTATTGTCAAAAAACAAAATTGCTTTTATGGTTCCCTATTCAACTTTTAATTAAGTGAGCCTTTTGGATACTTAATGGGTTGGAATTTTTCATAGAGGGACTTTGGGAGAAATTCCACCATAAAGCAATTAAAAAAAACAGAAAAAAAAAAAGAATGGTGATATATGGCGGTAGAAAAATTATCTTGAATGAGTGAAATTGGACAGTGACATTGGCTTTAATTAGATCTTAGGATTTAATGTGTTAATGGGTGATTTGAGCTTAAAGCCTTACATTACAACCCGAAAAAAGTCCTATTGATTTTTGGTTGGATAATTAACTTACATTAGTGGAGAGAGGAATGAAAAATAAATTTATGAGATTTGGTCATAATTATTGAGAATTTTTTAGAAGTTATATGTTAATGTGAATTTATCTAGATTGCATATAATTCAAAAAAGATGAGGACTCACACACACACACTTGGATCATATATTTAGAATTGGTCTTAACTTATAAATCGATTTCAATGTTTGGATGGAATTTGTGTTTTTCTTTAAATTGTGAATTTGAGCAATTATGGAAAGATGTCATGAAGGAGGTTGTTAGTTTGAATATGTGTTATGTCTTACTTTTGCCCAAGGGCTAGCAAAATGTTAAGTTTGGGGGTTTGATAATTCTATAAAAATAGAGTTATTTTACCTATTTTAGGCAACAATTAATGCATTATCTATGAGAAAATATTTGGATTTCCTTCTGATTATTTGAATTTTCCTTGTTTATGCGGAATAATGAGATATGAAGAAGATAAGGAAAAGAATGGCAAATATTAGGAATTCAAATAAATAAATAAAGAAAAGCAGTGGGGGATGGATATCAAATCAGGAAATTCTTGATTTTGTTTTTTAATATTATCTGCAAGTGTTGGAAGATAGATATCTTGGATATATCCTATAAATAGAAAAACAGAGAGAGCAGATAAGCTTTTATTAGATCGTTTTTCATTCTTCTGAGTCTTTTTTCAAGTATTTTGAAGAGAAGACAAAAGTGGTGACAGAATTCTTGTCCTTTGATTAAAGATGCTGGGTTTGATCTATATTTTTATTTTTTCTTCTACTATGTTCTGATTTTCTTTTGTTAGGGCTATGATGTAGCCTAACCATGATAATGTGAATTTCATGATTTTTATGTTTTATAATTGATTTCATTCATGTGAATTATATACTATTGTGTTTAATGCTTTTGAGTGACTGACCACCATTTGAATGATTTAATGTGCATGTTTGAAACTGAGAAGTGATAATATGCAATTACTCATTATAATATATAACCATGAATTAAATGTGGATAGAGATATTCCGCATTATTTGTATAACTTTCGGTGATAAAGTGATCTAAAAGATTCATTGTAAGTCGGGAATATTCATAGTTTTTAATACACTCATATTTATTTTAATTCACATAGAGATATAGTGGATTAATAAGCTTAGTAGGTTTGCTATACCTAGAGATAGGATAGTAAATAGATTAGGAAATTCCGCTATCACATGTTTGATATCATTCTTTATTCACAACAATCTGAAATTCATATCTAGTGGTTATAGCGAAATTGGATGCTCTAAAATATTTATCTGATTGATTTACTACATTTAGTCTACAATTTTTTTTAATTTATTCTCAATTATATTTTGATCTGTTAGATAGATTTTAGAATTAATCTACTTTAGTATTTAATTAATTTATTAATCGTCGATCTTCGTGGGACGATACTTTATCTCATCATTATATTACTTGTTTGATACGTGCACTTGCGTTTAGAATTTTACGAACAGCAGACAACAAAATTTCGGTTTGGTCGGTTCGGTTACTACCTTGGAACTAGGAACTAGACCGACTGGTCACTGGTTCCAAGAATGGCAACTAGGAACCGGATTGCCCTCTCCGAGAACTGTTCAGAATGGGCCGATCCAGTCTAGTCCAAGTAGTTCCTGATTCAAGCAATTCATGTTGCATACCACTAAACTTAGGTGAGTTTTTTGCTTTTTAGGCAAAAAGAGTCAAACGAAAAACATAACCACATTCTTTCTTTTGGGCCTAATTCCTTGAAAACCCTTAACTTTAACTCTAGTCTCAATAATACCCTGAACTTTTCTAAAAAAATCCCCAAATTTAGGTCCTACCCCATTTCTACCCTAAATTTATTATTTTATAAAAAAATCACAAACTCTTCTTGAGTCCAATTTCTATGTCCTTTAGCCCTCTATCAAAAATTTCCCTTAGTGATCATATGTGGCATTTCCATGTTATTGCTCTAAGTTTTCCTCAAATTTCTGAATTTTAACATTAATCCAAATGACGTTTTCTTGTATATGAAATTTGGATAAAAATTAGAGTAATCAAGATTGGCTTTTTTTTTTTTTTTCAATTACTCTTATTCTTAAGAGAGTTTTCCTTCCATCTCTTTCAGAGATTTTCAATTGGGCAGTCAGTCTTCTATCTCTTGTGGTTGGAGAGCTCGCAGTTGGGATACTCAGGTCGACACAGAATAGCTCACTCTTGGGAGTTTTCAATCTCTCAATTGTTTATATGAAATTTGGACAGATGGTTAATGCTGTATATTTAGAATTCAAGTAAAAAGTTAGTGGTTTTTTATAAGATAAAGTTAAGAATATAATTTGGGCTGAATATAAAGCTTCAGTTTTTTGGACCAAAAAAGTTTTGAATAGAATTAGAGCATGACCTAAAGTTGGGAGTTTTTAGGGTATTAGGCCCTTTGTCTTGTAACCAACTTAAAATTGTAAGAAAAGCATTCATAATATGAATTGTACTACCTTTTGATAATTTGCCAATAAAAAATGAATGAAAAAATCTCTTTGTAAATTTACATCATGATTCATGGATGACATAGAGGAATGGCCCTAGACATACTATTTTGCATATATAATTGCTTGGTTAATTATATGACGTAGACCTCGCACCTTGTGATCTCAATAATAGATCGCTCTTCATTATATTAACGAGTTCTTGTCAAACGAATCATAATTGCCACAGACCAAAAAATAATACAGCTTAATTATCTTGGCAATTGACTTCGATTTTCACCTTAGCACAAGATTATTTGGTTTTGTCCAAATATTCGCTGGCATAGTTTATTGTTTTGGGTGATTATTTAATAAAGATGTTAGATTCTGATTATCATGGTTCTTGAACTTTTGAAAATACTATATGTGATGTATATATGGATGGTTGAGACACGAAATGTTTCATGGTGCTAAATGACTTGGTCCACTTAGGATTATTTTGGTATATAAATTTGTAATTATAAACAAATAAAAAGATTTGGTGGTCCTGCTATTTGTCATTTATGAATCTCATCCGTAATTCGATATCACCAAGTAGTTGTTAGTGTGTCTTTGTCCTAGCAATTTTTTTTACTTTTTGGCCGGGTTTCTGACGTATCGCTTGTCGGAGAGATGAAACAAAAAGAAAACCAATGTTTATCGACAAGCCATGGGAACGCATGAATCTCCTTCCTTGGCTTGTCTTAATAAAAGGGAAAAGTTAAAAGAAAAAAAATCTTAAACCTATTACAGATTTCAATTATATTATGAACCTTTCAATTATATTAAGTTAGTCATAAAAAATTTCATGTTTTGCTAATTGAGTTCATCCACAAATGCTAACTGTCCTACTTGGTATGGCTAATGAAAGGTTTCTTAGTTTTTTTAATTTCTTTTTCTTTTTTCTTTTTCTCATTCTTTTTTTTTTTTTTAATCCCTGCCTGCGATCGTAGCGCTCCCAATTGTGGTCAGTGTGCTTCCGCAAAATTCTCAAGCCATGGCGGCCTTAGTCTTTTACGGGTCGATCTCGATCGTGTCGAGACAAGTAAGACGTCGGCAACACCTTGCGAGGAGCTTTGCCGGACTTGTTGGAGTAGAAGCAACTTCGGTGCGAAGAGGAGGATTGGTTGGAAGTCGAGTCTTTACATATACTTTGTCGCCACGGTAACCAAGATCATGGCTTGACCTCAATCTCTTCACGATCCAACCGCTTCAAAGCCGCCAAACAAAAAACTAACAAAAAAAAAGTAAAAAAGAAAAATGAACATCCCAAAGAAGAAGTTGCCGAA
This sequence comes from Eucalyptus shirleyi, assembly GCA_017140165.1. NCBI lineage: Eukaryota > Viridiplantae > Streptophyta > Magnoliopsida > Myrtales > Myrtaceae > Eucalyptus > Eucalyptus shirleyi. The sequence goes on along the minus strand of CM029448.1, from coordinate 25,191,290 downwards.
GAACAGTGCTGGGCTATGAAATCCTAATCTCCAACTCCGCAAGCTAAAAACTCGAGCTTTACGAAGGAACCAAAACTCGAGGCAGATTTCGGCGAAACGCCCATTTTGATGTAGACCTCGAAGGAAGCGAGGAAAATTCGCCGTGGGCTTGGTCATGGCGCATTCTGGCCAACCATAGGCGAGAGCTTTGTAGCCATCTCTTGATAGCTGGTAGGCTTCGATGACGCTTGCCAATCACAATGGAAAAAAGAAGGAGGAAAATAGCATAAAATAAAAAGAAATAAAAAGACAATAATTTTTTTTTAAATTATAAATGAAAAGGCCTAGTTAGGGTCAGTCATGTAGAGCGGAGGATGCTCATGTCAGTAATTTCTAGCTGAAATTTGCCGGATAAATACAATTACTAAAATGTGAATATATTTAGGACTAAATTGATTCGATTAAAAGATTTAAAGCAGAATTGATATCAATGTAATAAATTTAGCACTTCTTTTTTTTATACTTATCCCCTTAATTAAAAGTAGACTTGACTTGCTTTCCACAGTCCTCTGTGATCAGTAGCCTCTTCGGACTAGCGCACCATCATTGGGGAAGTGAGGGTATGGACCTTTACTGAGTCAAGGTCGAACTCACGAAGCAAGTTCCTCCGTTTTTCCTCTTTTGACCATCCTTGGGCTCAGCTCATTGAGTTCAACCCATGTTTTCTTTTTATTTTTTGTTACTGGAAATGGGTTTTATTTTCCACGAAAGAAAAGGGTTTGGTCAATTAAGATTGACCGTTTTCCGGTTCAAATGAGAATTCTCCCACAGCCAAGCTGGCCTTAATAAATCACCAATCGTGCATGTAATTAAGTGATTAGCGATATAATCGAGCTATTAACACAATATTTAGAAAAAAAAAAAAAAGACTATTCTGTCTGAAGCCTCTAATAGAGATGCGTGAGGGGATAAAATGCACGGCTCAGACTACATTTCTCACATCATCAAGGGTAACATGTGACATCTTGACAACCGCAATGTAAAAAAGTTTAATGAAGTCGAGAGAAGCCTCTCAAATAAAGTATTGACAAGTTCAAGTTTAGTCCATTTCATACTTAAGTGGAATAGACTTGAGCTTCTCAAATCCCGTGTTGACACCGGAAGTTTTGCCAGCAAATCAAACGTTGATTTTTGTAAAACAGTAAGAAAGATAAAAATAAATAGCAGTAAGAAGACCAAAAGAAACATATTACACAATAAATAAAGAAATAGACAAGTACATAAAAAATAAAAATAAGAAAGAGAGTCACGATTTGGATTAGTTCGGCCCATCACCGAAGTCCTGGCCTTGCAATCCGGTTCAATTCAATTGAGCCCAGTAGCTCAGGCCCATCGGACTTCACTCATCAGGCCAACCCACTCCTTCACTCTTTCGATCATGTGTATTGACGTTAAGTCGGAGTTTATATTAGGTTTCTTGCTTCCCTGCCAATGACTCCATGACCAAGCATCACGTTGTTTTTCTTCCATTTGTTAAGGATGTGTATGTTCATGAGTTAGGCCAAGCGCTTGAGCTCTGTTCAAACTGGAATTGTTACAGTTTACTGATGTGAAAGATAACCTGGAATCATCCTGTTATTGAGAATAAATTGAGATCAAACTATCGATATTCCAGAATTGCTTGCATTGGCCATGAGATTCGTGTTTTTTTGTTCAATTAAGCCTCCCGGATATATCTGCCAAGCTTATAAGTGTGATTGGTCAAAGAGAGAAGATGAAATTCCTCAGTCAGCAACGTGCTTGGCTATTGATTGTTTGCTCATATAGCATGTGTGCTTGATTATTGTTAATGATTGATATATATGGATTGTTGCTTTATTTTAGTTTGGATTATTTCTTATTCAACCGTGATATTTCCATGAATCAAGCGTGCTTTGTTTTAGTCTCATTTCATCTATGCGTCGTGTCTTCAACTCTGGTCCACTTTGTTACTTTCTCTGTTGTATGTGGATCAATATAGGAAGCAAGTAAATATGCCACGAGTTGCATTGTATAACCGAGTGAACCGTTGAAACGTGAGGTTGTTTGCTGGGGATGAATGAATGAATAGGAATAGATAATAGAGATTAAGCAATTGTTCGTTTTTTGGAAATGAATGTCTTAGGTATATCTCCTTGGAGATGTTCAGTGTGGGAGAGAATGAACAATGGGACCTCGTGTGGTCCAATGAAGGTTTGTTCACGTATATGTATTCCTTTTCCAAAATGAAAGAGCAAAGAAAAGCTTAGAGAGGAAAACTGTTCTGCATTTAGGGACTCTCTTTGTTTGAACATAAAAAGAAAATAGAGTAGAAGAAAGGAAAGCGGCAGAAGAGAAATCTACAGGAATACTTGTTCTGGGAACAGTGGACCAAAGAAGAAAAGAAAAGATTTTAAAAAAGAGTGATGGGGTGTGGTTCATCCTCTCCATCAACTATGTAGGGGCAGTGCCCTTGCGCGATTCTAGAGATTGAGCTTAAATTTTATTAGTAGTTCAGGTTTGGCCTTATGAATAGCTACTGGATGTATATATCTATTTGAATATATATATTCTCTTTCTCTTATAATTAAGGAATATAAAAGAGAGGTGCAAGGTACTAATTATAGTGGAATCTTCAGTTGGACGTAACCCTAGTTTAAAGTGAACTAGGATAAAAACATTGCATCTCAAATTTTCTCTATTTACTCTCTATTTTCTTTGTGATTATGCGATGAATCCTAACATCTAGTATTAGAGCTTGGTTTGAGGTTAGGGTTTCTTGGTGAAGAGAGATCTGAAATAATCATATCTTGGGAAGATGTTGTCATTTGGTCAATAGAGAAATTCAGAGGAAAGTGTTTCGAGTTATGGAAATTGAAGATGGAGGCTCTACTTGTGGAATAAGATCTGTGGCACATGATCAAAGAAGATAAACCTAAGGAAAAACCTAAGGGGAAGTCAAAGGAGGATGAGGCAAAAGAATCCACATCTACTGAATTGAATGAGTGAAATATTAACGATTAGAGGGTGCGAGGTCTGATCTAGCCTTGTTGATAACGTCCTGATAAATGTGACTTTTGAGAAAACGGCAAAAGATCTCTAGACGAAGCTGAAAAACCTTTATTAGAGCAAGTTGCTCATGAACAAGTTGTTTTTGCAAAAGTGATTGTACAACCTTTGGATGAATGAAGGTGATTCTTTTTCTGCACACTTAAACGAGTTTAATACTATTTGTGAACAACTTGTATCAATTAATTTCCATCAAAATGAGGAAGATAAAGCATGTACTTTGTTGTATTCACTGCCTAAATCATGGGAATATATGATTGTTTCTATTGGCACTGGTGTTAATGCATTATCCTTTGAGGACATTGTAACTACTTTATTATTTGAGGAGATGAGGCAAGAGGCTCTTTTCGTAAGAGGAAGAAATAGTAAATGCTCCAAATTCAAATTTAATGGCATAAATAAGCCTAGAGGAAGATCTAAAAATCGAGATTGATTGGAAATAACGTGTTGGAAGTGCAAAAAACCTAGACACTTGAAGAGAGATTGTAGAAGCAAAAGTGTGGGTCTAGAAAAGTGAGAGGATGCATCATCCTCTAGTGCAAAGAAGGATGATGACAAAGGCACAAGAGACATGTATCTCGTCTACAATTCATCGTAGGGTGACCATAGTACATGAATAATTGATACTAGAGTATTTTTTCACATGACGTCTCATAGAGATTAGTTTTGTTGTTATGAGCCATATCAAGGAGGTATAGTGCGAATAAGAGATGACACGACACTTGAAAGATGGGACAATCAAGAATCTTCCAAATGTGATGCATATTCCTAATCTTACTAGGAATCTTATTTCCGTGGCAATTATGGCAGATGTGGCATTACTTTCACCAGCAACAAGTATTCAGGCAAGTTAACCTAAGGATCTATGGTGATCGCCAAAGGTGAACATTATGGAAAACTATGGCAAGTGATTAGTGGTGAGAATTATATTTCTGAACAGGTGGAAGAAGATCTTTCGATGTTATGGCATTGAAGATTTCAATTAGTAAAAATAAAATAAAAATAGGAATGGATTTACACAATTATAATAAATTTATTATCTTTTTGATAATTTTCCGGCATTGGACACTGTATCCGAAGACCATTAGCTACCCTTGGTCCATAAAGAACCCCGGTGCACTCCCACTTTGAGGAAGAAAAGATTTAACAATAAGCCACATTTAATTCTTTGAGGTCAACGGTTAACATCGTTTTGCAGCTCTAGTCTCGTTTCTAGTCTCAGTGCCGTCAATAAACGTGCCGGTATTTTTTTTATTAGGTTCTGCATCTTACGAAGCTGAACGATGAATCTTCAGAGAGAAAGAAATTTCTGCTCCCGCCATTCAATCCATTTTCTCTTACAAATGTCAGTGGGAGCTGATGAGATATTCTCAGATAAATCCAAGTTGCAGATTCGACGTTCCCTAAGACCAGTCGGGAACAAGTCTCTAATTAAGTCAACCGACGTTTTTGTTGAGAGAATTGCATCGCATCAATCATTGGTTTTCCCTGATGAATTATTGCGCGACAAGGAGAAAATGCACGTTCAAAGAGAAGAAGACATGGGTCTCGATCAAAGTTTCTATTCCGCGCATCAACAAGGCAAAAACCATGTCTTCTTCTTCTTCTTCTTCTCATCAACAGAAACACGGACATATTGGTGAGTTTCAGAGGTATGGCTCTTGAAGACTAAAAATATAACAGAGATTAACATATGCTGAAGAAGACATGAATTACAAGAACGTCTACAAATTAAGAAAGCTTTATTCTCTAAACTACACATACTCTTGTCATTGAGCGAGCAGCTCATTATTATCAAGAGTAACTAACTAATTGTAATCTTTATTGAGAAGTGCACGAGTGTTTGAATTAGCACATGGGAATTAGTCGAAATAGCACAGGCTATGTCGTAACTTCTCAAAGAACTACTAGTCAAATCCAATCTATTGGTGTTTGTTAGTTTGAAAGAATAGATGTTGGCATAATCTAGGTCGAAACACTATACAATGTCCATGCAACTCCTCTCTCTCTCTCTCTCTCTCTCTCTCTCTCTCTCTATTTTATTTTAGTACTTGGTTGATTCGAGCATATTGCACTTGATATATTTACCTTACACTCGCATTCAATTATTTGTATATATTAATATTGCAACTTATTCCTCAGGGGAGAGAATAAGTTTAGGGGTATTACCTAATATATCGATCTACGGCCTATGATCAAGTACGTGTTCTTCCAAGTTCATACCTCGCATGACCTTGGGTGTTTAAATTGAGGGTATAAAAGTTTTTTTAAAGAATGAGTCGCTACAAATCTATTAATGTTAGCTAAAAACCAAGTGAGGCATGTGAGTATGCTTCACTTCTTACATTATTAGAAAATTTAGGATCGGAGATTTAATTACACTAGTTAACTAATTAATATCCTTTCGGTACCTAATCTTATTCATTTCAAAAGAAAAAATATTTTTGGTCAAGTAATATGAATTGATTTTATACATATTCACTAATAAGTGAGGCAATCATATGAATGCATAATTCATTAGCGTAACAATCAACAACCAAGGAGAGCAAAGATTTAATATTATCAAATAGGGAGCATGCCATCTCTACCTAAGCTAAAGGAAGGCCACAATCAACATAATGAAAGTGCACGATCAAGGCATTCATTTTTAAAGGATAATCGAAACCTTACGGTAGAGCCCTAGAGGCATATTTAATTTAGAGCACGATTTTCACCAAAGATTTTCACATATTTAATAAGAAGACTCCCTGAAAAGACTTTTAAAGATGTTTCCAAGAAATTAAAATTTTTTGAAAAATTTCTTGAATTTTTAGCAATTTTTGAATATTTTTAATATTTTCTGAATTTTCCAAAAGAAGATTTTTATGGATGCTTTGTCTTTTTCAAATTTGTAATGCTTTTCTGAATATTTAAAATTTTTAATGATTTTCTCAAATTTAAAATTTTCATTGATTTTAGAATTTTCTAAATTTTTATTATTTCCTAAGATTTTTTTATCATTTTCTGAATTTTAATAATTTCTTAAAAAATATTTTTTGGATTTTTAAAATTTTTTAATTAATTTTTTACTATTATACTCGGGGAACAGGTTCGGACCGGGTTACCGATCCGGCCCATTGACCCGACCCAAACTTGGATTCGACCCGATCGGATTAAAAAAGAGAAGAAAATTTTCAACTTTTTAGTTTTTTAATGATTTTTCCTTTTTTTTCTTTTTCTCTTTTGTCTTCTTCTCTGTTTTGTCTTTTTCCCCTACACTCCTCTTTCTTCACGCCTCGTTCAACGAACGTCTCCCTACACTCCTCGTTTGCCTTTTTCCCCTACACTCCTCTTTCTTAATGCCTCATTCAACAAACGTCTCCCTCCATCGTTTGCAATTTCTTTCCAAAAACTAAAACCCTCGACACCGACACCTTTGGCTGCCGACTGATATTCTACACCCGGCGTTGACAACGAATGTCCGGCGACAACACAAGATTTGGTCCACTGACCCGGCTCGCGACCTGCTGCTTTGCAGCAAACCAGTCGTGATAGAGGTGGCATGGCAGCAGGGTGCTGCGCTTCTCAATTGAGCTGAGGCACGACAATGCTGCCTCAACCAAGCCGAGCCTAATGCTCAGCCCTCATCCGACCGACGGCATCTTGATGGCCACGAGGGCCACCGCCCGTGCCCTAGAACAAAAGAGATCTATGGCCTCCACGGATCGCCACGAGAGCAGCCGCAGGTCAAGTGGCGTCGGCTACGCCTAGGACTCTAAAAAATCAGAGGAAAACCTTGACTAGGTGGGACGATGGCTGGACAACTCGATTCCAATACAAAACAATGAAACAAGATTGGATCTCGTCCGGACATTTTACCGAAAAGGTGGAGCACTCCATCAAAACGAAAGATTCTCGACCCAAACGGGACCGGGATCCACGTCAGGACTCTCAACATTGCACAAGGACATAACAAGAGATGGACGGTGGTCGGAGCTCGTGTGAGCTGAATGGTCACGAGCTCCGGCGCTGTATGCCCGAAAATATGGCAAAAAGAGGGTTGGGGCTTACTGGTTTGGCTCAAGGATGCCGGTTGGAAGAGGTCGCTAGACGATGGTCGAGTGCGATTGGGTTGCTAGATTAGGCTGTAAGAGTTTTACTAATGTAGACTAAATTAATTGATATTGTAATTTACTGTTTTTACGGTTACCGTAAAACAGGGTTGGTCTAAAGTGAGATAGAAGATTTCTTAATTAGTCTAATATAGGCTGGCTAGTGTGGATCGAGTTGAGCATAGCCCGTAATGAGGGGGACTGGCTGGAAACTCTATAAATAGTGCTCAAGTCTCTCCTCTAACCCTAATTCTCACATGTATCCTCACCTAAGAGGCGTTTACTTAACACTACACGTGAGGGCGCCGCCTTATTGAGCCAGTGATAGGGCAATAGAGGAGAATGACTTACGCGTGAAACATTATGTTTCCACTTCCGCTTCAAGAATAATGGATCTCAAAACAGGTGTGTTAGTCTTTCTATTCAATTATGCATGTTCTTGTTCTAGCTATGGAGATCTTGGGGTTACACAATTTGTGTCCTACATGTGGTATCAGAGCCTCCATAACCCTAGAACACGAACACAAAAATTTTTGCCATAATTTGAGATTTTCGAGATTTTTCGTTCAATAAAAATTAAATTAAATTATATATTCGGACTGGGCTTGACGAGGCGAAGAAAACCATAGGTGGCGCGTCGCCGAAGGAGGCTGCATGCACCCCCACGCATGGCCACGCGCCTCCTGGGCGTCGAACACGCACTGCGCGTGTGCTCCATGTGCTGCGCACTCTGGTAGCGAGTGCGGGCGCGTGGAGGGTCTGATTCACGCGTGGCCGGCGGCAATGGACTCGTATGATTATTCCCTACGTCATGGTGTATTTATTTTATATGTTTGATGATTTTATGGATGCAAAAATACATACAAAGCCCTAAATACGTGAATTTTTAGTGTATTTTTGCGTATTTTTCTTGTATTTTCTATGTTTTTGAAAATACATGTGTTGGATTACTGGTATGTTATCCATAAACATTATAAAAGTGTGATTCATTAATTAAAAATTAAAACTTTATTGTATTTTCTTAATGAATAAGGCAATGTAATTAGCATGGCATGTGATTTGAGTGATATGATGCCCCTATCACTAAAGTTAAATCACATGTATATGATGTATGTGAGATGCAAATATTATATCCTTAGTATGAGAGAGTTTCAATGATTCAATTGAGTTGTGACTGCCAAAGTGGCACACTTGGTTGAGTTTGAAAAATTTCGATCTCGTATAGTGATTGGGATATCTCCTGATCTAATACATAGTCATACTTCCAAAGGAAGTGATTATGTATTAGTTCATGGAGGGATACATTATAGTGTAGTGGATGAGTGACCAATCCTAATGGTTCATATGCCCAAAGGTGATGAATTCACGAAGATTGGAACATATTCTCATAACCGTTGTCATGTGAGGAATGTACAATTTCATGTCATATATTCTACCCAAAGGTGATTATGTGATTTTGCATGTAACTCTCTAGATGTGTACTTGTACGTCAAGTTACACAATGCTCACATGATGCTAATTATATACATTGCTTGTTTTTCAGTCACATTTTCTGCAAATGGTCACTCCGTCACCATTGAGGTTCTTGTTGGTTCGAATTTTAAGAGATGGAGAGAGGATTTTCTGTTTGCTATAGAGATGGCTGATATTCATATGGCTCTTACTGTTGATCGGCCAACAAATCTTATTGCTGAAAATACAGAAGCTCAGAAAGCTCATTTTATTACATGGGAAAAGAGCAATAGAATTTGATTATCGTCGATGAAGCATTCCATTCAAGAACACTTGAAAAGTGGTTTGGAAGCAAACTGCACTACTAGGCAGATGATGGAAGCCTTGATGGCTAGAAACCGTGTTTCACCTAATGCTGAGATAGGAACACACATGCAAACACTATTTACTATGAAGTATGATGGTTCTGGTGGAGTTAGAGATTATGTTATGAGAATGGCAGATTTGCAGACAAAGCTTGAGACTCTCAATGTTGTTATTCCCACTGTTTGCATTGTGCATCAAGCTCTAAATAATCTTCCTCCTAATTTTGGGATTATCAAAACCAATTATAGTTCCCAAGATGAAACCTGGTTTGTTAATGACCTGATTGCAAGGTTGGTGGCAGAGGAAGAGAAATTGAAGAAAGATAAATGACATATTGCTCTTTATGCTTTTAGTTCTGCTAATGACAAGAGTAAAAAGTTGAAAAACTATACCCACAAAGACAATTCAGAAGTTGCTAGTCCTTCCAACAACAAAGGAAATTCTGAAGGTGCAGGTCCTTCTAACACTCTAGGTCCTAAGAAAGCATTCACCAAGAAAGATGGTGTTCTTTGCTACTTTTGTAAGGAGAGAGGACACGTGAAGAAACGTTGTAGCAAGTTTAAGGCTTGGTTGTCTAAGAGAAATAAGAGAGAGCCTAAAGGTAATGATTCTTTGGCATTTGTTTATGAATCAAATCTATCTGAAGTTCCGACCAATTCTTAGTGGCTAGATAGTGGTGCAACTAATCATATTGCATTTACCATTCAGGGGTTTATAAACCGAAGGACGCCAAATCAGGATGAATTAAAGCTCATTGTTGGAAACATCGTTGGAGTTGACGTTGAGTTCGTGGGAGATGTTATTTTGATTTTAGATTCTGGTTTTCGGATGGTGTTAAGAAACACTTTTTACATATCTTCTTTTAGGTGAAATTTAGTTTATGTGTCTTGTTTGGACATGTGTGGATACTCTTTTGAAATAAAGAGTATATATTGGGTGTTGTAATTTATCTGATGGATTATATTGATTGAGCTTATCTCCCAACGACATATACGTTGCTTATTCAGCTATACCCCCAAACTATCTAGTCTACCTAGGAGAGCATGATTATGATATAGACCGTGTTGTTGATCCTGTGACTTATACTGATGCCATATCATGTCCTCAATCAGATTTGTAGTTAGATGCGATGAAAGATGAGATGCAATCTATCAAACATAATGGTGTTTGAGAGCTTGTTGAATTGCCTGAAGGTTGTGAACCTATTGGTTACAAATGGGTATTCAAGACTAAAATGGATTCCAAATGAAAGATTGAAAAGTTTAAAGCCAAACTGGTAGCTAAGGGTTTTACTCAAAGAGAATGAATAAATTATGTCACGCCCCGATCCTCGGTCACATGCACATCCTTCACTCTTGGTCGATTTTATATGCGATATCCCAGGACAATGTATCGCCGACCCTTTCATTTTTAAGCACATGCGGAAGCAATTAAAATCCCCAGACAATAAAACGATGGGATAGAAAAGTAGGGCCATATTTTTCACATTGAAATTTATAACCAAACTTTTATACAAACCACAAACCCTTCAAAAACTATTCACATCAAAAAGGAGATCTCAAAAGAAGACAGAAACTTAGACTAACTAGGCCATACACAAGGCCCCTCTCAAAATTTGTCTTCAACTTCCAAAAATCATTTTCTTCAGATCTCACCTCCGAGTTCTCCTCCTCGGATTCCTCCTCCTCAGCTCTTTAGCGGGATCCTGAAATGGTTTTCCCCAAACTGGGATGAGACTACGTCTCAGCGAGTTCTACCCCACTAAGCCCGATTAGAAAACCATTATACTAAAGGCTGCCTAAACACGCACAGGGCAGAGGACTTACCTTGGCCTCTGATCCCACCTGCAAGTCAGTACAATTCACAATAAACAACCATTCACTTCAAACAAATCGAACCAGTCGATTACATGTCATATGAATCAATCCCCACTGTGGGATATTTAAAAGCTAGGCCATGTGCATTCTCCAGGACGACCTTCCAAGTCTCCGAGTTCACGTGCCTCGAACCTTGGGCCCACGTGCATTCTCTCAGGCGACCTTTTCGCCAAAGCGATGCATCAAGTCGCCGAGCCCACGTGCCCTTTTAGATGCCCGGGCCCACGTGCATTCTCTCAGGTGCATTTCACCAAAGCGATGCATCAAGTCGCCGAGCCCACGTGCCCTTTTAGATGCCCGGGCCCACGTGCATTCTCTCAGGTGCATTTCACCAAAGCGATGCATCAAGTCGCCGAGCCCACGTGCCCTTTTAGATGCCCGGGCCCACGTGCATTCTCTCAGGTGCATTTCACCAAAGCGATGCATCAAGTCGCCGAGCCCACGTGCCCTTTTAGATGCCCAACTCTGTCACCGAGCCCACGTGCATTCTCCAGAGTACATACCGAGTCTCCGAGCCACGTGCATTCTCTCAGGCGACCTTTTCGCCAAGGTGACATATTCAACCACTGAACTCACGTGCATTTTCCCAGGTGACACTCCAATTCACCGACCACGTGTCCTTTTTTGCAGTGGTTACCAATTCACTTTCAATATCGACAACCAATGCCCAACGATTTCTCAATCAAATAATTAAATCAACTCAACAAAACATTATAAATGCTGAATAAACATACTTGGCCATTCACCAATCAATACTCAATCAAATAATTAAATTAACTCAACAAAGCATTATAAATGCTGAATAAACATACTTGGCCATTCACCAATCGATAATTCATTCTCAATCGATTCCAATCAATTTAGGGTACATCCCTAAAATATCACAATCTATTCAATTCCATACAACGTGGAGCTCAAATAAATAAACGGACTGCACCACGACGATCAGCACGAGATTTCGATCATCGGCCATCAAAATCTTAATTTCCGAAAAATAATTAATTTATTTATTAATTTCGAAAATTAAATAATTATTATTAAAAATTCAATTTAGCTCAAACTAAAGCCCGATTACATAAACGGACTTCACCACGGTCATCAGCATAATTTTCCGGTTCCAAACCGTCTCCCTTGAATTTTCGGAAAAATAAATAATTATTTAATTTAATTCCGAAAATTAATATTTAAATACAAAAAAAATCCACTTAGGCCCGAAAAGCCTAATTGGAGCCCACTAAGGGTCGGGAAAAATCCCGAGGAACTTCCAATAATTAGTAGACCATGTCTACTTGCTAATTACACATTCAATTTATCTAATTCACATCACAATTGGCTAATAATTGCTAATTTATTCTAATCTAACAACCTAAATATAATTAATTAAATCTAAACCAGCTTAAAGCATAATTAGCCACTAATCCTGGATTAGTGAGATTACTCACCAAATCGCGCGCAAATCGGATCAATCCGACGGCGGCGACGCGAGGAACGATTGTTCCCAAAGCGACTCGCGGATCCGGGGCCGGGAAACGGCCCAAAAGCGGGCCCGAAGTGGCTGAAACCCACTTCGTGGGTCTTGCTGGTCGCGGCTGAATGGAGCAGCTCCGGCGGCTAGGGCGGCGGGGGAAGGCCGACGGAGGGCGAGGGGGTCGCGGGGGTGGTCCGGCAAGGTTGGCGGTGGCCGGAGGTGGCCGGAGATGGGCTGGTCGGTGCAGAACAGAGGCGGAACAGGGCTGGTTCGCTCGGCTTAGGCGCGCACGGACGGCGGGACGGCGGCGGGCGCACGGGCGCGGGCGGCGGTGCGGCGGTGCGACGGTGCGGCTCCGGCGTGGCGGCGATGGGCGGCGACGAAGCTGCAGCTTCTGGTTCGGGCTCCTGGTTCGCACGCGAGGAAAAGGAGAAGAAGAAAGTGGAAGGAAGCTGTCGTGTGTGGGGGGAAAAAGAAGGAGAAGAGAGAGAAGGGATAAACATTGACCGGTCAAAGAAAGAGAGAGGAAGGGAATGGGCGGTGGGGAAGGCTACGCACGAAGGGGAGGGGAAAAAGGGGGAAGGAGAGAGAAGATAGAGAGAAAAAGAAAGAGAGAGAAAAAGAGAGAAAAAGGGAGAGAGAGAAAAAAAAGAATTCAAATAATACTACTTCTCTTATTTCTTTTCTTTTTCTCTTTCCCTTTCACTTTCTATTTTCTTTTGGTCTTCAAATCTTCCTCCGATAATTTCTTTCTTGAAATTTCAGACTCGGCAATAAATTGATAGACGATGAGACGGTCCTAAAAATGAATTGTGACACGTCCGAATATTCGATTCCCAAAACCGAATTAAATTTCATGATTAAAATCGACCGAACGTGATTTTAGTCCAATCCAACCAATTAGGTAGCTTTTAGGGATTTTACCATGGATATATCCCCTAATGGCTTCACCCAATAGGTTAGTTAACTCGTGAGTGATCAGCTCAGAGAAAAAGGACCATAGGCACGTCGACGAAATGCACATTTCATTTTATCGAAATAGGGTCGAATTTCAGGATGTCACAACTCTTCCCCTCTTATAAAAATTTCGTCCTCGAAATTTAAACCCTTACACACTTTGCTCAAAAAGGTGGGGGTATAATTGTCTCATCGACTCTTCCATCTCCCAAGTCGCTCCTTCAGCACCGTGGTGTTGCCAGACCACTTTGACCAACGGAATGGTCTTTGTACGCAGAACTTGCTCTTTGCGATCGACAATCTGAGCTGGGCTTTCCACGTATGACACACGGTCATCCACGTCCAACTCCTCGAAATTGAGCACGTGGGTCGAGTTAGGCTCGTACTTCCTTAACATCGACACGTGAAAGACGTCATGCACTTGTGCCAATCTTGGCGGCAACGCAAGACGATACGCTAGGTTTCCGATTCTTTCAAGAATCTCAAACGGACCTACGTACCTTGGACTCAGTTTGCCTTTCTTACCAAAGCGCGAAGTTCCCCTCATTGGTGACACTTTCAGAAAAACGTGATCACCAACTTGGAATTCCAAAGACCTTCGGCGCTTATCTGCATAACTCTTCTGCCTGCTCTGCACTGTCTTTAATCTGTCTCTGATTACTGCCACGGCATCTACTGATCGCTGAACCAACTCTGGGCCTGATATCTTCCTTTCTTCAACTTCATTCCAACATACTGGAGTTCTGCACGCTCTGCCATACAACGCTTCAAATGGAGCCATCTTGATACTCTGCTGATAACTATTGTTGTAGGCGAATTCCACCAGATGAAGCTGATCTTCCCAACTTCCTTTGAAGTCTATAACACACGCTCTCAACATGTCTTCAAGAGTCTGAATCGTCCTTTCTAACTGGCCATCCGTCTGAGGATGATACGCCGTACTGTACTGAAGCTTTGTACCTAAAGCACTCTGCAAGCTCTTCCAAACAAGCAGCAGTAAATCTTGGATCTCTATCAGATGTTATCGTAACTAGCACTCCATGCATACGAACCACCTGACGCACATACAGGTCTGCGTGTCTATCCAGACTCAGGTCATTTCGAACTGCAATGAAGTGAGCCGACTTTGTCAGCCTGTCGACTACTACCCAAATCGAATCATTTCCCCTTTGACTCCTTGGTAGTCCAGTCACAAAGTCCATCGTGATATGCTCCCATTTCCACTCTGGAATCGCGAGAGGTTGCAGAAATCCTCCCGGCTTGCAATGCTGGGCTTTTACTTGCTGACAAGTCAAACACTTGGCCACATGCTTGGCGATGTCCACCTTCATACCTGACCACCAGTAATGTTGACGCAAATTCTGATACATCTTAGTGCTTCCAAGGTGAACGCTGTAATTGCTACGATGTGCTTCAGATAAAATTTCTTCTCTAAGCTCTACATCGTCAGGTACAACCAAACGTCCACGACACCTCAGTACTCCATCATCAGAAACTTGAAAATCAGCTTTTCTTTTATCGGTATCCTCTTGAAGAATTTTCTGTACGTCTGGATCTGTCGGTTGAAGTTGCTTGATTATGACTTCAACATTCGGTTCAATTCTGAGGGTGGCCATAAGACTTGAGAGGTGGCCTACCTCAAATTTGAATTCCGAATCTCGAGCTCTTTAGATTAAGTTCCACTCTTTAACCAAGATTTGCGCTATTGAAGACTTCCTACTCAATGCATCGGCAACCTTAATCGCCTTTCCCGGGTGATATAAAATATCACAGTCACAATCCTTCCACAAACCGTCTGTAATAACCTGCTAACCCTAGAAAACTTCTAATTTCTGTCACTGATGTCGGTCTCGGCCACTTGATCACGGCTTCTATCTTGCTCGGGTCGACGGAGATTCCTTCTCCGGAAATCACATGACCTAAGAACGCAATACGAGTCAACCAAAACTCGCATTTGCTAAACTTAGCATACAACTGATGAGTTCTTAAGGTCTGGAGTACTACTCTCAGATGATTCTCATGCTCTTCATCACTTCTCGAATAGACCAGTATGTCATCAATGAACACGATCACAAACTAATGATCCACATATTCCTTGAATGTTCTGTTTGTCAAATCCATGCCAGCAACTGGAGTGTTCACCTAGGCCAAACGATCTTTTACAATACTCTCGTAAAGACCATATCAAGTACGAACAGCTGTCTTTCGTACAACCTCCTTCTTGGTTCATAACTGACGACTTCATAATCTCAAGTCGACTTTTAAAACATCGATATTCTTTATAACTAGTCACACCATTCATTGATCTTTGGCAAAGAACACTTGTCCTTGATCTTCACTTAATTGAGTTGATGATGGTCAATGCACACTCGCCACAAACCATCTTTCTTCTTCTCACAAACAAAACTGATGTTTCCCAAAAGTGGTGCACCGATATACACGAATTCCTCATTCATCAATCTTCACATCTGCATCTTCAATTCTACCACTTCAGACGACAACAATAGCTGGTAAGAAGCCTTCGAGAGTGGCTCTATCCTGGTGCTATCTCAATTGCAACTTCAATCTCTCTTTCTAGCGGTAACCCAAGCAATTCCTTTGGAACCATCTTAAAGATTTTCTGTACCACGGCCACCTTCTTCTCATTCTATTCCTCAACTAACACATCCACACAGCTGCCAAATCAATCTTGGCAACCTCCATCTAACAAACAAGTTGCCTTCAGCCAGCGAGATTAATGAAATCGAAGATTCTTTTCGACTCCCAATAACCTCGACACTTTCACATGTTAATAGACTAAACTGGATTACTCCATGACCATGATTCATTATCACAATATGCTCATGTGACATCAAATTCACACCTCAGCAACTAATCAAGCATAACTATTGCTAGTGATTCCCTTCTCTTTCACTTTTACTTCAACAATTTAAGTTCTACCAACTCAGCACAAAACTCTGCTACGATGTTCTGATAAGATCACCTCCAACACATTCTTTCTCTAATCGGTGCAAGATCAATTTTACTCTCATTCCTTTCGCCATCCTAGTGGCGTTCTGCCGCAGTAGCGATGCCTATACCACCTTAGACTTCTACTAACAGTCCTTCACCTGATGGCTACGTTGGTCATCATCACAACAGGTTCTAGTCATATTCGGACACTGGATTCATCCATGCTTCCTTCTACAATTCTGACACCTATCAAGTGAGTCTTTTATCTTCTGCCAAGTGACAGCACACACTCTTTCTGGTTGTCCCATCGGTTTGCTAGGACCACTCCCAACCAAATATCCCTGTTGGCTATACTTCGAACAATTTTGCGTCCTATGAAGGACATAATACCGATCTCCATCATCACATCTGAAAACAACCTGATCTATTTGACTCGGTGCTAACTTGACTACTCCATCCTTCCTCGCGAGTGGAATAGAATACTTTTCTCTTGACCTCGGTCTTTTCCCTGACCGATTTCTATTTCTGCCTGATCTGGATCTATATCTCGGCTCGAATGCAATGACTTGCTCCCGGATCACATATATCTCCACTCTGGATCTCAGCAAGTGAGGCGACAACGGCGGTTGTAACATTGACAGCGGCTCGATCCTGAGCCTCCTGGCTCATCCAATTCCCAAGGAACACTAGCATCAGAACGATCCTATCGAACTTAGGATCATTCGACGCTGCTACACTAGTACCAACCTGCGGTGGTACTCTTACACTCGAGCTGGCCAGAGTCAACACTCTGCCACAACCACCTCGGGTACTGACCTTTGTCAGTGCATCATTCCGAGTCACAGAGGACATTGTCCTCTCACTAGGAGTTCTCAGCTCCTGCTCGCTCATGGTTCAGTCTTACACTGAAACCCGACTTCCAAACCCACACTGGATTAGAAGATGAGCGATCCACACACAACAAACAATTCTAGCACTCAGCTAACACAGACATGCACCAGCATGAATTTAAAGGCCTTCCTACTAACTATCCCATTAACCATCGCTCCTTATCACTCCAATCTTCAACCTCGCTCTGATACCACTTAAACCGGATGTCACGCCCCGATCCTCGGTCACATGCACATCCTTCACTCTTGGTCGATTTTATATGCGATATCCCAGGACAATGTATCGCCGACCCTTTCATTTTTAAGCACATGCGGAAGCAATTAAAATCCCCAGACAATAAAACGATGGGATAGAAAAGTAGGGCCATATTTTTCACATTGAAATTTATAACCAAACTTTTATACAAACCACAAACCCTTCAAAAACTATTCACATCAAAAAGGAGATCTCAAAAGAAGACAGAAACTTAGACTAACTAGGCCATACACAAGGCCCCTCTCAAAATTTGTCTTCAACTTCCAAAAATCATTTTCTTCAGATCTCACCTCCGAGTTCTCCTCCTCGGATTCCTCCTCCTCAGCTCTTTAGCGGGATCCTGAAATGGTTTTCCCCAAACTGGGATGAGACTACGTCTCAGCGAGTTCTACCCCACTAAGCCCGATTAGAAAACCATTATACTAAAGGCTGCCTAAACACGCACAGGGCAGAGGACTTACCTTGGCCTCAGATCCCACCTGCAAGTCAGTACAATTCACAATAAACAACCATTCACTTCAAACAAATCGAACCAGTCGATTACATGTCATATGAATCAATCCCCACTGTGGGATATTTAAAAGCTAGGCCACGTGCATTCTCCAGACGACCTTCCAAGTCTCCGAGTTCACGTGCCTCGAACCTTGGGCCCACGTGCATTCTCTCAGGCGACCTTTTCGCCAAAGCGATGCATCAAGTCGCCGAGCCCACGTGCCCTTTTAGATGCCCGGGCCCACGTGCATTCTCTCGGTGCATTTCACCAAAGCGATGCATCAAGTCGCCGAGCCCACGTGCCCTTTTAGATGCCCGGGCCCACGTGCATTCTCTCGGTGCATTTCACCAAAGCGATGCATCAAGTCGCCGAGCCCACGTGCCCTTTTAGATGCCCGGGCCCACGTGCATTCTCTCAGGTGCATTTCACCAAAGCGATGCATCAAGTCGCCGAGCCCACGTGCCCTTTTAGATGCCCAACTCTGTCACCGAGCCCACGTGCATTCTCCAGGAGTACATACCGAGTCTCCGAGCCACGTGCATTCTCTCAGGCGACCTTTTCGCCAAGGTGACATATTCAACCACTGAACTCACGTGCATTTTCCCAGGTGACACTCCAATTCACCGACCACGTGTCCTTTTTTGCAGTGGTTACCAATTCACTTTCAATATCGACAACCAATGCCCAACGATTTCTCAATCAAATAATTAAATCAACTCAACAAAACATTATAAATGCTGAATAAACATACTTGGCCATTCACCAATCAATACTCAATCAAATAATTAAATTAACTCAACAAAGCATTATAAATGCTGAATAAACATACTTGGCCATTCACCAATCGATAATTCATTCTCAATCGATTCCAATCAATTTAGGGTACATCCCTAAAATATCACAATCTATTCAATTCCATACAACGTGGAGCTCAAATAAATAAACGGACTGCACCACGACGATCAGCACGAGATTTCGATCATCGGCCATCAAAATCTTAATTTCCGAAAAATAATTAATTTATTTATTAATTTCGAAAATTAAATAATTATTATTAAAAATTCAATTTAGCTCAAACTAAAGCCCGATTACATAAACGGACTTCACCACGGTCATCAGCATAATTTTCCGGTTCCAAACCGTCTCCCTTGAATTTTCGGAAAAATAAATAATTATTTAATTTAATTCCGAAAATTAATATTTAAATACAAAAAAAATCCACTTAGGCCCGAAAAGCCTAATTGGAGCCCACTAAGGGTCGGGAAAAATCCCGAGGAACTTCCAATAATTAGTAGACCATGTCTACTTGCTAATTACACATTCAATTTATCTAATTCACATCACAATTGGCTAATAATTGCTAATTTATTCTAATCTAACAACCTAAATATAATTAATTAAATCTAAACCAGCTTAAAGCATAATTAGCCACTAATCCTGGATTAGTGAGATTACTCACCAAATCGCGCGCAAATCGGATCAATCCGACGGCGGCGACGCGAGGAACGATTGTTCCCAAAGCGACTCGCGGATCCGGGGCGGGAAACGGCCCAAAAGCGGGCCCGAAGTGGCTGAAACCCACTTCGTGGGTCTTGCTGGTCGCGGCTGAACGGAGCAGCTCCGGCGGCTAGGGCGGCGGGGGAAGGCCGACGGAGGGCGAGGGGGTCGCGGGGGTGGTCCGGCAAGGTTGGCGGTGGCCGGAGGTGGCCGGAGATGGGCTGGTCGGTGCAGAACAGAGGCGGAACAGGGCTGGTTCGCTCGGCTTAGGCGCGCACGGACGGCGGGACGGGGCGGGCGGGCGCACGGGCGCGGGCGGCGGTGCGGCGGTGCGGCGGTGCGGCTCCGGCGTGGCGGCAACGGGCGGCGACGAAGCTGCAGCTTCTGGTTCGGGCTCCTGGTTCGCACGCGAGGAAAAGGAGAAGAAGAAAGTGGAAGGAAGCTGTCGTGTGTGGGGGGAAAAAGAAGGAGAAGAGAGAGAAGGGATAAACATTGACCGGTCAAAGAAAGAGAGAGGAAGGGAATGGGCGGTGGGGAAGGCTACGCACGAAGGGGGAGGGGAAAAAGGGGGGAAGGAGAGAGAAGATAGAGAGAAAAAGAAAGAGAGAGAAAAAGAGAGAAAAGGGAGAGAGAGAAAAAGAATTCAAATAATACTACTTCTCTTATTTCTTTTCTTTTTCTCTTTCCCTTTCACTTTCTATTTTCTTTTGGTCTTCAAATCTTCCTCCGATAATTTCTTTCTTGAAATTTCAGACTCGGCAATAAATTGATAGACGATGAGACGGTCCTAAAAATGAATTGTGACACGTCCGAATATTCGATTCCCAAAACCGAATTAAATTTCATGATTAAAATCGACCGAACGTGATTTTAGTCCAATCCAACCAATTAGGTAGCTTTTAGGGATTTTACCATGGATATATCCCTTAATGGCTTCACCCAATAGGTTAGTTAACTCGTGAGTGATCAGCTCAGAGAAAAAGGACCATAGGCACGTCGACGAAATGCACATTTCATTTTATCGAAATAGGGTCGAATTTCAGGATGTCACAAATTATGAAGCAACATTTTCTCCAGTTTCTTCTAAAGATTCTTTTAGAGTGATCTTGGCATTGGTAGCTCATTTCGATATGGAGATACACCAGACGGATGTTAAGACTACTTTTTTAAATGAAGACCTTGCTGAGAAGGTTTATATAGTGCAACCTGAACGTTTTGCAGCAGATGACTCGGGTAAGTTTGTTTGTAGATTGAAAAAGTCTATTTATGGCCTTAAACAAGCTTCTAGACAGTGGTATTTCAAGTTTCATAGTGTTGTTACTTCGTTCAGATTTATTGAGAACAAAGTAGATTAGTGTATATACACCAAGGTTAGTGGGAGGAAATATATTTTTCTCATACTTTATACAGATGATATCTTGCTTGCTAGTAGTGATATTATTTTACTATATGAGACAAAGCAGATGTTCTCGAAAATTTTTGACATGAAAGACCTTGGTGATGCGTCTTTTGTTCTTGGCATTGAGATCCATAGGGATCGCTCACGCTGTTCATTGGGTTTATCTCAGAGAGCGTATATTGATCGCGTTTTAGAAAGATTCAATATGTAGGATGCAAATTAGGAATTACTCCTGTTGTTAAGGGTGATAAATTGAGTATTTCACAATGCCCTAATTCAGATTTTGAGAAAGCTCAAATGAAGGATATACCTTATGCTAGTGTGCTTGAAAGTATCATGTATGCTCAAGTTTGCACTAGGCCAAATATTGCTTTTGCAACAGGGCTTCTAGGCAGATATCAGTCTAATCCAGGATGTGATCACTGGATTGCTGCCAAGAAGGTTTTAAGGTACTTAAAGAGAACAAAAGATTATATGCTGATTTATAAACATGTTTCAGACTTGCAACTAGTAGAGTATTCATATGCAGATTTTGCTGGTTGTCAAGATGATAAGAAGTCAACGACAAGATACATATTTGTATTGGCAGGAGGTGTAGTATCATGGAAATGTGAAAAACAGAAATCCATATCTTCTTCTACCATGCAAGCAGAGTTTGTAGCATGTTATTCTACTGTTACTCAAGTTATTTGGCTCCGGAACCTCATTAGGGAGTTATTGATTTTTGAGTTTGTGGATAGACCCATATAGTTATATTATGACAATAACTCTGTAGTGTTGTTTATTAATAACAACAGAAGTCTCAAGGGGTCTAAACACATGGAAATCAAGTTTTTTACTATAAAGGAATTAGTGCAGAATGGTGACGTTGCAGTTAATTATATTCTTATAGATGATATAGTTGCAAATCCACTAACTAAAGGCCTACGCCCGTGTGTTTTTGATCGACATGTCATTATCATGGGCCTAGGAGCGTCTTGGGATGCTGTTATTTAGTGGGAGCTGTGTTTTATTTTTCTTTAAATAAAGTTTACATCTATTTTGTTACAATTTAGTAACACTCTGATATATATATATATATATATATATATATATATATATATTGTTGAAAGTCTCAAGGTATTGCTTAAACCTTAAGTGAAGGCTAGAAGCATCCGGGCATCCGGTTATTAGCCTTGTGCATATGTCTTGTGATACATTCAGAAATGTTAATTGTAAGAACAAGATATATGTGGGTTCATTGGAACCATAAAGCATTCTCTAGTGGCACAAGTTTTTTGTGTCACCTAAGGTAAGAGAATGGTGACTGACAAATGGGATCCCTCTATGAGAAATGTTATCCATTTGACACACTATCATATTGAATCCATATCAATAAAGTTGAGAGCACCCGTGACCATGGAAGGCTCTATGTGTATACATGCAATTACAGCCATGATTTGGTATTTAAGATTTTATGGGATAGGATCGACTATTAAGAATTATCTCCAGACCAAATGTGAGCACATACAGTATGATTTCAATTAATATAGTACAAGTATGAGAATATAAGAGTTTTAATTGATATTGTAATTTGTTGTTTTTATGGTTACCGTAAAACAAGGTTGGTCTAATGTGAGATAAAAGGTTTCTTAATTAGTCTAATATGGGCTGGCTAGTGTGGGCCGAGTTGAGCCTGGCCCGTAATGAGGGGGACTAGCTGGAAACTCTATAAATAGTGCTCAAGTCTTTCCTCTAACCCTAATTCTCACATATATCCTCACCTAATGGGTATTTACCTGACGCTACACGTGAGGGGGCCACCTCATTGAGCCAGTGATATGGAGGGCAATAGAGGAGAAGGACTTGCGCGTGGAACATTGTGTTTCCACTTCCGTTTCAAGAATAATTGATCCCAAAACAAGTGCGTTAGTCTTTATACTCAATTATGCATATTCTTGTTCTAGTTATTGAGATCTTGGGATTATGCAATTTGCGTCCTACATAGGCGCCCTTGTTCTCGGTCCTCTAGACTCTCTCTGCTCTCCCAAAAAAATCCCCCATTCTCAGTCTCTCTCTCCCAATTTGATCTCTAGCTCTCTCAAGAGAGAAAAACCAGCAAGAGAACCCCCTAACAGTTTCCTCCTCTCTCGCTTTTAAGCTCCGATGCACGTGCCTCTTGGCGTGCCAGTTGCTACTGTTGGCCTGGCACCGACCACCAACTTTAGGTCCTCCCCGGTCCACGCTCTGCCCTTTGTCTGGTTCCCTCTGCCCCGCGTACCTTGTCCTTCTCTGCCCTCTGTGTCCGTTCTTTTTACCAGCGTGAGGGGAAGAAGGACAAAAGCAAAGAAGGAGGGCGGGCTAGGGGAAGAAAGAAAAGAGAGGAGGCGAGGCCGGGCCCAGGCGAAAATAAATAGAAGAAGAGGAAAAGAAAGCAGGCCGAGCATCTCTATTTTTATTAATGCCAATGCTTCCGACGTTTATATGCCATGCAATTAATGGAAAATATTTTTATTGGGGGTTAAAATTAATCCCTAATTTTTTATGCAATAAATTCCTAATTAAAATAGCAAAATTTAATTGTCAACAATTAACTTGTTCATGCATAACTAAACTTGATTTTAATAATTCCACAAAATCTATTAAGTTTCGTTTGAGTAGCTCAAGCGATTTTAACCTCCGTTGTCGCTCGATCTATAGTAGAACTCTTTGCTACTCTCCCCTCAGACATAAGTTATGCTAGCCAAACCACATAAATCTATTGTCTAGTTCATTTCATCGTTTTGTTTATTTTATATTCAATCGCTTGTTTTTTGCAACAATTATAATGTGCCAATATTTGAAATTAGTCATTGCTTGTATATTTGGAGAAGTATGTTAAGCACCCCTCGGTTTGGTTTGTGATACCTGCAAGCTGTAGCTAATTCCATTTCTCTTCTTGAATACCCCTATACTCACATATGGTATCTGGTCTCCCCCCCCTTCAAGTATTACGATTAGGGTAGCATATGCTAAGAATTGTGCACGAAAAAGTTGGGTGTGAATAAGTGATATGGTATAGCTACTTTCTATCTACAAGCCTATACATATTCATTGGTGAAAGCATGCAAAGCTCAACCCAGCTATTGCATCTAATGTGGGCCCTAAATAAAAGATTAACATAATCAACATTTGAGGTAATTGAAGTCCAGTAAATCTAAGATCCAAACAACTTTTTTCATGATCCCCAAAGGAAAACGCAACTTATCCGCAATATTTTCTCTCTTGGGTGAATGTGCAAAATAATCCAATATTTCTTTTTGTATTGAAGTTAGGTTACCATTAATTGCCATTACATTTCAAAGTTATTCACTTTTTCTGATAAAGGTCAGCATGGTTATAATAGACCATTTAAAAACAATTTGAGCATCTTGTATAAAATCATACTGAAAGCATGCAAAGCTCAACTCAGTTGTTGGGTCTCATGTGGGCCTTAAATAAAAGATTAACATAATCAACCTTTAAGATAATTGAAGTCTAGTGAATCCAAATCTAGACAAATATTTTCATGATCCCTCGAGGAAAATGCGACTTGTTTGCGATATTTTCTCTCTTGGGTTGAACGTACAAAATAATCCGATGTTTCTTTTTGTATTGAGGTTAGGTTACCATTAATTGCCTCTACATTTCAAATTTACTCACGTTTTCTACTAAATGTCAATGTAGTTATATTAGAACATTTAAAAATGATTTGAGCATCTTGTACTGAATCATATTGAAAGCATACAATGCTCGACCCAACTGTTGGGTCTCACGTGGGCCCTAAATAAAAGATTGAATCAGCCTTTGAGATAATTAAAGTCCAATGAATTCATATCTAGACAAATATTTTCATGACACCTAGATGAAAATGTGACTTGTTTGTGACATTTTCTCTCTTAGGTTGAAGTATAAAATAATCCAACGTTTCTTTTTGTATTGACGTTAGGTTACCATTAATTGCCTCTATATTTTAAATTCACTCACGTTTTCTTTTAAATGTCAATATGGTTTTAATAGAACATTTAAAAACAATTTGAGCATCTTGTATTGAATCATATTGAAAGCATGCAAAGCTCAACCCGGCTATTGGGTCTTATATGGGACCCAAAGAAAAGATTAACATAATCAATCTTTGAGATAATTGAAGTCCAGTGAATCCAGATCTAGACAAATTTTTTTCATGATCCCAAGAGGAAAATACAACTTGTTTGCAATATTTTCTCTCTAGGGTTGAGTGTGCAAAATAATCCAATGTTTCTTCTTGTATTGCGGTTAGGTTGCCATTAATTGCCTCTACATTTCAAATTCAATTATGTTTTCTACTAATGTCAATGTGGTTATGATAGAACATTTAAAAACAATTTGAGCATCTCAAACTAAATCATATTGAAGGCATCCAAAGTTGGACTCGGTTGTTGGGTCCCATATGGCCCTAAGTAAAAGAATAACATAATCAACCTTTGAGATAATTGAAGTTCGGTGAATCCAAATCCAAACAAATTTTTTCATGATCCCCAGAGGAAAACACAATTTATCTGCAGTATTTTCTCTCTCGGGTTGAATGTGCATAATAATCCAATGTTTCCTTTTGTATTAAGGTTAGGTTACCATTAATTGCATCTACTTTTCAAATTCACTCCTGCTAAATGTCGGTATGGTTATAATCGAACATTTAAAAACAATTTGAGCATCTCACACTGAATCCTAGGACCATTAGCTCCCTAATTAATTATAGTCTATAAAGAATCTGATGAGCCGCATTTAATTCTACTCACCAATTGGAACGAAAAAGAACAACTAGAAAGGCATAGTAAAAGGCGAAAATGTCCACCAGACCCGATGCGTTCTAGGAACTCAACAGTGTAACTATCAACATCGTGTTGCAGCTCTAGTTTCAGCGCCGTCAATAAACGTGCCAATATTTTTTTTTAGGTTCTGCATCTTGCGATGTACGACGCTGAACGATGAATCTTTGGAGAGAGAAATTTCTGCTCCTGCCATTCAATCCATTTTCTCTTATAAATGTCAGTGGGAACTGATGAGATGTTGTCAATTAAATACAAGTTGCAGATTCGGCATTCCCTAAGACCAATCAGGAACAAGTCTCTGATTAAGTTAACCGACATTTTTTGTTGAAAGAAATGCATCCCACCAGTCATTGGTTTTCCCTGATAAATTATTGTCCGACAAGGAGATATGCACGTTCAAGAAGAAGACGTGGGTCTCAATCAAAGATTCTACACCACGCATCAACAAAACAAAAACCATGTCGTCTTCTTCTATTTCTTCTCATCAACAGTAACACAGACTTATTCGTGAGTTTCAAGGTGTGGATCTTGAAGACTGTAATAAAAAAAAAAAAAAACAACAACAACAACAATAACAACACACGCTGAGGATGACATAGATTGCAAGAACGTCTACAAATTGAAATACACATACTCTTGTTAATGAGCGAGCAACTCATTATTACCAGTAGTGACTAACTCACTGATTATAATCTCTATTGAGTAGTGTACGGGCGCTGTATTAGTGTGTGGGAATTAGTAGAAGCAATACAGGCTATGTCATAACTTCTCAAAGAACCACCAGCCAAATCCAATCTCTTGGTGGCCGTTAGTTTGAAAGAGTAGATGTTGGCATAATCTACGCCAAACCACTATAAAATGTGCATGCAATTCTTCTATCTCTCTCTATTTTATTTAAGTACTTGGTTGATCGGAACATATTGCACTTGCATTCATATATTTGTATATATTAAATTTTTCATGCATAACCAAACTCAATTTTAATAATTTCACAAAATCTATCAAGTTCCGTTTGAGTGACTTGAGCTATTTGTAGTCTCCATTGTCACTTAATCTATAGTAGAACTCTTTAATACTCTCCCTTTAGGCATAAGTCATGCCGATCGATCCACATAAATCTATTGTCTAGTTCATTTTCTTATTTTGTTTATTAGTTGTTTGGCTTCTTTTTCACAACACTTAGAACATGCCATTGTAAGAAATTAGTAATTGCCAATACGTTTGGAGAAGTAGATGACGCATGTAGAGCACCCCTTGCTTTGGTTTGTTATATCTTCAAGCCCTAGCTAATTCCATTTTTATTCTTGAATGCCCCTTTATTCACATATGGTATTTTTTTTTAATCTCAACTATTACGTTTAAAAAAGCCTACGCTAAGAATTGTGTGCGAAAAAGTTGGGTGTGCATAAGTGCATATATGGTGTAGCTATTTTCTATCTACAAGGCTATAGATATTCATTGGTGAAAGCATGCAAAGCTCGACCCGGCTATTGGATCTGACGTGGGCCCTAAATAAATGATTAACATAATCAAACTTTGAGATAATTGAAGTCCAATGAATCTAAATCCAGACAAATTTTCTCTTGATCCTCGGAGGAAAACACGACTTTTCTGCGATATTTTCTCTCTCGAGTTTGATGTGCATAGTAATCCATTGTTTCCTTTTTGTATTGAGATTCAGTTATAAGTGCCACTAAGAGATGTTCACTAGAAGTTGTAAATGTAAGGTTTGGACAAGTGCATATACGGTGTAGCCTTTTCTATCTACAAAGCTATAGATATTTATTGGTGAAAGCATGCAAAACTTGGCCCAATTCTTGGGTCTCACATGGGCCCTAGATAAAATATTAACATAATCAAACTTTGAGATAATTGAAGTGCGAATCTAGATCCAGACAAATTTTTTCCCGATCCCCAAAGGAAAACGTAACTTTTCTGCGATATTTTCTCTCTCGGGTTTGACGTGTATAGTAATCCAATGTTTCCTTTTTGCATTGAGATTGGGTTGCCACAAATTGCCTCTAAGAGATATGTTCATTAGAAGTTTTAAATGTAAGGTATACTCGTCAAATATCACGTGTCAGCCAACTTAGCGATTTGGCAGTAAAATTTAGTGGAAACTGTTGGGAATAACGGATCCCTGAAAAATGGATTCGACACTAAATCGAACTCCTAAATCAATGCAGAAGACGAAGCCCAAGAAATCACGTATCACTTATCGTAAACCACACCACGGATTTGAGCGTACCTTGTTAGCCACAGATTAAGCACCAACGCCGACAAGAGGAAGAGATTTGGCCCTGTTCGATCCGATGACGCAAATTCACCTTCGTACGTCACTGTTTTCCTTTTTAAGAGAGAAAGCGAGAGAGAGAGAGAGAGAGCGTGAGAAGAAAAAGACATACGTTTACTTTCTGTTTTTCTTCAACATGGACGTTTTCTCTCTCTCTCTCTCTCTCTCTCCTCCCTTTTATTTGTCCCCCCATCCACGGGCCATATTCCCGTGGGCCGAGCTTTTTGGGCCCAACTTGGGTGGACGGGCCTTAAACCCATCTCATATAAAACCATCATCTCCCACTCGCACATGGTGGGCCGAACAGGATTCTCTTTACCTCTCTTCAACATTCATACCGGTGAATAATCTGTGTAACCAGCATATTTTGAGAGCCCGTTGCTATACATCTGTTAGGAATATATAGCAGCTCATAATGGGCGTCACACTCCGAGTAAATTTAGTATGCAGTACCCTAGATCGCTCAATCACATCTGCATCTCTCTTGATCTCTTTTAAACAATATATATATATATATATATATATATATATATATATATATATATTGTATTCACAATTATAATTATCACAAAGACAGTCATAATTGGTCGACCAGTGAATACAAAACTATAATGTGATTCTCCAAAATCGATCTTCCTCTTCCCTTCAAACTCTCAATTTTAGTTCAGCTTGCTTTTCTAGAAATGCCCCATTAGATCGAATCATCTCATGACCATTGGTAACACCTTAAGATAGCAAACACTAAATAGAAATCTTGAGAATAAGTAAAAGTCATGAAAGGACTAAAAATTGAGGAACTCTTTTCCTCAAGAGTCTCACACGTCATAAAAGTTGAGATCAAATTTTTTGCCACTCTTATTGGTCGTCTCATGCATACGTAGTATGAAATACGTATTACGGTATTAACTCCTTTCCCATGGAGCGTATGTCTACACCTTTCAATACCGTACAGATGATAGTTCAGACATACCCAATGTCTAACTTGAGTTCACGTATCTACTCATTCACAAAATTCATCAGAACTCACATATGGCATTTTAGACAGATAAAGTAAAATATGTGGGGTATTTTACTTTCGGATATTGTAAGTATTATGTCCTCATCTTAACACTTAGTTAAGGTGACACACGTATTTTAAGCTTGAGTTCTCGATTATCACCTAGATAATAAGCTTAAAATCAATCTCATCTCTATTTATCACACAGTAAACAAAAGCGATTACCTGTGTGAGTGGGCTAATCTTTTATTTGTTCGACATACTTCTCAACTTAAAATAATGCACTGAGCATTAAGATACATAAAGATCATACAAAGATTCATAGGCATTAATCAATGAAAAACAAAATTTCATAAATGTGAACAACTCAGGGAAATTACAATTCAGTACATTAGACTCTACGCAATCCTAGAGATTTTACATGACCACAAAACACATCTTTAAATATTGGCTTTGTCATAAAATCTGCTACCATTCTATGCGTAGATATGTACTGTAAGTTCACATCCTTTCGTGAAACCATATCTTTTACAAAGTTATACTTGGTATCTATATGTTTGGTCTTGCCATGATACTTTGGATCTTTGGTGTACGCTATAGCTGCTTGGCTATCACAGTTAACCAACAATGGATTTGCAGCTTTCTCATTAACACCTAAATGATCCAAAAATCTCTTAAGCCAAACTCCTTTTTGTACCGCTGCTGATAATGCCACGAACTCAGCTTCCATCGTGGACAAGGCTATACACGTTTGCTTCTTACTGCTCCATGATATGGCGCCATTGTTCAGTAAGAAAGCAAATCCAGAGGTAGATTTTCTTTCATCTAAATCTCCTCCCCAATCAACATCTGAATAGCCTTCAAGTCGCAGATCCTTTCCTTGGTAATTCAACTTGATATTAGCAGTTCCCTTTAGATACCTCAGTATTCTCTTGACGGCTTTCCAATGTATTGGACCTGTATTGGATTGGTATCTACTCACCATTCCAACTGCAAAACATATGTCGGGTCTTGTACACATCATAGCGTACATCAAGCTCCCAACAGCACTAGCATAAGGAACATGTTTCATTTGTTCCTTCTCTTGTGAAGTCCCTGGACACAGTCTGTGGCTCAATCATTCACCTTTTACAATAGGAGTGTCTATGGGTTTACAGTCTTGCATACGAAATCATTTAAGAACCTTATTTATATAGGTTTCTTGCGAAAGAGACAACGATCTCTTCGAACTATCTCTCGAAATCTTAACTCCAAGAATGTATGCAGCCTCACCCATATCCTTCATCTCAAAGTTAGAAGACAACCATCTCTTGACAGTATTAACCAACTCCATATTGCTTCCAGCAATCAGTATATCATCAACATATAATGATATGATCACAAATTAATCATTGGATCTTTTGACATATACACAATGATCCTCATCAATCATTTTAAAATCATATGCCATTATGGCATTATGAAAACGTATATACCATTGTCTTGATGACTGCTTAAGACCATATATCGACCTCAAAAGTCGATATACTTTTTCTTCTTGGTCTTTCACTATGAAACCAGCAGGTTTTTCCATATATATTTCTTCATCTAATTCTCCATCGAGGAAAGCAGTATTTACATCCATCTGATGTAATTCAAGATCTAGACTAGCCACTATTGCCAGAATAATGCGAATTGAGGTAAATTTTACTACAGGAGAAAACGTATCTTCATAATCAATTCCTTCCTGTTGATTATACCCCTTTGCCACAAGGCGAGCCTTATGCCTTTCTATTGAGCCATCAGCCTTTCGCTTTATTTTGAGAACCCACTTGTTCCCAATAGCTCTACGTCCTTTTGGAAGATCAACCAGTTCCCAAACTTGGTTTGATTTCATTGACTCAATTTCCTCTTCCATTGCATGAATCCATTTTTCCTTACTAGGGCAATTCAGAGCCTCATTGATATTTCTTGGCTCATCCTCATCTTGTGGAGCAACCATAAAAGTTTCCCCTTCAATGTCAAAACGTCGACGAGGAATACTTTAGCGACTTGTTCGCCGTATGTGAGACTGTACACTTTGCACATCATTCCCTATTATGCTCCTACTTGGATGAACTCCACTAATATCATTATCTTGATCTAAGGTCTCAAATAAGGAGTGATCTTCCCTTATTTCGCCCTTCTTAGGAAACTCATTCTCTAAGAATGTGACATCTCGTGATTCAAATTCAGTTAGACTCCCACTTTCCTGCTCACTAATGAACACATACCCTTTCGAGTGTTCCGAGTATCTTATGAAAATACTCTTCTTTCCTCTCGGACCCAATTTCCCAAACTTGTGAGAGGACTCATGTGTATAGGCAGCACAACCCCATGACTTAAGAAAACTCAAGTCCGGTTTTCTACCTATCCATAACTCATATGGAGTGGAAGTAACTAATTTGGAAGGCACCCGGTTAAGTATATAGGCAGCAGTTAACAATGCATCACTCCAAAAAGTAATTGATAAGTTAGCATGCGCCATCATGGACCTAACCATTTTCAGTAGGGTTCTGTTTCTTCTCTCCGCAACACCATTTTGTTGAGGAGTATACGGAATAGACAACTGTCTTTCTATTCCTTTTTTATCACATAATTTTCTGAACTCATCAGATAAATATTCTCGACCTCGATCGGATCTCAATGCTTTTATTTTCTTGTTTAATTGATTTTCTACCGGGTTCATAAACCTTTTGAAACAACTTATTGCTTCAGACTTATGAGAAATCAAATAAACATATCCGAATTGAGTATAATCATCAATAAATGTGATGAAATAAAAAGCCACATGCCTTCCTCTCACATTCATTGGACCACAGATATCAGAATGGATTAAATGCAGAGGAAATTCAGCTCTTTTACCTTTCCCAAATGGTTTCCTTGTTGTTTTCCCTTCTAGGCAATGCTTATATATGGGCAAATCGACTTTTTCAATGCTGCCCAACAAACCCTCTTTGGCTAGTCTATTCATACGTTGTTGGCCAATGTGACTAAGTCTAGCATGTCACACATTCACATCATTATCATAGGTATTAGGAGATGTGATAAGGGAATAACAAACATTTGCATTAACATACTCAACATCTAATACAATGAAACCATCCAGAAAATAACCACAACCATAGTAATTTGTATTAAAAAAAAATCCACACCTCTATTATAGAAGTTCATTTTAAAACCTAGTCTAACCAACACTAAAACAGACACTAAATTCCAACGAATCTCCTAAGCATACAATACATCATGTAGGAATAAAGTGCGTCCACCACACATATTCAGTTGACATATGCTAATTCCTTTCACTTCAGCTCGGGAGTTGTTTCCCACATAGACCCACTTAGTTCCAGTTGGTACTCATCAGAATTCCACAAAGGATCCTCTATCCTTCGCTACATGGTCAGTCGCTCCTAAATCTACAGTCCATAAAGGATTAGACTCAGTCAAGAATACAGAACTCGACACAAAAGTAAAGTTCTGAAAAGTACAAGGGGTGTTTACTTTCTTTGGCTCACGACAGTTACGAGTATAATGACTCTTCTTGTCACAATTGTAACACCCCACCCTTGACATTTTCTTTCACTTGAGGACGTTTTCCTCTCTTGTGTTGGTTAACTTTTGATTTCTTGCAACAAGAACTTGATCATTTGCAATACCACATATTGAACGAATCAATACGCTTGCGCTTAGAGCTCAAAGCTCTTTCTGAGCTAGAACCAGCATTGTAAATGTCTACTTTTGACTCAAGTACCGTTAAGCGGTCCTCTACTAGCTCAAGGTGGCGTATGGCATCCTCAAGATCTTCTATAATATGGTCAAGAGCTTCTAGTGCTTCTTGCTTTTCCAGCACATATTGGACTTTCATGTGCCAAATTTCATAGTTGTCACCATTGAGCTTTTCACCTTTGTTCAGCTCGGCAACTATGCTATTTGTGGTTGAAGCCATTGATTTAAACACATCAGACAAATGCACGAATTATTAATGCCTATCATTTATGCATCCATTTTTACATAGACTCATCATATTAATAAATAATTTCAAGTAAGGCTTCAGAATCAAAATGTCACTACATTTCTAATCATCCTCCAAAATCCTAACTTAAAACTATCATTAATATGATTGTCGTATGCAAAATCAATTCTATGAAGCTACAAAAACTTTTAAAACTACCCACAGCTAATTACCCACAGCAACCAGCAATAACAGAAAGCAACAGATAATTGACATACAATTAAAAAACAATACTGCTTTCAATTAATACAACTATACATTACACTAAGCAATATATACAAAGAAAAATATCAACATAGAAAGAGATATTCAATCATAAAAACATCTCATAACTAATCTAAGAAATAAATAGGGAATGTCCCTTCTAATCTATCAGTCAGAATATCTGAGA
The DNA here is from genome assembly GCA_017140165.1 of Eucalyptus shirleyi. Lineage (NCBI taxonomy): Eukaryota > Viridiplantae > Streptophyta > Magnoliopsida > Myrtales > Myrtaceae > Eucalyptus > Eucalyptus shirleyi. The sequence continues at coordinate 25,158,007 of CM029448.1, read as the reverse complement.
AATTTGAAGGCACATTTACCAACCATGGATAAACTTTTGGAGAGCTTTCATGTCGCCTCCAAGGCGCATTCACTCTGCGCCATGTAGCGCTCAATCTAAGGGTTGAAGTTTTGGTTAACTCAATCCTATAGTACTCTCTTACAAAAGCTTCCACTAGCCTTCTATAACATGGGACCACGTTGACCTCCCATAGTTGATCTAACATTGCTTGCCATTCAGCTGGAAGAGTGTTCATCAGAGCCGGCACCTTCTCAAAATCCGGCATAATATAACCATTGTAGATGATTTCCTATATCATCTAATTGTCCCCGACCACATGTAATACTAAATCACCGTCATGCCACCGATAATCAGCTAACTCTGTCATCAGCCTTTTAAGTCTTGCAATTCCCTCGTCCGTTCTCGGGATTGCAGGTATCATTACATAGCGCATCATAGTTCCTGCAACAAATGCATAACTAAAAATGGATTACTTATAATCCATAATGTACAAAAGGGAAAAATATATAATTTTCCATAATTAATGCAACAAATGCAGAATAAAAAAAATGGATTACTTATAACCCACATAGGCATGACTGAAAAAAGAACCAAATTCCTTTTTCTTTTTTTCTTTTTTTCGGGTTAACGGTCAAAGGCAACGGTCAAAGGTCGCCGGACCGGTCGGATTGGTCGGGCCAGAGGGGCCGACTTGGGCGAACCGATGGCATGTGCCACGCGCGTGTGCAGGCTAACGTCACGCAGACGTCAGCCGGCACGTGCCAAGCGCGTGCCGGGTCTCCGTGGTTCAGGTCAGGTCGGATCGCCGGTCGGGTCGCCGGCCGGTGACCGCCCGGCGAAACGTCGTCGTGATGATGTCATCTATGACGTCACCCTAGCTGTTACTTATCATTGGGTGACGTCATGCTGACGTCAGCACGCATTGGTCTGCGGATCGGCATGTGCTGGTTCGCTCGCCGGCGCCATGCACACTCCTGTTCGCCGACCGGCGCATGTGCCACACGCGTTGGGCAATCTAGCGCTTCCGAGCGTGTCGCGCCCACGCGTAGCGCCTTCCGGCTGCGCGTGTGGGTGCGTGCGACGTCGCCTGGCGGCGCTCGACGTATCGCCAGACTCGTCTCGACGTCGCCTTTCTTCCTATGCCATCACAATTTGATTTCGACTTATGAAAAATTGGAAAAATGGCCGAACAGCGCTCGGGTGTCGGGATTTTTGCCCTGATCCGTACGGTCGAATTGCTTTTGCGAAAAATCAATCAAAAAACATCAAATTGATCGGGAACTAGGGCTCTAATACCAATGTTGGGAATAACGGATCCCCGAAAAACGGATTCGAGACTAAATCGAACCCCTAAATCAATGCGGAAGATGAAGCTCGGGAAATCGCGTATCACCGATTGTAAAGCACACCACGGATTCGAGCGTACCTTGTTAGCCACAGATTAAGCACCGACGCCAACAAGAGGAAGAGATTTGGCCCTATTCGATCCGATAACGCAAATTCGCCTTCGTACGTCACTGTTTTCCTTTTTAGGAGAGAAAGCGAGAGAGAGAGAGAGAGAGAGCGTGAGAAGAAAAAGACGTATGTTTACTTTCTATTTTTCTTCAACAGGGACGTTTTCGCTCTCTCTTTCCTCCCTTTTATATGTCCCCCCATCCACGGGCCGTATTCCCGTGGGCTGAGCTTTTTGGGCCCAACTTGGGCGGACGGGCCTTAAGCCCATCTCATATAAAACCATCAGAAACTAACAGAAGGAAAATTTGTTTGAATTTACCTGTTTAGGGTTTTTGGGGTCAAAAATCAATTTGGGGTATACTTATTATAAGTTTATTGGTTTAAAATTTTCTGCTTCCAAAAAATCAGTTTGGGGTAAGTTAGATATAAATATATCAATTTGGGATTTTTTTTTACTTTCCCACCAAAATTTAAGATGTTTCTCATATTAAAAAGAATTAAAATTTTATGTTTAACTTACGAGTGAACATTCATATATTGTTGAGGTACATCAAGTTAGGAAAATTCAAAATGCATCCGTCACAAAATTTAGATTAAATGGAAAGCAAAATTCAAAGTCTCTCTAAACATAACCTAAATATTAAGAATTTCTTGATCTAACAATTTAAACTTCAGCTAAAATTATTAGGTGCACTCTTAAAGTCAATGACAGAAGCTCTATGCTAGCCTCGAATCAACGGTGAAAGTTAAGTACTAAAAGTCGTTGACCTTTCGATAACGATAACGACGACGACAATGTCAAGATTGTTTACAGAAATCTCTCCCATGTTATCGACGCATCAACAATTCTTTACCTCAAGGGAGCAAAAAGCAAACATGAGTGCGTGCAAAAGCCCAGTAATGACCACGTCCAGTGAGGACGAGGATGAGTTCTTGTTCGCAATGGAAATGAATGCGCTGATTGCCATCCCCATGGTGCTGAAGGCCGCTGTTGAGCTCGTGATCCTGGAGATGCTGGCTGAGGACGGGCCATCCGGCTCAGCTCCATTGCTTTCCCCCGCCGAGATCGCGTCACGCCTGTCTACAAAGAACCCCGAAGCCCCCATCGCTCTGGAACGGATGATGCCGCTTCTTGGGAGCTACTTCATCCTCTCGTGCACTCCCGCCCAGGGCCCGGACGGGGACACCCGGAGGCTCTACGGCTTGGGACCGAGAAGCAAGTACTTCGTGAGAGCCCGCGGGGCATCGACATTTGCTGCGCCCTTGCTGCTTCTCTTGACCGACAAAGTCATGGCCGGCGGATGGTTTGTGAAATTTTATTTCTGTCTTTTAAGAGGAACTTCCGCTTTTGGCTATTTTATTTCATTCTTTTAGCTAAATATTGAGATATTCTTTTCATGTTTCTTTCTATAATTGAGTATTTTCTTTTTATTTTTTGGTCAAAACATAATTGAGTATTTGCTTTCGGCTTTAATTGGTTGGTCGAGTGGCAAAACTATTCGGAAGACGTGACTCTAGTATCTTTTCATAATTATTTGTTTTTCCCATGACAATCTCCTTGTTCTTAAATATAATAGATTTGAAAAACATTTTCTTAGAGACAATCATTTATATTGGTTATAAAAATAAATAACAAAAAATATTTTCATTGTCTACGAAAAATTTAGACATAAATTGTTGTCGATAATGAAATCTTTTCTATTAATTAATTATTTCAAGCAATACTATTGATTATTTTGAAGAAAATATTTTCTAAATTATCCATTTTCTTTGAAATAAACAAAACCAAAGATTCTTATAAAAATCATCTAGAAGGAGATGGATGATATAGATAGAAGAGGCATGTCCTCCAAACATCCCGTAAATAATTTTGTAATGGTTTACAAATAGGAACATTGTCTACATTTGTAATTTGGTAACAAAGCTCGTAGCATACTAATCGAAGGCAGATTGAAAAAAGGGTTTATACTACGAAAAACCTTAAATTAGTATACTTGCGATAAATTTACCGTCCATTAATTCCATTATATTTGTGATGACAGGTATTGAACATGCTTGGGGTGCATTTGTGACTAATTTTTTGTGGTACCCATTTGGGGTTCTTAGTTTGAGTATTAAAGTAACAATGGGATGGCCCGGTTTCTCTATGATGACAGGTATTGAACACGTCGAAGGAGACATGTCGAAGGTTAACACAACTTCAGTTGCCTCTTTGGGTGACCATAGAGAATCGTACGGTAGAATTGTGGTTACCTTGTACGCACAGTGTAGACTGAATTTTGGTTGTTCTTTGCAGTGAATAATTCACGGTGGAGATGACAAGTTTTGCACTAAGGTATTGAAGAATTGCAAGTAGGTAATGCCTGAGAAGGGCAAGTTAGTGATCATGGACGCGGTCCTTCCAGAAAATCTCGACACCGATAGGGTGACCCAGAATGCGTTCTTAGTGGACATAAATATTGTCACACCCCAATCCACCAAGCGCATGCCCATCCCTCAGCGGTTAATTAAATTACGACATCCCATGACACATCGCCGATCCATTCATTTTAATGTGCATGCTGAAGTGAATAATTTAATCTCCTGACAGAAACATACATGGAATAAAAAAAAAACAGGACAACAAATTTCAAACCAATCCATTATAACAAACCACAATCTCATTTACAAATAGGGGTCAACTCTAAAGTCTAAATACGGGAGTTCTATCTCCAAGAAGAACTTTTGAGCTACCCATGCTCCTAACCCTTCCGCCTCCAACTTCGAGTTCTTCCTCTTAGGGACTTGAAAATGTTCTCACAACAGGGTGAGATGACGTCTCAGCAAGTTCACTCCCTAAGACCCGACTAGGAAGGAAATACACCCCAAGGACTACCTAAGCACAAACACAAGTTAGAGGACTTACATTTGCCTCGGTTCTTTCCTACAAGTCAATATAATTTATAAATTCAATAAATCACTTCAACACACCAAAACATCAAATCATCACATCAGATCGAATCATCGATCAATCGACTCAGTCGACTCTATGTTATCAAGACCATCTCTCAGTCAACTTGTTATGTACTATCTATAAAGTCTGATCACATCAAGAACTGTTCACCTTAAGCTAAATATAGATAGAAATGCTCACTAGAAGCTAACAATCACGTATACTGCTTACTTTAAACGGATATATCAACCCTTAGGCTGATATAGTATACAGCTAATGCTTACCAAAGTTGTGCAGTAGTTAATTGCTCACCAAAGCTATGCGATACTTAATTGTTCACTGAAATTGTGCGATACTTAGGGTATACTGCTCGCTCTAAGCTTAAATATCAAGCCCTCTAGTTGATATAGTATACCATTCTACCTAACTAATTATTTTACCACTTTTATCATACCCGATAAAAATAATTGTGTGTGGTTACACAGTTGGGCTCAGTTAAAAATATAATATCTTTACTTTAGAAAATCCAACTATTTATACAATGTTTGAAAATAATTTTCGTATTATAAACCGACGCATGGTAATTTTCTAATTAAATATCGAATTAATAATTTTTGGGATAATTTCCCAAAATTACAAATCACACCATTGCGATCAGTATAAAATTCTGGTCACCGATTATCCCGGTCTAATTTCCGGAAAATAATAATTAATTAAATAATTACAAAAATTAATTATTAATTACCAATACATAGCAAAAATGTACACTTAGGCCAGAAAAGCCTAATTAAATACCAAAATGGGCTTAGAAAATTTCCAAACATGTCTAATTAAATACTACGGCCTATCTACTTGCTAATTGCACTAATCTAACCACCTAACATGCATCAAGGATTAACTAAATCATTAATCCATTCTAACTACCTAATCCTATCTTAGCCTAAACTAATCAACCCTTAAGCGTCATTAACTTACTAAGTAGGGATTAGTGAGTTAAACTCACTAGATTAATGCAAAAACCAGTTCACGGCGACGGCGACGTGCCGGCGGGCAATGAACTTCGAAGCGATGGCTCCCGACAAGATTCGAAAGCAGCCCAAAAAGGCCACAAAGCCCATAAAGGGGTTGTTCGGTTCTGTCTGTTGCTGATTCGGGAGTTAATGGCCGGACACGGCGCTGTGGCTTGGGTTGGTTTCTGCGGCCGCGGGTGGAGATGCTGGCGTGGGCTGGCGTGAACTCGATGGATTGGATTCGGTGGAGCGGGACGCTGGAAATGGAGCTACTGCTAAGCCGAGATCCACGGAGAAAAAATCATGGGCTGTTCTACAAGTGTAGATAGAGCACACGAACGTCGGTGGAGCTGCGGGAAATTGTGTGGTGTTGTCAACAGAAGGGAGAGAAGGAATTGTTGACCATGGGTGTTGAAGCTAGCGACGTGTGGCAGAGGTTGAGCGATCGGGCAGCTTTGGTGGAGAGGCATGAGGAGGAGGGGAGTAGCGGATTTGGAGGGGAAATGAAATTTGAAGCAGAAGCCATGAAGATGGAACACAATTGGACGTGCGCAAAGGAGGGAAAAAGGGAGGGGCGGCTGGCGAGAGGGAGGAGAGAGAGGCGTCGACAGAGGGGAAGGGATAAAGGAGGACTCCAAAAAAGTCAAAGAAAAGGGAAATGAAGATAAATGCAGGGCTTGGTCGGCTAAGGGGGGAAAAGGAAAAGGGGGAAACGTACGAATGGGGGAGAAGGGCCGGCCGTGCGAATTGGAGGGCCGAAGGAGGGGGAGGAAAAATTTAAATAAAAGATCTTATACTGATCAAGTCTTAGTCCCACAAGCTCTCATTCAATACAATTTGGTCCCCAAAGATTCCCATGCTAAAATACTTGATCATCACTTGCTTTCTTGCACCATAATTCCTTTAAATAGCAAGTCTTGGGTAGCAAAAATGGCAATTTCCCTTAATTCTGAATTATATTTCATTTTTCTCAAAATCCAATTTCTTAATGAATCTCTCCGATTGATGTCCAATTTTGTTGAAAAAAAAGCCCACACAATTTTCTTTTGCCAAGTAGCTCACATAAGAGGCCAAAAATCCCTTCAAATTGGTCAATCTGAATTTCCATTTGTATTCCAAATCTTCCGAATTGATTTTTCGTAAAAATCCCGAACTCACCGAAAATTCCTCGAAAGGTGAGTCGACGTTGCTAAAATAAATCATGACATGACAGAACTTTCAATTTATGAAATCGAGTTCAAATTCGCGGTTAATTTCAACTGGACGCAATTTTAACGTGATCTAACTTACCAAGTAGCTTTAAGAAATTTTTGGTGCAATTGACCCATGATCAATTTTTTTCGAGTCACACGTACCTCTTCGACACATTGGCGGCTCTCGGTTGTCGTGAAAATCTCAAGATTTCAAATACGGACATAGGGTACCAAAGTGATAAAAAAAATCAATTTAGTGTTAATCGACGAGAATTTTGCAAATTAATGGGATCACCCATGTTTAGCCACACATCTCAGTCGAACTAACCTATCTTTGATCTCTGATTGATTTTCAACTGTGTTGTAATTGCAGACTAGCACAGTCAAGCAATCAAATCCTAGTCGAATTCTCAAGTATATTGCGTTTATATTCCTTAACGGCTTCACTTGATAGGCTAGTTATCTCGTGAGTGGCAATCTTAGAAAAGAACATTATATGCGTGTCGATGAAAGGCCCAACTTATCTAATCGAAATCAAAACTGAATTTTTAGGATGTCACACATAAGCATGCTGAATGTTAGTCCATGGGGGTAAGGACCAAATGGAGAAAGAGCTCGAGGTCATGGTACGTGCGGGCGGTTTCAATGCTCCGAAACTTGTGTGCTGAGCTTACAACATGTGGGTAGTCAAACTATAGATATTTGTCACGTAACACACAAGTAGTTGCAAGGAAACCTAGCTTCTCACTAAACCGATATTTCATTCATATTTGAAGCGAGGAGAGAGCACAAGTTGAGTGGAGGAAGGAACTTCAGCTTTTTTGTTTTTGCTTTATAGATTTTTATTAAAAATTAGTATCAAATTACCTACAAATGATAGGCTAAAGAAAATGAAACCAAAAATGATACTTTTGATTCAAGAAATGAGTTTCATCATGATTAGAAACCCTAATCTCGAGTTTTTGCCCTGAATAACACATCAACTAAAAATCAAACATCAACAAAAACCCTAAGCTAAAGAAAAAAGCTTCGTCTTGATCAAAAACCCTAAGCTCAAGTATGGGCGATTGATCTTCCTTGCAAGTCGCTAAAGAGCTATCACAACTATCAATCGAAGCTGAAAATTGGTCGGGATCTTCACCAGCAACGGGATTGACTTTGCTCTAGGGGAGAAGATGCCACCGGAAAAGAGGACTCCAATAAGAATCTCAGACGGTGGAACTCACAACTAGCAAGAGGATCCTATGATAGGATTGATAGCGGTGACGGACCGCCAAACAAATGCCGACAAAGGACAGCTAAAGTGAGTCAGCAAAAGAGAGAGAGAGAGAGAGAGAGAGAGAGAGAGAGGGGAGGGAGGGAGGGAGGGAGGGAGGGAGGGAGGGAGGGAGGGGGAGAGAGAGGGTATGTCTCTTTATGGTTTTGAAGCGAAAATTCAACTTAAACTTAGCCCCAAGATCAAATTTGGGTCCTTGAATTGATCAAAGGGCTCAAAATAAATCTTTCTTGATTAAGACTTGATCCTATTGGTCCCCAAGCTGGTTGGGCTAGTCCAAACCGGTTCTAACTAGCTCGGCCGATTCTGGCTTATTTTGATTGATTCCTTTCAAAATTTAATACAATTAGGTCCTTAGGACTAATGAGAGATCTAAATATCACACTAAATTCATATGTAACCACACTAAATACCGACTGATACTTCCTTTTCTCCTTTTTTTTGGCCAATAATTTGGTTTGATGGATAATAGGAAGTCCGAATATACTCGATGGTTATATTGTCAACGATTTAAAATCTTGAATAAGAATCACGTGAACAAGTGTTACCAGACTTTTTTTTTAAACATGCAAATTAAATATATTATTTTCAATAATACAATGAGCAGAATTACTATGTTGTCTTCCTCGACATGAGTATCAAGCTATTTGTAGGTGTTATACAGTTATGCTTTTGTTTATTTAGCAGACTTGCTCTGTAGAACAGTTAACTTCTAGGAATAGGATGATAACTTCTTCTCTTTTTTTTTTTTTTGTCGGTGAATAGGAAGATATATCTTTTTTGGTCAGTGAACAGGATGATAACTTTGCTTTTTGGTTGAAAATAATCGATAACTTGGAATGTAGCAAACTGCTACATTTTAATAGGATGACAACTTTTCTTTTTCTTTGTTGGTATAAGATGATAACTTAGAATGTAGCGTTTTTATTAAAGAATTTGCACAACATACTTTCCCTTGTCCAGTAGGCTTGAAGGAGCAACTCATTGGAAATATAGTTTGCCACGTGCAAATGCTTGGGACATATTCTAAGCGATTTGGAAAAGATCCAGTCAACTTCAAAAAAACCTTAGGGTTCATTTATTTGAAAAAAAAAAATTATTTCCAATAAATTATTTTTCTAATTTTCGGTATTTGGATGGTAAAAAATTAATCAATTTATGAAGGATGTTTCCCTTGAATCGTAAACAACAAGCGTGGATGATCGTTTTAAGGGAAGACTTAGAAACAAATAATTCTCGAATTTCTATGGGGTTTAAGGGAAGAACATCATGGCAATAAAGCATGGCGAGAGAAGCGACGATCAAGAAGAGAATGGTAGCTTCCTTCAACGCAATCTATAGCAAGGACCTCGACAAAATTAAAATTCTATTTGACAAAATACAAATTTGAAGAAGACATTGCGAGTTTCTTCTTGTTTCCCCCAAGAAAGAGTTGTAAGTGGATTCCAAATGTCTGTGACCATTTGCAAGCTCGAAATCACTAGGGATTATCATGTCGGGAAGATAGACTCTCAATGTGCTAATGATACTATTATTTCTTATCTGTAACTATCTTCATAACACAACCATATGGCAAAATAATTTCTCATTCCGATTGAGTGAGCATTAGTGCAAAGATTTATTAGTCCTCATATGTTGTTGAAATACATGCCCTTTCAAAGAATTATATCCATTTGTAATAATAAAGTGATTCCACAACAAAAAGTATGAGTGGCATTGCTTAACATGATCAATGGATGTAGTGGTTCAATCATTACATATTACGTGTAGGGGTGAGCGGTTCAAGTGCTTTATAGGTTCCACCTAGAACCTGGAACCTACCCTGGAGTACAGGTTCCTAATTTTTTGGAACCTGGAACCTACCCTATTACAGGTTCCAGGGTCGGTTCCAGGTTCTTACAGGTTCTTTTTTTTTTTTTTTTTTTTTCATCTTTAGTTAAGAAAAAATTTCACAATACTTATCTCGAGAAATAGCTACGCCAACTTATCACAACACTTTCACTTCCAAGACGTACTTCTCCATAACAGGACCCATAATGCCATCACTCTAAAATGAAGTATAAGCATCCATTGAACTATACAAGAAGTTTCATTAGCATCAGACCATTTTTCTGAAGCTCTATGTTGGGAAAGTCTCTTTGTCACAACTCAATGGGACTTCCTAACAACTATGCATTGGAAAAGTTCAGATCGTCTACTTAGGAAGACCCGTCAAATATGCAGTTGTTTGTCAACTCATCCTCAAGAAGTCTTTCTAACCTACAAATTTTTAAAACATGTATATGAAGAGTTATTGTGTACTTAATAAATATATTCATTACTTTGCGAAACAAGAGCTTTTCAGTCACACTTACCTTGGTAGACCATAAAGAACAAGAATGGCTGTAACTTCACATTTCCTTGTCAATTTTTGGGGTTGAGTTTTCATTCCAACAAGCCTGTGGCCTCCAAGTCTGGGTGAACCTGAATACAAAAGCAATGAAACGAGTGTAAAATTGAATAGGCGAATCTTGCTCAAGGATTTACTCTGGATTTCCCGAAAGCAAAATCAGTAGATGTCCAATATCATACACTGGATACAGTTTGCTCCTCAGAAAGACATAAACCTCTTGTCTCAGGCATGTGATGGTGGCCCTGCAGAAAAACTAGCATCAAGAATGGCGTGCCAACTTTGAAAGAAAACCCAAACCTCATACCATGTCGTACATTTTTTTCTCCAACAATAGCCTCATTAAGTGCTTGTCTTTCAACCAAAAGCATTGGAATTTGCTGATCCAATTTCATGTTCATTCCTTCATAGTAGTCTCTAATCGCATGATAAAGTGGTTGACAGTCACTAGTGTCCATGATAGCAGATTCCATGCACTCGAGGCATAAACTTCGTCCATCTCCCAAAGATATGTATGTTGTGTTCCACGACTGTCAGTAGGTAAAATAAATATCAAAAGAAAGAAAAACAAAAAAATGAGTACAGCTGATTCAATGCATTTAAAATATACATTCTGCAAGATTGTGAGAACAAAGTATGGCATTGCATTTACTTGTGCTAGCCTAGACCACTACCTCCAAACGCTCGCAACTACAACATCGAGCTGTGCTGTCATGCTCATGTGACGGACAGTACTTCTAGGACCAGAAAGGATGGCATATATACTCAATCAAACCAACTCCATTTGTTGGGATCTGTGAAATGAAATAGAAGCTTACAATAGAATCGAAAGGTAAAAGACTAAAGTTACATTAATGCCATACTCCCTTGAAATTGCATAAACATAATAGACAAGAACAACTTGGACTCAGACTCTCTCACTTCAGTAGCATGCTATTTTAACAAATCCCAGGTCTACATACGAAAGGCTCAATGAGAAAAATATGGTCCACTTGTCACTAAAATGAACATAACATGGTCGAATTAAATGACTTAAGTTAAATTCAACTATCATACGTCCTACAAAAACATTTTGCAAGCTAAAAATCCAAATAAACTGAGATAAATCCAACCCTAATGTCTCATTGTCGATCAGCCTATAGGCCCCCGCTGGAGTCTCCAAGGGCATCCCGCGTCGCCCCCGACCAGACAGCGGAAGGATAGAGAGAGTAGGGGTGCGACTAAGCTGGAGGTGGAGGTGGAGGTGGAGGCGGAGGCGAAGGGGTATCGAGTTAACGCTCATTAGGCGGCTGGGCGAGTGGCAAGCGGCTTCGAGGCGACTGGGCGAGTGGCGAGCGAGCAGCGTTAGGCCGGCTGGGCGAGCGGCGAGCAGCGTCGGGGCGGCTGGGCGAGTCGAGCAGCCTCCACCACGGGGACGAGCGACGTCTAACGGCAGCGTCGACGGCAAGCGGCTGAGTGGCGAGGCGAGCGAGGGGTGACGGCATCCAGCGGCAGTGTCAAGGGAGGTGGCTCTCAACGGCGAGCGGCAGCGCGGACGGCGCGACAGCTCGTCGGGGTCAACGGTGAGACGACTCGTTGGACGAGCGGTGGGTGGTGGTGGTCGGTGGCCAAGAGGTGGTGGTGAGTGGGGCGTGGGGTGCCGATGTGGTGGTGGGTGAAGTAGGAGGAAGAAGAAGAAGAAGAAGAAGAAGAAGAAGAAGAAGAAGAAGAAGAAGGGGGTTCCGTCCGAGAGAGGGGGAGAGAAAGAGAGAGAGAAGAAAAGAAAAAGTGGAAGAACCTGCGGTTCGGTTCCCCGGTTCTCGGTTCTACCCGGGAACCACGCTCACCCCTAATTACGTGTGTGAACTTGACCTATACAAGTGGAATTCCCACATAACCACAATAAAAACTCCAAGAATCACCACCTTACGTGGACACTTGAATTTTAATAAGTGCATAAACTACATATATTTTGTGATGAAAACGAGAAAAAAAAATATATAGAAAAAGGGCCCGGTTAGCCATTTTTGGTCTAGCCCATACGGCCCAAGCTAGCCCATTCCGATCTGGCCCAGTTCATTTGGACAAAGCCCAGGCTCCATTCAATCCACGCCTCAAGAAATATCAATTACAGTCCAAGCCCATTCAAAACACGGATTGATGAAAACCTAAGCCTCTTCCTGGGCCACTGTCCCTCGTCTCATAAGCGGGTGACTGAAGCGAACCCCTAAGGAGGTTTCTACATGACACACCTCGCTGGAAGCGGTTGCAAAAAATCCTCAGTAATGGAACGAGAATCTCGTTCGTGGAGGAAGTATCGGTTCAGGGGGAAGAAAAAGGGGAAGAAAAGCTTTCTCGACTAAAAGTTTATGGAGATCCATCATAGCCGAACACTGCCACTTATCTGCTGGCGAGGTTGCACTCTGTTCTCCCTGTTTGCACTCTGTCCTCCCTGTTTGCACACATGTGTCTAGGAATCGGGAGGTGGACGAAAGCAGGAGACGCCCGCGTTTATGAAGGAGTGCATGGAACATCTGTGAGAGAACCGGATCCGAGGCCTTCTGGAAGATCCTTAGGTCGAGGTGAGGAAGAAGGACGTTCATTCCAAGGAGGGGAGAAGGGTGACGTTGACTGGCACAAGAAAGGGAAGGGGAGGCACTCTGCCGTGTAATCTATCTCTCTCTAAGTGATGCATGCTGGTTGGAGTTTTGCTTGAGCATTAGCATCGGGAGATTCAATTCAAGGAGTGTTCAATTTTTGAGTTCTGATTTGAGCCGAAATGGAAACCGAGACGAAACCCATGACGAGAAAGGCAACGATGAATCTATTTGAAGACGACAACGACGAGTTCGAGGAGTTAGAAATCAATGAAGAATGAGAGGATTGAAAGAGAAGGTCTGGAAAATTCTCTCAAGGTCTGATGATCTATTTTTCCAATTTGGTTGCTCTTAGGCGGTCGTAAATCAAGCTTTGTTGATCACCCACTATCACATCCACTCATGGCCGAACAAAGAATCCGGTTGATCGGGACCATTCGTCGTTGGAAAGAAAGAGCATCGGGGGTCTTCTCGAGCTTCATCGGTGTGATCACGACAATCACGACTGTGCAGCCTCGAATTAGGTAAATCTCTCGTTTATATGCATTGTTTTTCTCTGTTCTACCAACTTTGAGAATATTTATAACATAATTTTCTTCAATTAGTCATAATTGACAATTCATTATCATTACTTTATTTCAGTTGTCAATGCTAACTAAATAATTATCCTACCATAGTGTAATTTCCCTCAACGGATCTTCAATTTGTCCTACCATAGTTCCCAGTCTTAGTAATTACACCCCCAACAATTGTAATTTGCCTTAAATCATTGTGATGTCAATTCAACCTATAGTGAGTACTTCCCTTTTTTTGCATAAAAACATAGCTATGTAGCTCATAACAAAAAATGCTCATCACTTAGCTTGAGTGATAGTATTCTACCTTTAGAGATGGTAATTTACCTCAAATTATCGTAACCTCGAAGATTTTAATGAAAATTCCTGAAATAATTAATTATTCCAAGAAATTGAAATACTAAGCAACCTAAAATTATTGTATCTTTCTCTTTCCCTATTCTTAGTATAATCACTTAAACAATCAAAACATTTATTTCAAGTTTGTAATCAATGGAGCCTATCAGTTAGTAATAATCATTGATTGTCATAATTTCCCTCAATTAATGTTAAAACTTACAATCTATTGGAATAAACTTCCTTAACATCAATAATTATCTCTTTAATAGGCTCAATTACACAAATTGATTTGAAGTCTTGATTTTTTTGACTTTACATCTACTGTCATGTTCTATATGGACCAATTCAGCACATTCTACTACCATGGATTCTTTTTTTTTTTTTTTTTTGGTGTTGGAGGGACAACGCAGGTGACGCTAGCAAACCACCACCCCGGGCTTCAATCACCTAATAGCCCGCCAGACCTTCTCTTCTCTCAAAGGACCGAAATCTACCTAGCGGAGTCACCACGGCCGGTGGTTACTATCATGGAATTTTCCCAAGTGGTAATCGCCACAAATTATAGAGAGTAAGATGTCCATCCATTATACATGTAAACCATAGCTTTTATATAAATTCCACACGCTTAAAACATATATTATTTTCACAAGCACATACACACATACATGCATTATCAAATGTATTGTAGATGATTTGTTTGGTCAGTACACTAAATAGCACATATTATATATCTTGCATGACCTTATTACTTAGTGCACTTCGTCTTGGACAAACACACTTGTATCAATATACATCACTGAACCATAACATCCATCATTTCTTCAAAGAACTGTAGTCGAACTTAAGGACTTTGAGTTCTAATTTTAGTATTAAGCATAGAAGGCGGCACAAGAAAAGTAGAGCCATCGATGCGACCCATACGAGCATTGCAAACTCAATTACTTGATAGTAGTATTCCTTTTGCTGTTTGGTGTGAATATCAATATAGAAATGGCACAAGTCAACACCATGAAAGTTATTCCAACTCGCATAGTTAGCATTGCAAACCCTATGAAGATCCGAGGCCGCTTTAGAGGAAGACCACTTATGAGAAGCATAATGATACTAATCAATGCGATGAAACTTATTGTCTTACATGCTTTGAAATATTGATACTCATGTGGTTCCTATTTGCCATTACGGACTCGCCCACAAAATGTGCTCGATGATTTTTATTGTCATCAATATCACCTTGCCAAATTCCACCAAGCGAGGTCATAATTGCTTGGAATTCTAAGATAGCAAATAATATTGCCACCACCATTAACATCTTATTCATACTCTTTTGCAACTTTCTCTTTCTTTCCCTTTTGTTTTCCTCTCCTATGGGTGTATGGAAGGTAGTGATCATGTTATTTGCATAGACTGTTCGTCTAGATAAGTCACGATTCCCTGAAATTTGAGAAAAATAATTTGCAGTCTCTAAGGCTCTTCCATGCTTTCACGTTACATTAGGGCAAGTGCTATGAAACCCCTAGAGTTTGAAATGTTCAGGTTAACTCCTTTATTAATCAAGAAGAATAAGGTCTGCAGAGGAGTAACACCAAAATGTCCCAACTCGAGTCAAGTTTGAACTAGATAAACCCATGTTGTATACTTTCTCGAGATTAATTTTGCTATCGATGTTTTTCAATATTATAGTATTCGTGAATAGTATTCGTGAATATTATTTGATGCTCTCAAAAGTGAAGCTCATTCCCTATTACATCTCTTTTGCCACATTTGTAATAATTTTTAAATGAATATCTTTTAGCTAATGAATATTTTATAACATATACGTTTCCTAAAACTACCTTTTTGGTTGATTAGCTCATTGAATGTGACTAGTACAGATGCTTGGTTGTATGAAAAGACCTTAGTTTGTCTATCTACAGTAGCCAAATGCCCATATTCATTTCTTAAGTTAATGAACTAATTATCACACAAGATATGTATTAAACACTTCAAAGCTTCCAATTCATTGTGTTTCACACATGAAATATAGGATGCATCAGGTCTTACTCAAACCAGGAGTTCCAACACATCGACATACCCTTACATGGCCATGACATGAAGAGTGTTATTGGTAGAAACACATTTCGAGGCCTACTTTTAACAAGCTTATCACAATGTTCAGGTACCATTTTGCTATTGTGAGACAAAAGGTAGTCAAACTTTAAGAACTTTGCTTCCATGCCAGGTCAGCCTTTCGAGCTAAGACCTCTTTCATGAATTCTAAGTGTCTAGCATGTTTGCAATGTACAAAGAAGTCTCAATGTAATTCCTGATCATGATTTTGTCGAGAAGCGGCTTATTTTTTGTGAGCAACTCAAGCAAAGAAAACATGTTTCCTGCCACGGTAGCTTTGTAAAGCTTAAATTCTATGTTTAGCTCTATATGTGAAATACCCACTGTGAGGTTTGGAATACTCACTCCATATTCAGGAGTATTCCAAAACTCCCATTTTAGAGAGTCAATCATAGAGTCTAAGCTCTATAATGCAACCAAGAAAGGAAATGTGTCTTCTTTGCTTGAGTTGCTCAGAAAAGATAAGTTGTTTCTCAATAGAATCATGATTGCAAATCACACACTAAGACTCTTTTGCACATCGCAGCCATGCTTGAACACTTAGAATTCGTGAAAAAGGTCTTACCTCGAAAGACTAAGCTGGTAAGAGAGCAAGATTCTTAGATATTGATGTCTCATCATCTTGTGGCAATAAAATGGTACTTTAACACAATGGCATGCTTGTTAAAAGTCGGCCAAATGTAAAATTGTGTTGCCATCTTTGTTTCTCAATTTGATGAATTGATTGTTGCACAAGATATCTATCAAATGCTTCAAAGTTTCCAATCTATTGTGTTTCACACATAAATGAAATAGGGGATGCATTAGGTTTTGCTCAAACAATGAGTTCAAACACATCCACATGCCATTTGATGGCCACGGCATGAAGAAGATTTCTTTCATATTTATCATGAAGAAACATATTTCAAGGCTTACTCTTAATCAACTTGCCACAATGTTAAGGTACCATTTTGTTACCACAACACCAAGAGTAATCGAACTTGTGAGAAATTTATTTTCTTGCCTAATTAGCCTTTTGAGCTAAGACCTCTTTCATGAATTTGAAGTGTCTGAGTATGGCTGCAATGTGCAGAGTAGTCTTAGTTTGTGATTCCTAGTCATGATTCTATTAAGGACCTCTTTTCTAACCAACTCAAGCAAAGATGGCATATTTCTTTTCTCCGCCATTATAGAGCTCAAAATACACGTTTGACTCTATAAAATGGGAGTTTTAGAATACTCCTAAACATGGAGTGAGTATTCCAAACCTCCCATTTCAAAGTGCCATAACATGGATTCTAAGCTCTACAAAGTTGCCAAGGAAGGAAATGTGCCTTCTTTGCTTAAATTGCTCGCAAAAGACAAGTCACTCCTCAATAGTTACATGATCGGGAATCACATTGGGACTCCTCTGCACGTCACAATCATGCTCAAGCACTTGGAAGTCATGTAGGAGTCCTAGCTCGACAGGCTAACTAGGCAAGAAAGTAAAATTCTCACAATTCGATTATTCTTCGTGTTGTGGTAGCAAAATGGTACCTTACCATTGTGGCAAGTTGATTAAGAGGAGGCCTTGAAATATTTTTTACCATGATAAATACGAAAGAAACCCACTTCATGTCGTGGTCATGAAAAGGCATATGGATGTATTTGAACTCATGGTGTGAGCAAAACTTGATGCATCTTGTATTTCATTTAGGTGTGAAGCACTATAGATTGGAAGCTATGAAGCATTTGATAGATATCTTGTGCAACAATGATCAGTTCATCAACTTGAGAAACAAAGATGGCAACACAATTTTGCATTTGGCCAACTTTTTTTGGTCACGAGATGATGATGTATCAATATCTAGGAATCTTACTCTCTTATTAATTCAATCTTCCGAGTTATGACATTTTTCACGAATTCTGTTACAGTGTGAGAATTATTATGGTCATTAATGCTGATAGGGTTATTATGGTTTTTAAGCATTATTTAATAATAAAAGTGTGAGATGTGGAAAATCTTAATCAGTTTTCACATTCTCCTCCTTTCTGTTTTACATGTTCTCCTTGTTCCTTCTTTATCAATTTCTACATCGCTCTCTTTTCTTCTCCTATATTAAATTCTACATGGTAGTAGAGCCACATCAACAAGCATCACTCAACCCAAGCCGGTGTTGGCCAGCCCTCTTGAGTCTAGATTTGATGCCGACAAGCATAGTTGGCTCAGATCTAGCCTCGTTGGCTTAGATCCGATGTCATCAGGCATCACACTATCTTGTCCATCCATTCAAGATCCAACGCTGGTTGAGCTCGCGTTCCTCCATGCAAGCTGATCTGATTGGTGTGGTCCTCTAAGGTTCGCTCGTGTGTTCGTTGTTCTCAGTTTTACAAAAAAAAAAAAAAAATTGCAGCAACTTGCTTGATGGAGATGCTGATCCTGTTCACCATGAAATTGATGTTGGATGAGGTGGTTTATGGTTGGGCATAATTTATGTTTTTGGGAATTTGTCTTGATGAAATAGGATGAGTTGATTGAAGTATTATGGAGATTTGGACTATTTAAAACAAATCGTAGTAGTTTGTTGAATTGAATTAGTTGGAGGGATTTAAATTTGATTATTGTGCTGAAAGTTCTTGCGTTATATTGGTACAAATTGAATTATGGTGGAGAATAGAGGTGTAGTAGCTGAGGTTGTGTATACATCCTCTAGTTGTTTGACAGAGAAGAAGCTAGAAGGTATCACAAATTTCCAACAATGGAAGAAAATCGTATCATTAGTGTTGAATGGAAGAGAGCAACAAAATCATCTAACCGGTGATAGATCTGCCTCCAATACAAATTGGGATACTGTGGATGCTAGAATTCTTGGTCAACTATTGAATTCCATGGAATCTCATATTGCGGTTTTGGTTACACATATTAAAACTATGAAGGATTTATGGGACTACTTGAATGTCCTTTATTCTGGACAAGATAATCTTTCAAGGATATATGAAGTGTCCTAGGGATTTTATAAGGCTGATAGAAAGGGTCGGCCACTTACTCAATATTTTGTTGATTTCAAACGGATGTATGATGAGCTTAATTCTCTACTACCCATTACTTCTAATGTCAATGAAATGCAGGAGCAATAGGAGCAATTGGCTATTATGGGTTTTTTGGGAGGATTAGGGCAAAAGTATCATGTTATTCATTCCCAAATACTTGGAGGAGATAGGGTGAGTTCACTCACTGAGACATTTGCTCGTGTTTTAAGGGTCTCACGTGAACCACCTAATGATGCATTTTCTATAGGTGAGAACTCAGCCTAAACAACCCAAAGAAATCGTGGTGGTAGTCGAGGTCGTGGTGGTGGTCAAAGTGGTGGTGTCAACCATAGTTTTGGTAGAGGCCAACCACCCTCTACTAGCAACACTTATAGTGACATAAGGGGTAATACCGGTTTTGTTCAAACTTGTCATTACTGTTGTTTACTAGGACATATTCAAAGATTCTATTATAAGCTTCATGGAAGGCCCTCTCAACAGGCTACAACTAATGTAGCTAATGCAATAGAATCTAGTACCTCTTCACAATTCGCTACGGGAGGAAAGTTGATTAGAATGTCGAAAGAGGAATTTTCTAGATATAATCAACTCCAGATATCCCAGCCGGTTTCACAGTCCTCCTCCACAGCTACTTTTGTTCAGACAGGTAATGCAAAAGCATGTCTTTCTTCTGCCTCTCGCCCCTGAGTCATTGACTCATGCTATCGATCATATGACTGGAGTCTTAGGTATCTTTTTTGACTTTCATGAGTCTATGTCTAATGTTACATTAGCTAATGATTCTCTATCCACAGTAAAGGGGATAGGCATAGTTCCCCTAACATCCTCTATATCTTTATCTTCAGTCATGTACCTCCCTAGTTTCCATTCAACCTTATGTATGTCAGTCAGCTTACTAAAGCACATAATTATTCCGTAACTTTCTATCTCGATTTATGTGTTTTTTAGGACTTGAAGACGAGGAAGACGATTGGTAAATGACATGTGTTAGGAGGGCTATACTTGCTAGATGATACTACAAGTGTTGTTTGTTCCGCAGCTTCCCCACATCACATCCATTGTCATTTGGGCCACCCCATCCTTGGAAAGTTTAAAGAAGTTAGATCCCCAGTTTCAGTCTTTATCTAGTCTTGAGTGTGAGTTATGTCATTTTGGGAAATTGCACCATATTAGTTATTGTCCAAGAGTCAATAAACAGGCCTCTCAGCCGTTTGTGTTAGTTCATTATGATATATGAGGTCCTTGTCCTACTCTTTCTAAGTTGGGTTTCTAGTACTTTGTTACTTTTGTCGATGACTATTCAAGAGCCACTTGGATATATCTAATGAAAAGTCATTATGAGTTATTTTCTATATTTTGTGCATTTGTTAACGAAGTACATACTCAATTTTCAGCTTCTGTTCGTATTCTCCAAAGTGATAATGCTAAAGAATATTTTTCTAATCATTTTTCTGAATTCATGGCCCAACGAGGCATCCTTCATCAATCTTCTTATTCGGATACACCACAGCAAAATGGTGTCACCGAACAAAAGAACCGCCACTTACTAGAAGTCGCTCGATCATTGATGTTTGAAATGAAGGTAGATAAATCTTTTTAGGCTAATGCTATCATGACCGCATGCTATCTTATCAATTGCATGCCGTCCTCTCTTCTTAAGGGTGCGACACCACACTTTCTTCTTTTTCCTTCGAAACCCTTGTTTCATTTACCACCTCGTATATTTGGTTGTGTCTGCTATATTCATGACCATCATCTAGGACTTTCCAAACTAGACCCTCGGTCTCTTAAATGTATTTTGTGGGGTATTCTCGTACACAAAAGGTATATCGTTGTTATTGTTCTTCGTTGCATAAATATTTCACCACTGCAGATGTTTCCTTTTTTGAGTCGACTACTTATTCTGATGAACCAATGGAGCCTTCTATAGTGGATGATGATTCCTTTACATATGTCATTATGAAACCCACTTCGGATTCTGCTCCAATCCCTCCACCAGTTTAGTATTTATACAGTAGACGTCATCATCAACATGTGGAGCCCTCTGCAAATGTACCTTCGCCTATTTCGTCTTTTCCGTTTTCTAAGTCTGAGATAAGTCTATCACATAATGATCTTCATATCCCTATTGCTCACCGCAAAGGGGTTCACAGTTGTAACCAACACTCTATTGCACAATTTGTCACCTATTCTAGTTTGTTAGCTTCTTTTCAAGCTAGTCTAGACACTATTGATAAACATCCTACTCCTAAAACTGTTGCTAAAGCATTATCTAGTCCATGCTGGAGTTTTAGGGAGGAGGAACTAATGGCACTTGACCAAAACAAGACTTGGGATCTTGTTCTTCTACCTAAAGGAAAAACTACCATTGGATGTAAATGGGTGTTCACTTTTAAGGTTAATCCCTATGACTCTCTTGCTCTTCTCAAGGCTAGATTGGTTGCTAAAGGTTATGCACAAGTTTATGGGGTTGATTATGGTGATACTTTCTCTCTAATGGCTAAGATGACCTATGTTCGTCTTTTACTTTTAATGGCTGCTTCTCCTTGTTGGCCTCTTTTTTAGCTTGATGTGAAAAATGTCTTTCTTCATGGTGATTTAAATGAAGAAGTGTATATGGAGCAACCACCTGGGTTTGTTGCTTAGGGAGAGTTTGATCATATTTTTCATTTGAAGAAATCTATATATGGTTTGAAGCAATCTCCTAGAGCCTGGTTTGGGAAGTTTACAGAAGTGGTGCTCCAATTTGGATTGTTTAGATGTAGTGGAGATCATTCTATGTTTTATTGTGTTTAAGGAGCTGGTTGGATATTTCTTGTAGTTTATGTCGATGATATTGTTATAACTGGAGATGATTCTACAGGGATTGATGAATTGAAATTGCATTTGCAACAACAATTTCAAACAAAGGATTTGGGACGACTTAGATATTTTTGGGTATCAAAGTGGCACAGGCAAATAAAGGTATCCATATCTCACAACACAAGTATATTTTGGATTTGCTTAGAGAGATAGGTATGTTAGGAGCAAAACCTCTAGATACACCCATGGAAGTTGGCTCAAAATTAATGGCAGAGGAAGGTGAACTATTGAATGATCCAGAATGGTATCGAAGGCTTGTTGGAAAATTGAATTATCTGACTGTCACTTGACCCAATATTTCCTTTTCTGTGAGTGTTGTGAGTCAATTTATGTCTTCTCCTCATACCTCTCATTGGGATGATGTAGTCAGAATTTTGAGATACTTGAAGAAGACTCCAGGCGTGGTCTTTTCTTTGGTGATCATGGTCATAGAGGAGTTGAAGTATTTTGGATGCTGATTGGGCTGGATCTCCTACAGATAGAAGATCTACATCGGGTTACTGCACTTTTGTGGGGGAAACCCAGTATCTTGGAAGAGTAAGAAGCAAAGTGTTGTGGCTAGATCAATACAGAATCATAATACAGAGCTATGGCTCAAGCTACTTGTGAATTAATTTGGATACGTCAGCTATAAGTTGAACTTGGATTTGAAGATCATGCGTCAATGAAGTTGTGGTGTGATAATCAGGCAGCAATCCATATTGCTTCAAATTCAGTATTCCATTAGCGTACCAAGCATATTGAAGTTGATTGCCACTTTATCCGTGAGAAGTTTTAGGCTTTAGTTATTACTACTAGTTATGTTAGGACCAATGAGCAACTAGCTGATATTTTCACCAAGTTATTAGGGAGTAATAGAGTTGAGTATATTTGTAACAAGCTAGGCATGCTTGATATCTATGCTCCAGCTTGAGGGGGAGTGTTACAGTGTGAGGGTTATTCTGGTCATTAACGCTGATAGGGTTATTATGGTCATTAAGTATTATTTAATAATAAAAGTGTGAGACGTGGAAAACCCTAATCAATTTTCACATTCTCCTCCTTTATGTTTTACACGTTCTCCTTGTTCCTTCTTCATCAATTTCTACATCGCTCTCTTTTCTTCTCCTATATTAATTTCTACAAATTCCAAGTGTTCGAGCATGGCTGCGATATGCAAAGGAGTCTTATTGTGTGAATCCCAATCATGATTTTGTTGAGAAGCAGCTTATCTTTTCTTAGCAACTTAGGCAAAGAAGACACATTTCATTTCTCAGCTGAATTATTGAGCTTAGACTCTAACTCTCCAAAATTGGAGCTTTGGAATACTCCCAAACATGGAGTGAATATTCCAAACTTCATGAAGGAGTAGGTTTTCCAAACCTCACGTTTAGAGAGCTAAACATAGAGTTCAGGCTCTACGAAGTTACCATGGCAAGAAGTGTGTTTTCTTTGCTTGAGTTGCTCTCAAAAGAAAAGTCACTTCTTCATAAAATTATGACTGGGAATTACATTGAGACTCCTTTGCACATCGCAACCATGCTTAGACACTTGAAATTCATGAAAGAGGTCCTAACTCAAAAGGCTAACCTAGCAAGAAAGCAAAATTCTTAGAGTTTGACTATTCTTTGTCTTGCGATAACAAAATGGTACCTTAACATAATGATAAGCTTATTAAGAGTAGGCCTCGAAATATGTTTTTACCAAGAAACCCTCTTCATGTCATGGCCATGAAAGGGCATGTTGATGTGTTGAAACTCTTGGTTTGAGCAAGAACTAATGCATCCCATATTTCATATATGTGTGAAACACAATAGACTAGAAGCTTTGAAGCGTTTGATAGATATCATGTGCGATAATTAGTTCATCAACTTAAGAAATGAATATGGCAAAGAAATTTTTAATTTGGCTACTGCAGATAGACAAACTAAGGTCCTTTCATACAACCAAGCCTTTGTACTAATCACATTCGATGAGCTAATCAACCAAAAAGGTAGTTCTATGAAATGTATATGTTATAAAATATTCGAAAGCTAAAAGATATTCATTTAAAAATTATTACAAATGTGGCAACAGAGATTTAATAAGGAATGAGCTTCACTTTTGAGAGCATCAAATAATATTCGTGAACACTATAATATTCAAAAACATCGATAGCAAAGTTAATCTCAAGAAAGTATACAACATGGGTTTATCTAGTTCAAACTTGACCCAAGTTAGAACATTTTGGTGTTACCCCTTGTAGACTTTATTCTTCTTGATTAATAAAGGAGTTAACCTGAACATTACAAACTTCAGGGGTTTCATAGCACTTGCCCTAACGTAACATGAAAGCATGGAAGAGCCTTAGAGACTGTGAATTCTTTTTCTCATATTTGTCATTGAAAATCTAAACTCAAATAAGTTAAATTAAAAACTCATTTACATCTTACCCACTCCACCAAAGATTGTTGGTCCTCAGGCTGATCAACATCCAATGCTTTTCTTTGCATGAGCAGCTCCGCCAAGACCACGTTGAATGAGTAGACATAAACTTTTTCCCATTAGCTTGCCACTCAAGTAATACCAAGGATCCATGTACCTACATTTGACAAACCATCAGTGGTACTAGACAAAAACTATCAATGGTACGACAAATCAAAAATGAACTTACCACAAAGTCTCCATTATGTGCGTGGATACATGCGTATCTATACCCAAAGTGAACTTGGTGAGTCCAAAGTTTGCAACCTAAAATCAAAATGTAGCCTTCATAACAATAACTTGAATTCAATAAATAACTTATTGACATTATCATGTCATCACACCTTAGCATCAAAATCAGAGTCCAAAAGAATATTGGAGGACTTGCTGTTGCGATGAATAACTTTGAGATTACCTAAAAGGTCAAATCAATAAAATGAAACCCGAAAATTATTATAGTTAATGATAACTTTGAAAAAAAAAAACTCACTCTTCATGTAAGCAAGCCAAACCTTGTGCGGAACCTTAAGCCACCTTTATCCTCTTGCCAAGGCATGATAAGGGGATCAATACATGCAATAACATTTGGGGTAATTATAATCAATCGGATTTTGAGTTTTGAAATAACTAAGCATACATGATGGATACTAACAGTGCAAATAAGAGTCTAGCGTGTTGTTTGGGATAAATTCATAAACTATGATTCCGAGAGTGTTATAATTGCAATATCCAACCAATTAAATGAGGCGAGGGTGGTAGATATGGTTGATGATATTGACTTCTACTCAAAACACCCTCTTCCCTTGCCGACTTTTAGCTTTTAGTTGCTTGATGGCAACTAATTCCTCGCTCGAGAGTACTCTCTTATGAATGAGCCCAAAATCGCCTTTACATTGAGTAGACCAGATTCAAAAAAATCATTCTTTGTCATTTTCAGCTCCTCGTATGTAAAGGACTTATGCAAAACACCTAAGGCTATGGAAGAGGTTAGACATTGGGACCCCATTCTACCAACTTAATGATAATGAAAGCATAGTTAGAAGAATTGATGTTAGAGATCTTGGTATTATGAACATGTAACTATTGTGATACAATTGTAGAGCAAATTCTGATTGAGGATTAAAATCACATACAATGAAAATGACAAGCTTAAGGATAATTAATGTTGATTCCTCAATCAAAATTTGATGTACATACAATAGTAACATGTTAATAATACCAACATATGTAATATCAATTCTTCCAACTATGCTTTGTCATTATTATTAAGCTAGTAGAATAAGGTCCCAATGTCTGACCTTTTCTATCTCCAGACATAACCTTTGGTGTTCCACATAAGACATTTACATACAAAGAGTTGAAAATGGCAACGGATGATTTCTCTAATTCCAATCTACTAAGAGAAGGTGGTTTCAGCCTCGTTCATGATGGAGTACTCTCAAGCAGGGAATTAGTTGCCATCAAGCAACTAAAAGTTGAAAATCGGCAAGGGGAGAGGGAGTTTCGAGTGGAGGTTAATATCATCAGCCGTATCCACCATCGTCACCTCATCTCTTTGGTTGGATACTGCGTTTCTGACACTCTCAGAATTCTAGTATATGAGTTTGTCTCAAATAGCACACTAGACACTCATTTGCACAGCCAAATCTATAATGTATGCTCTTTGGTTGGATACTGCGTTTCTGACACTCTCAAAATTCTAGTATATGAGTTTGTCTCAAATAGCACACTAGACACTCATTTGCACAGCCAAATCTATCATGTATGCTTAGTTATTTTAGAGCTCAAAATCTGATTGATTATAACTGCCTCAAATGTCATTGTAAGTACTAATTTCCCAATCATGCCTTGGCCTAAGAAGATGAAGGTGGCTTTAGGTTCCGCATGAGGCTTGGCTTACTTACATGAAGAGTGTGAGTATTTTTTTTCCAAAAAAAAAAAAAAAAACTTATCATTATTATAATAAGTTTCGGTTTCAATTTTGTTGATCTGACCTTTCAGACAATCCTAGAGTTATCCATCGCAACAACAATCCTAAAGTTATCCATCGTGACATCAAGTCCTCCAATATTATTTTGGACTCCGATTTTGACACTAAGGTACGATACGTGATAATATCAATTGGTTGTTTATTGAATTCAATTTAGTGTTATGAAAGCTAACATTTTGATTTTAGGTCACAGACTTTGGACTCGTCAAGTTCACTTTAGGTATAGATACGCATGTATCCACGCACATAATGGAGACTTTATGGTAAGTTCATTTTTGATTTGTCGTACCACTGATGGTTTTTGTCTAGTACCACTGATGGTTTGTTAAATCCAGGTACATGAATCCTTAGTATTACTCGAGTGGCAAGCTAATGGAAAAGCTGATGTCTACTCATTCAACATGGTCTTAGCGGAGCTACTCATTCAAAGAAAAGCATTGGATGCTGATTAGCCTGAGGACCAATAGTCTTTGATGGAGTGGGTAAGATGTAAATGAGTTTTCAATTTAACTTATATGGGTTTAGATTTTCAATGACAAATATGATATATATATAGTCGATCACCTAATAGCTCAATTTTTAACTTTTTGCAAGTGTATAAAAATTGTAGGTGATCATCTAATCATTTACTTTTCCTAGTGATGTACAAGATGCTGAGGAGTAAGTAAAAGACAAGGTCCAAGGTCTAGAATTCCAAAGTCTGAATGTATTTCAACCATACTCTTGTCTTTCGTGGACTATAATTTTTTGAACTTGAGAGAAGTACAAAAAAAGCAATTGAGTGGAGATAGTATGACCTATCATACACTGAGTGTAATCATTCATTATTGTAATCTTTTGTTAATTATTTAGTGGAATCTAGCCAATAGGCTATTAGTGTGGAAGAGTAGATGTAAGTTTAATTTAAGTTGAACAATTATAAGTCTTATATGCAAATTCTCTTATCCTTAGCCTTTTACTATTTATTTTTATAGTCTATTGCACACTAACCATATTGCTTCCGAAGTTTGTTCTGTAGCAAACCTGCTTTTGAATTTTCGTCTAGAATCTAAACTTTCCACTCTAAATTCAAACTTGGATATTGAATTTTTCTATTTCGCTTTTAATTTATCAAAATTATATAAAATCACCTGTTCATCCCCTCCTTCCTCCCTCCAAGTGACTTGCTAGCTACTTCAATATGCTCCTACTGTTTTTCAATCTCATCTCATTAGTAAGATCATTTGCCAAATAACTATATAGATGACCAAATTAGTTAAATGTATGAATACGATGGAAAGAAAATGGGGAATTTGAGTATATTTCGATCTGTAGATAAATAGTACATGAGTTTATCCATAAGCTTTACTAGATGACTATTAAGGTAATAAGATAAACATAAAAACAAATATAATCAATCAAGATATACACTATCAAAGAAATATGCATAATTCTAATAGATATGCAAAATCAAGTAAATATCCTAAAATCCTCTCAAACACAATGAGTATGAAAAATAATCTGAACAATGTCACAAAATCTGTGATTAAAAATGAGCTTAGCAAGGGGGCCACATACTCCCTCGTGCACTTCTTGCATGATTTGACCCAAAAAAAAATGAGCTCAGCATATTTGAAGTAAAGCGGTGCGTAGCATGTGTAATGGCTTTAGGCTTCCATTGATGATGAAATTTCAATGTGTTTGATGGCAACGAGTCTAATGATAATGTTCAATTCTCAAAACGAGAAATGATAATTCAAGAATTAGAGGCCGACAACATGCATCATTTGCAATCAGTTTTGCTATCAAAATAGTAACTGAACAAATATAGCCAATATGACTAATAGGGCTAGTATGGCTACAACAAGCTGAATAAGCCAGGCATTGTTGAGCGAAAGCTACCTACATGAAAAGGAAAAACCCGATTTCACAACACATCACTTACATCATAACACGACCACAGCGCTTGGTCAAATGCAAATGAGACCTTTGGCCGTAGCACTTGGTCAGACGTTAATAAGGCCTTTGGCTAAACACTGTCAATGGGAATTGATTTATTATTTATTTAGGTGTCCAAATGCCAAGTCGGCCTAGTGCACTAGGGTTGCCCAAAGCTAGAAGGCTCTAGTGTCAAGTTAAATGTAAAAATGTGGAAGTGAGAAAATGAGGAATTTGTGCATAATTAGATATATTGATAAATAGTACATAGGCCTATTTAGATGTTTTAAGCTACTCTCATAGTTTACAAACAAAGCACTTGTTTCCCTCTAAACTAATTCTTCACTCTAGTCACGTACAAACAGAGACTATGATGGCATCTTTGGTTACCAATGCAAGGACAAGTCATGGTAGAAGCACCAGCGGCAATCTTAGCCATTCTAATCCGCCAAACTACATCTGCCAGAATGATTATCTTGATTTTCTCTTTTAGGTCAATAATTCTTACCACTTGACTCATGTCAAAAAGAAGTTTGTGGGCATTTGTAATAGCAGTTTCTATGTTGCCAACTAACTCTAAATTCTTTTTTTTTTTTTTTTGGGTTTGTGCTAAGATTCAGTAGACAAATCTTTTATTTCATGATTATGATTTCAATAAAAAAATTTTATGATCTATTTACATAAATATTTTGCATGCCCCTACTATTAGCGATACCGATAGAATAGTAGGGATACTCGAATAAAGTTGTTTAGCAAATCTTGCAAAATCTCACATGCCACAATAGGTGATCAAGTTCTTGGAAAAATATCACTTGGGTTTATTTGTGTAGTATTTTCCTTTCGATTTGATAAAACATTTTACTACTCATGTATATGTACCACATTTAATAAAATCGTTTACCAAATCTTGCAAAATCTCAACTTAAGATGCCACTATTATCACAACCTAATCCCTCGAGGAGAGAGTTAGATTTAAGGGTATTCTCAACTCCGGACCAACGACTTTTCATTTACTTAGGTTCTTCCAAGCTTGTACCTTATGTGACATCAAGCGTTCAAGATTTTAATCAATTTAAGCCTATACAAATTTTGACTAAGGAGTCACCACCAGCTCTTTTGCGATCGACTAGAATCCTAGTAACAGGCGAATATTTTAACTATCTATACAATCAGAGATTCTAAACTCAGGTTTTTGATGCTAATGCCGTTTTTGTACCTTACCTAATCACATGCTAACTAACGCCATGCCAACCTATCAAAAGGAAATCTTATATTCATCTTAACCATTCTAAAACAAGATAGTAACTATCCGAATATTGAAATACGCAATTAATTATAATCATGAAAGAAAACACACAAGTATGCTAACTAATCATATGCTAACTAACGCCATGCCAACCTATCAAAAGGAAATCTAATATTCATCTTAACCATTCTAAAACAAGATAGTAACTATCCGAATATTGAAATACGCAATTAATTATAATCATGAAAGAAAACACACAAGTATCCAAATATTGTCCCTAAGAATAAAAAGACAATCAAAACAAAGAATCCTCTCGTAAAGCCTTAAAAACTTGTCCAATTTTAGGTTTTAATCTCTAAAGGTTTTCTAATTGAAATTTTGTTTGAAGTGTTTTTTTTTAGAATTATTTGAAAATTTTTTAAAACAATTTTTCTAATTTTCTCTAGATTTTTTTAATGATTTCCTAAATTCTCTAAAATTTGTTAGTGATTTCAGAATTTTGTTAATTTTAATAGATTTTCTGATTTAAAATTTTCAAAATATTTTATTTTATTTATTATTATTTTTTAATATTAATGTAAAAGAAATTCGGACCGGGCCAAGAGACCCGACCCAACCAAACCGACCCGGACCCTATCGGTCCGGGTTGGACTAAAATCGGGCCAGTCCTAAGGCCCACTCAGAATAAATAAATAGGTCCACTAAGTTTTTTTAGAACAACAATCACCCAACCTCCAGCCCATTTTCATTTCTTGTCGGCCCAACCCTTTTTATTCTAAGCCCACTTCTCATTGAAATTCCACTAACTCACACACTCCTAGCCCATGAACAGTATCCGGCCCAACCTTTTTTATTTAATTTTTTTATTCTTTTCATTTTCTCTTTTGTCTTATTCCCTTCATCTTCAACCTCACCCCCTACGCAGCTCACCGAAGATGAACGCCTGCAACTCCCTTCTTCTTCTTCTTCCCGAACCAGAAACCAACACCACCCCCCGCCGCCATCTCTCCGGCCGTTGACCGCCATCTTCCGCCGTCACAGAAACAACACCACTCCGAATACCGCCCGGGACGCTGCCCTTTTTTTTTTTAACCGCAACTTAATAAACAAAAACCGGAGGACATGAAGAGAAAAGAAAATGCGGAAATAGACTCATACATTTCACGAGCGATTGGCAAACGTGATTTCCACCCCGACATAGCTCTCGTACAGCATTGGAACATAAGACTCAAAAGAAAAATGAACCCAGAAACGGAATGAACTACACCCTAACTTGGTTCGGGCATTTCAACGAAGGCAGGTGTATTTATACATGAAATTCAGAAGCAAGCCCAATACTCTATTCGATCCGACGTAACATATCAAGCTTTAGATCAATATTACTTGCCACAAAAACGATACTAGCTTCGAACAACCTTCTCACGCATTGATCATCAAGCCATATATCCTAAGATCGGCAAAGAAAAGCAAATATGAGATTACCTGGATTCGAAGACGAAATGTGATCGGCTATCCCCGTGAGTGGGTTGGGCTCGTCTTCTGGCGCACCGTGTCTGGTTTCCGCAACGCTTTTGACGCTGGGCAGAACGGAACGATGAGAAAAGGCAACGAACGGTGGCGAGATCCGGGGTGGCGGCCACCTCCAATGACCGACGCAGATGAAAAGGCAACGCTTTTTACGAGGCACCCTCTCGTCGCTGGCTTTTCTTCTTCCGATCCCCCTCCAAAAAAAGTGACGCCCCCTCTACCTTCTCTGCCTCCGAGAGCATCCAGCCCCCCACTCTTTTCAGCAGAGAATCCCCTTCCGTTAGACCACGCCCTCTCTGGTTTCTTTTCTTCAATGGCCGAACGCTCGACCTCTTTCCTCCAGAATTAGCGCCCTACCCCTCCTTTCTTTTTCCTTCCTTCTGGTTCGGGCTCGGGCAGTCCCCTCCTGCAAACCAAAACCAGCCGAAGCTCCCCCCTTGGTTCTCTCACTTTCCGGCTCTCCGCAACTTGGCCTCTTCAACGGCCGCCCTCTCCGAAAACCGACGGGCGTCTCTCCTCCTTTTATCACGCGAACAGGATCCTCTTCAGGCGAGCATCCCTTCCGGCCGAAGATGTTCCTCGGCGAGCAACTCCTTTCTCAGATTCTCTCTCTCTGCGATCTGGTCTTTGCCAAAACCGCCGACCCTCTCTCCCTTCCCTCTCGGTATCTCTCTCTCCGTAAAAACAGCCACTCAAGCCTCCACCGATTCTCTCTATGATGCGGTTTTCTGCCCTCACCATAACCGAACGATTCCCCTTTTTTCGCCCACGTCCTTCACGCTTGCTCGCACGCCCCCCCTCCTCCACTCTTGTGTGCTCAAGTAAACAAAGAAAAATGGGCCAAAAGAGAGGCAGGGAAACGGGGAGATGGGTCAAGGGCTGAGCCGAAAGTTTTAGACAAGTGGACCGGACATGCCGGCCCGCTCCAATTCTTTCTTTCTTTTAGTTATTATCATTTTCATTCACCCCGTCTATTCATTTGTTTGCTTTTTCGTTTCATTTTATATTTTTTTTCTCTTTTTTCCTTTTTCTTTTCAAATAAATGGATACCTACAATGTCAATAAAAATTCGAGTGTCAATAGATATCAAAAGCATGAAAATAAGAGAAGGAAAAGTGAGACGCTCAAGGGAATCACAAGGGATAATATGGTCAAAACATATAAAAATGGAGTGTCTAATTAGAAAGATGAGTGAAAAAGGCATGACTCTTATTATATTGTTGAGTTGATGAATCTATTATACCAAATATTTTCTCAAACGTTAAAATTGCTCACTTTCGCCAAAAATCCACATTCTTTTGCACCCTAACCCATCAACCACGAAAAGCTAAGTGATTGTTGTTGGCATTTCATTCTGTTTATTACAATATCCACGAAAGAATCTAATTTTAGATTCAGTTTTTTCCATTGTATGCGAGACAAGCAAAGTTGTCACAACCTAAATACCATTGATTGCCCCTCTCCAAACTCATGGTAGAACTAAAGCCAAATGAAACTCAATGAAAATCATCTCATCACTGAAGAATTGAAGCTTTTGGAATCTGTAATTTCCGTGCTTTGCTTCCCAACGTTAGTGGGAGATAGTTAAGTTTGAGGATTGCTAGAAGGCCTTGGAATTGATTGATTTTTTTATTCCTCTCTTATGATTCGATGCAAAGTCTAAATTCTCGCCATTCATCTTGTCTTCTCCCTCCCGAATGATTAGGACTAAGAGGAGAGGTGATGGGAATTACTTGGAGAAGAACTATATAAAGAATAGTATAATAATTTTATTATAATTAACAATTTATTAAATCTTCATTCCTTTGCAACCGCGAGAGCTACTATACCTCGGATTCATTTAGCGCATACTGGCAACTAATCGAACAGACAAGAACAACCATTGCATGCATCGAGATCCGATGAGAACAAAAGTTCAGTGGGCTTTGTGAGGAAAATCATCTCGTCACTAAAGAATTGAAGCTTTTGGATGTGCAGTTTCCCTGCTTTGCTTCCCAATGTTAGGAGGAGATAGTTAAGTTTAGGGGTTGCTAGAAGGCCTTGGAGTTGATCGATTTTTTATTCCTCTCTTACGATTCGATTGGAAGTTTAAATTATCACCATTTGTCTTGTCTTCTCCCTCCTGAATGATTGGGACTGAGAGGAGAGGTGATGGGATTTACTTGGAGAAGAACTATGTAATAATTTTATTACAATTAATAATTTATTAAATCTTTATTCCCTCGCAACCGCATGAGTTACTTTACCTCGGATTCATTTAGCACTTAGTGGCAATTGATTGGACAGATAAGAACAAACCTTGCATGCATCAGGATCCAATGAGAACAAAATTTTTGTGGGCTTTGCGAGGATTTAGCATAAAAATACTTTCTTGATTTCTAACCAAAAATTAAACATGTTATCCAATTTCAAAACTTACAAAATATTTATGTGCCTAAAATTAGCAAAAATGTACTTTGCAAGAGTTAGCATAAAACTAACTCTTACTCTCGCTACAAGCCTAAGAGTTTCTTAAGTCTCATATAGATCGACCATCTTTCACGAACCACAGCCAAATCCACTGAAATTGTCTCGTAACCGCACCTGAGAGACAAAAATGGCTTAATTTTTTAATGTCAGGCCCAGATATAAGTTGGTTGTTTTGTTTTTTTTTTTTGGGTTTATGCAAAGGGGTTGGAGATTTGGCTCACAAACGATGGCATGCTAGAATAATGTTAGATATAAAGATTGAAAAATTATTTACAAAGTTCATTGGCTCAAATGTAAGGGGTTGAGGGTTATTACGTAATCAAATGATTGTTATCTCAATAATTGACCAACGAGTAGAGATCTAAAAATGGGTAACAGACTCATTGGCTATTACCAAATAAAAAAAAAAAATTGCAACCAATTAATGAAGTGCATCAGTCCATGATAGCATCATCGGGAACTCATGTGATGACTTAAAACACAAAATGTAATAATACGAGTGATATTTTTGTTAGGGGATTTGAATCAACTCCTAATTTTTAATACAATAATTGACTAAGTGGGTCATCAAAATTAACGTATCAACAACGTTGAGGAGGCTCCACATCTTATAGGCTTATCATCATCGATGAGTGATTGCTCATAAATAGCAATCCGGCCGCTCAAAGTGGGCATTTTCAGGCTCTCCAATAGGCGATGAACCTGATGCCAACACTGTCTAGTAGACCAGCCAAAGAGAAGATGGACAGACAAGAAAGAGGGAGTTCTCGAGTCATGCCTGAGAACAATGGACGTTAACATGGCGGTTCGTCGTTGATGCGACGCTCGTCGTGGCCAGCGGCTGCTGTGGTCAAAGGTGTGACAGCGACGGTGGTCAATGCTGATGGGTTTAGGGCGGAAGTTAGGCTGGGCTCAAGGCAAAATCTGGCGGAAGGAAGAGCAGATGGGTATGATGGTAGAATTAGCATATCTCCACCCGGTCAATTACAAGGGACCATTTCGACCAAAAAAAATAAATTACAAGGGACCATTGGGCTTGGATCAAATTATAGTCCATGCATGAGAGAGTGTGCTCAAATATTTAAGATTTTATTTGTTTAGGATTAAGTAAAAGTAAAAGTTTTTGTTTTTTGCTTTTCCTCCAAAATTAAAAATTGTACTCAACTTTCAAAATAAAAATGTCCAACTTTGAAAGTTTCGGGTGGTTTTTATTTAAAAAAAATCTTATATGGTTTTTCAAAAAAAATTACATTGAGTGAAAAAAAAAAAATTAAAAGTCTATCCAAGTACCCCCAACAATTTCATGATTTAATAGTTCAAACTTTTAGAGTAGTTGGATAGTAGTCTCGTAGAATCTTACACTAACCACATAGATCCATCCCTTGTTATCATGCAAATGGCAGCTAATTCTCTGATTGTTTCACATATCGCTTACAATAATTATGCAATTTAAAATATTTTCATTGTTGACTACAATCCATATTTAAACATATTCACGGATGATGAAAGTAATTTTTGTTCATTCATTTATGTAAGCAATACGAGCGATCAATTTTAAAAAAAATGTTTTTCACACAAATTCATTTTTCGTGAAATAAATAAAGCCTAAACATTCGCCACATTGTTCCAAACACTAACCTCAAGAGGTATGGCGTTGCATCTCATTGTGATGGCTATTGCTTGTCACTGCCGCTCTCAAGTCCAGCACCGAACATGACTTTGGCTGCATTTGATCAGGGAATGTCTAGACTTATTACCTGCAAGATATGACTTAATAAAAATCTTCTAGACTTTCTATGTCCTACTTGATGTGTGGAACACGACCGTATAAGCCACTAGCAATTGTCGCAGTCCTTAGCCTAAGCCAAAATGATTTGAAAAGGGACAAGGGTTGCTTCGTCGCAATCCTTGTTTCAACAGCTGCCCATACTTTCCGAAACCTCTCTTAAATTCTGGAGCATTTCTTTCTTAAAACATCATTATAGAAACTCATCTAATTTCCCAGTCCGTTATTCATAAGGTTCAACCATCAAGTTGGACCAAACGATGGGATTGGACTGACTTTAATGCTCCAGCGCCATGCCGCCAAACGCGTTCTTAATGCATCAGCCCCATGCAACATATATACCCGCCCTAGCAACCCCATCCTATGGGAATTAAGGACCCATCTAATCTAAATAGGAATTTGATTAGTTGTTACCCACCTTGTTCATGCATCCATATATAGCAGTAATCCCTATTCGTGCTCATGCATCTTTCTACTTGGAATTTCAGTGATGGAGGAGTCCCGTGAGTGCAAAGTTCCAGCAGCAATTCTGGCCATCGGCACGGCCAACCCTTCAAACTGTGTCAATCAGGACGACTATCCTGACTTCTTGTTTCGCGTCACCAACACCCAGCATTTGACCAATGTGAAGGAGAAGTTCGTCCGCATTTGTAAGCCGACATGCTTGTTTCAGATCATCCAAAATGAAACTTTCTTGTGCTTTAAGTCCAAGAGAGCGTTGTTTTATTGTGCTTTTCAATTATGTAAAAAGAAAAAAAATATTTAGAGAAGATAAACGTTGATCTTGTCGAGATTAGTTTCCTTGGCCACTCTATTATTAGTTACGATCATAGTAATTACTTTTCAATTGCATGACTAGGTACTTTTCAAAATGGGTTATAGTAATTAAGGGTGACCGATTCCTAAATAGGTAGGTTTCAGACCTGAAATTTAGAACCTAACCTTCTATAACCAACTCTTGGTTTTTGGAATTTAAAACCTACCATGTTTTCCCTAAAACTGGATGTAAAACCTACCATGTTTTACTAGTCCAATTCCAAGATCTACCTGAGAACCCTTTTTTTTTTCCGTTTTTTGGTTTCATTTTTTATAGTAAAATTATATGAGCAAAAAATATGAAATATTCCTAAGAATCATGTTTAATGACTCACGGCTCGGCTAACATCATGCAAACACACTGGTACGTTCTCAACATCACATCTTTAGTAGCTATGAAATATACCAAAAATCATGTTTGATTAACTTACAGCTTAGTTAACATCACGTAAACACACCATTACATTTTCAGATAGAATAATAAGAAGAAATATCTCAAGATTGCAATGCAGAAACATTTCGTCAAGCAGGTTTTGTGTATTCGACTAAAAATGAGAAGGTTATGGTGCATAGCTCATAACCATGCACTGTTTGTGTATACCAACTCACCTCATAAGGTTATTTGTATTTGCAAAGTAAGTATAGAATAATCCAAACTAATGGGGGAAAATTACAAAAAAAAAAAGTCATAAATCTATTGTTATTTTTCCAATTCAGTCATAAACCCTTTTTTTTGGTCAATTTAGTTCTAAAAATTTTACAATTATGTCGATTCAATCCATTTGGCCAAATTTAGCCAATCAATGCTAACATAGACGCCGGCCGGCAATAACAAATAATATTTTATTTTATTTTATTTTATTTTTCTCTCTTTTTTCCTTTTCCCTCCTAATTTGTCTTCTTTGGCGACTAGCTAAAGTGGAGGGTCGATCACCTGACTAAGGCGACTGGCCAATGGCTAAGAATCATCAGTCTAATTTCTCTCAGCCCCATGCCTACTTACAAGGACAAAAACAGCAAGACACCAAGTAACTAAGGGGTCAGTGACTCAAATTATTAGAATATTTTAGAATAAACACTAGCAAATCTAATTAAGGTCTCAAAGGACACGAGTAAAATACCATACATAAGAGAAAAATTCAATCACTTTGTGTCCCTGCCATGAGTGCATAGAAACTTGGACAGAGCAGAATGAACCAAGTTCTAGTTTTTGAGAAATCCAGTAGTTTCTGCAATTTGAGAAGAGTGAAATTAGAACAAGAGAGAGTCGCAAACGACTACGAGCCTGATCTTCTTATCCTCCATGGACTAAATTTTTTGGCAAGAACATCATTTTCAGCTGAACTTTAAGAATAAGTATATGAAATGGTATTAATGAAGGCAACAGATTAATCATTTCAAGATGAATTCT
This sequence comes from Eucalyptus shirleyi, assembly GCA_017140165.1. Taxonomy (NCBI): domain Eukaryota; kingdom Viridiplantae; phylum Streptophyta; class Magnoliopsida; order Myrtales; family Myrtaceae; genus Eucalyptus; species Eucalyptus shirleyi. Next base: position 25,120,678 of record CM029448.1, on the reverse strand, counting down.
GCTAACCCCATCTAGGAACCCAAAGTTCCAAATTAATGATTAATACAACATTTTTCTAAAGATTAGGGTAAAAGGCCTAGTTTATGAGCCTGATAATATTCTTTTGAAAGTCAGATATAGCTTTTTGAATGCATAAGTAACTAGCTCATCTTCTGTTTCAAAGTCAGTTATGACTTTTCTGCAGTAGAGTACACAAGTCATAAGGTCACCATTTGTTTCATCTTGATAATTTGAAATTGACAAATTTGCATGCAGTTAATGAAGTTGGCCATCCAACTTTGAAGAAAATTGTAAGGAGCAAATTGTTTATAGGAAAATAGTTACGATTGAACTAACTAGTCATTGTCCAGAGAGAGGGCTGATGAAGATCAAGGAGCAGGGACAGATTGGAGAAGTGGGCGAGGTTGAGGACTACCGATGGCAGAACAATAGTAGCGTCGCGATGGCCGGGGGGGGGGGTGGTACGAAGATCGAGGAGCAAGGACATATTGGAGAAGTGGGCGAGGTTGAGAACTACCAATGGCAGAACAATAGCAGCATTGCAGTGGCGACCCGATAGCAGCTCGTCGCTGGGAGGTAGTACGCACAATGGCAAGAGTCGGCAGCGTCTTCAAACGGAGTATCGGCGGCGTCGATGGCGACGTTGTGGGTCATGATAGCAGCATCGAGGGTGCCAAGTAGTGAGGATGTTGAGGGTGGTCAGCAATGTGGGGTCGCCGATGATTTGGGGGTGGAGCGTTGCAGACTACTGATAACTCTATAAAAATAGAATTATTTTACCTATTTTAGGCAACAATTAATGCATTATCTATGAGAAAATATTTGGATTTCCTTCTAATTATTTAAATTTTCCTTGTTTATGCAGAATAATGAGATATGGAGAAGATAAGGAAAAGAATGTCAATTATCAGGAATTCAAATAAAAGCAGCATTGGAAGATGGATATCAAATCAGGAAATTCTTGATTTTGTTCCCTGATGTTATCTGCAAGCATTGAGAGATAGATATTTTAGATTTCCTATAATTAGGAAGAGAGAGCAGCTAGGGTTTTTTTAGTTAGATCGTTTTTCCATTGTTCTGAGAGTTTTTCAAGTATTTTGAAGAGAAGACAAAAGTGGTGACAGAATTCTTGTTCTTTGATTCAAGATGCTGGGTTTGATTTATATTTATATTTTTTCTTCTACTATGTTCTAATTTTCTTTTGTTAGGGCTACGATGTAGCCTAACCATGATGATGTGAATTTCATGATTTTTATGTTCTACAATTGATTTCATTCATGTGAGTTATATATTATTGCGTTTAATGCTTTTGAGTGACTAGCCACCACTTGAATGATCTGAAGTGCATGTTTGAGACTGAGAGGTGATAATATGCAATTGCTCATTATAATATATAGGGAAAAAGCCAAGAAAAACCCTGAACTTTGCCCGGAGTGACACATTTACCCCAAACTTTTTTTTGTGTCGTGAAAAACCCCAAACTTTATCAACCGTGACACATTTACCTCAAACTTTTTTTTGTGACACAAAAAACCCTAAAATTTTATTGTGTAACACATTTACCCCAAAATTATAGGACATTTTGGTCTTTTAATTTTTAAAATTTTTTTAAATTTTTTAAATTTAAAAAAATTAAATTAAAAAAAAATTCTTCTCTCTTCCCTCCGCCGGCTGGCCGGCGAAGGGAAGTCCGGCGAGGGCTGCCCTCGCCGGCGTCGGCGAGGGTCACCCTCGCCGGCCTCGGCTAGGGCGGCCCTCGCTGCGTCGGCGAGGGCCGCCCTCGCTGCGTCGGCGAGGATGTCCCGCCCTCGCCCGATGCGGGCGAGGCCGGCCCTCGCCCGGCGTCCGGGCGAGTCCTGCCCTCGCCGACGCCGGCGAGGGCCGCCCTCACCTGCGTCGGGCGAGGACGGCCCTCGCCTGCGTCGGGCGAGGGTGTCCCTCGCCAGATCTGGAGGGCAGGGACTCGCCCGACGCCGGCGAGGGCCGCCTCGCCTGCGTGGGGCGAGGGTGTCCCTCGCCAGATCTGGCGAGGGCAGGACTCGCCCGACGCCGGCGAGGGCCGCCTCGCCTGCGTCGGGCGAGGGTGTCCCTGCCCTCCCCCGTCGCCGGCGAGGGCCGCCCTCGCCTGCGTCGAGCGAGGGTGTCCCTGCCTTCGCCCGACGCCGGCGAGGTCGCCGGACGCCGGCTTCCCTCCGCCATGGCCGGCGGAGGGAAGAAGAAGAAAAAAAAAAAAGGAAAAAACAGACTAAAAGACAAAAATGCCCTTATGGGGCAAATGTGTCACAATTTGAAAAGTTTGGGGTTTTTCACGTCGCAAAAAAAAGTTTAGGGTAAATGTGTCACTCCGGGCAAAGTTCAGGGTTTTTCGTGGCTTTTTCCCTAATATATAACCATGAATTAAACGTGGATAGAAATATACCGCGTTATTTGTGTAGCTTTCGGTGATAAGGTGATCCAAAAGACTCATTGTAAACCGGGAATATTCATAGTTTTTAATGCACTCATATTTATTTTAATTCACATAGAGATATAGTGGATTAATAAGCTGAGTAGGTTTGCTATACCTAGAGATAAGATAGTAAATAGATTAGGAAATTCCGCTATCACATGTTTGATATCGTTCTTGTATTCATAACAATATGAAATTCATATCTAGTGGTTACGGTGAAATCAAACGCTCTAACATATTTATCTGATTGATTTTACTGCATTTAGTCTTCAAGTTTTGTTTTTAATTTATTCTAAATTATATTTTGATTTGTTAGATAAATTTTAGAATTAGCCTATTTTAGTATTTAATTGGTTTATTAATCATCGATATCCGTGGGATGATACTTTATCTCATCATTATATTACTTGTTCGATACGTGCACTTGCATTTAGAATTTTACGAACAATTACAAAGGAAATAGAAAGAAGGGAAAGTGAAGAAGATAGGTTACAAAACATCACAAAATTAGGTTTTTGGGTTTTTGGGTTCCGGGTTCTAGTTGGAATCGGGAACCACTGGTTCCGGTTGGAATCGAGAACCATCGGTTCCAAAAAAAGTGGAACCAAGTATTGGAACCACCCTCCTTAGAATCGGCAACCAAACTGGACCCATCGATCTGGTTCTCCGGTTCCCGGTTCTACTCGAGAACCATGCTCACCCCTAGTCATGATGCCTTGATGACTTGAAAAGAAAGCATGATTGGGATGAATAAGAAATTTTATATCTTTTGTCATTCACTAAAGTTCTTAGTTAGTGAGAAGAAGAAGAAGGAGGAGGAGGAGAAGAAGCAGAAGAAGGAGAAGAAGAAGAAGGAGAAGAAGGTAGGACAAGGAGAAGGAGAAGAAGGAGAAGTAGCAGGAGAAGGAGAAGCAAGAGAAGGAGAAGAAGGAGAAGCGGAAGGAGAAGGAGAAGAGGGAGAAGAAGTAGAAGAAGAAGAAGGAGGAGAAGAAGGAGGAGGAGAAGGAGAAGGGGAAAGAGAAGAAGGCGGGAGAAGGAGAAGAAGGAGAAGTAGCAGGAGAAGGAGAAGCAAGAGAAGGAGAAGGAGAAGCAGAAGAAGAAGCAGAAGGAAAAGAAGGAGAAGAAGAAGGCAGGAGAAGCAGCAGGAGAAGGAGAAGCAGAAGAAGGAGAAGAAAGAGGAGAAGGAGAAGAAGCAGTAGGAGGAGAAGAAACAGGAGGAGGAGGAGGAGGAGGAGGAGGAGGAGGAGAAAAAGGAAGAGGAGGAGGAGAAGGAGGAGAAGGAGAAGAGGCAGAACCAGGAGAAGAAGAAGAAGGCAGGAGAAGGAGAAGAAGGAGAAGCAGGAGGAGGAGGAGAGGCAGGAGGAGGAGGAGGAGAAGAAGAAGGAGAAGAAGAAGTAGAAGAAATTATAATGAAAATGTTTCATAAATAAATCTAAAATAGATACAATATTTATATATATATATATATATATATATATATATATATATATCTTATTGGATAAATGTAAAAGTGATGCTGTAAAGCACTTTCAATACACATTAAATTTCTATAGATGGATTGTCTTTACTGGAGATCCTTCCATCAACAAGTGAAGATGAGACCCAATAATTAAATTGTTATCCTCATAATAAGTTGTCTAATTTAAAAAAAAAATTGCAAAATTAATAGCACTAAGAACATGATAGCAAAAGTTAAAAGAAAAGAAGTCGCAACATGAATGCTCCGTAATTAAAGTTTATATTCTTTCTTAAAGTTCATGAGTTAATAAAAGGAAATTGTTGATGTGCCTGAGCATAAAAAAAACATAACTTCTTATAGCTTAGTTTAAGGTTATAAAATCAAATATGTTTCATGTATCGTTTCTAAATTAGGTACAATGAATATGTCTTATTAGATGAATATAAAAGTAGTACTCCAAAGCAATATCAATGGGCGGGTCACATGTGGCACTCTCCGTAAATGACATCTATCTTAACTTTCTTTAAAAAAAAAAATTACTTTTATTTGCCACTTTAATTGAAATAATTTTTTCTAGAACAATTACTAAAGCTCTTATTTTCATGATGATCAACACACTTCTCTAATGATTATTTCCCCTAATCTATTTCACAAGACTTTTCCCGTGCATAGCGTGGCTCTATAGGCCACTGTAATGTTAAGATGATTGTAGCGCCACTATAGCTATTAAGTTCTTTTATTTGCTTTTTGATACGGTATTAATGCTGTGGTAAAAAATGACAAGAAAATCAGCTCGTCTTAATTATTTTCAGCGTTGAGATAGAACTGCCACCAGATAATGCCTAGAATGCCATGACTAAAAGCACGCGTAAGAGGAGGTCTCCAAGAAGTGGTAAGGAAAGGTGCGCTTGGGGCAGGGAATGGAATGTCATCCATCGGATATGGCCGAGAAGCTTGCGTCGAGGATGAGGAGTTTCGACCACAAGAAGGCAACAAGTGAGCAGTTGTTTTTTAGTCAATTTGGAGGCATCTCCAGATTCCCAGTGTGAACATATGAAATTCTATGAAACGACCGACGCACTGTGACGGATTAAATTGTGCATAATAGTCGAGGAGTAATCATGCCTTGCATCCTGCTTTCCCTTCTTCCTCTTCGCCAGCCACGCTGTAAGTGTGGCGCAGAGATAGTTGAGTAATCATTTTTCAGCTCAAAACTATCCATAACAGTCGAGTCTCAGAGAGAGAGGGAGAGAGAGAGATCGTAAACTGAAACGGAAGATCGTCCCTTGATGCGACAGCGCAAGCAAGCTGAATTCACCGAAGCTTCGACTCCGACCATGTCGAAGCGACCAAGACCCGACCTCCTCGAAGAATTGTTCGAATTACAGTCGGAGGAGTGCGGGAACGAAGAGACTCTTCTTCCCTCGACCCGACAACGCAAGGGAGCTGAATTCACCAACACTTCGACTCCGACCATTTTGAAGCGACCAAGACCCGACCTCCTTGAAGAATTGTTTGAATTACAGCCGGAGGAGGGGGAGAGCGAAGAGACTCTTCTTCTTCCCATGACCCGACAACGCCAACGAGCTGAATTCACTGAAGCTTCGGCTCCGACCATGTCAAAGCGACCAAGACCTGACCTCCTTGACGAATTGTTTGAATTACAGTCGGAGGAGGGTGAGAGCGAACAGACTCTTCTTCTTCCCTCGACCAGACAACGCAAGCGAGCTGAATTCACCGAAACTTCGATTCCGACCATGTCGAAGCAACCAAGACCCGACCTCCTTGAAGAATTGTTTGAATTACAGTCAGGGGAGGGCAAGAGCGAAGCGAATTTTCTTCTTCCCCCTTCGGACTCATTAGAGAAGACCAATGTGCCGTTGGAGTCCGGCGCGAATTCTTGGCCATCTGCTTCATCCACCTCTGTGATTGGAAACAATTATCACGTATTCCTGAGTTTTAGATGCTCTGATACTCGCAAAAGCTTCGTCGATCACCTCTACCATAGACTCAAAGACGTGGGCCTAGTGTTCCATCCAAACTTTGTGTTCAGAGATGATGAGAACCTCCCCTTTGGCAAGGATATTGCTGCAAATCTCCTCAATGCAATCAAGTGCTCTAAGGTTTCAATCCCAATCATCTCTGAAAATTATGCGGCTAGCAAATGGTGCCTCCGCGAGCTCATTCATATTATGGAGTGCAAGGAAAGTAGAGGACAAATAGTCTTGCCTGTGCTTTACAAGGTAAAACCCCATGATGTGCGGCACCTAGGGGGCAGCTTTGGAGAGGCCTTTCGAATGCATGAGCATCGTTTTGACGAGGAGGTCAAGCAGCAAGGGCCGACAGCTTTAAAAAGAGCACTTGATCTTAGAGTATTCGAATCAGAGAAATTTGCTGATGGGTACTTCATTTACTTTCTTTTAACAAATCCTTGTCGAAAGGATTTTTCTATTTATCATCCTTAATCCTTGTTTTGTGGAGCCATAAATAAGTTCTCATGTATTGTGTTGTTTGACAGGTGTGAAGGGGAATTAGTAAATAAACTCGTAGAAATAATAGTGCACAAACAGCAACATGATTTTCAACCACATCTTCCCATGAATCTGGTTGGAATTGAGAATCGTGTGGCTGAGGTCATGAAGTTGGTGGATATTGCTTGCCCAGACACTCGAATTATTGGGATTTGGGGGATGGGTGGCATCGGTAAGACAACTCTAGCTACGATCATTTATAATAAGCTTTTTAACAAATTTAAATGCCGTAGCTTTCTCCGGGATATTAGAGAAACAATTAAAAGCAAGGGCATGGAGTATGTCCAATCTCTCATGATATCGGATATAACAAAAAATTCTAAAAGTGGAGTGCGTGATTCCAAGACAGGGATTATAATGATCCGATCAAGTTGTGAAAAGAAGGTACTTATTCTTCTTGATGATGTAGATCATCGAGACCACCTTGATAATTTGATTGGAGATTGCAATTTCAAGTCAGGAAGTAGGATCATTATTACATGTCGAGATAAGAACCTCTTGAAGTTTGAATATAAAATGTATGAACTCAAAGAAATGAACCGCAAAGATTCTTTCCTTCTATTTAGTAGATATGCATTTGAAGAGGAACAACTTCCCACAAATCTCGCAACTCTTTCTAGTGATATTGTTGCCACCACAGGAGGGCTTCCCTTAGCCCTAATGGTTATAGGTTCACTTCTCAATGGAGTAAAAGATCAAATGGTGTGGAGAGAGACGCTCCAGAAATTGAGGAATGCACCTGATGAGATTGTACAAGGAAAATTGAAGATAAGTTACGATACATTAACATATAAGGAGAAACATCTATTTCTAGACGTTGCATGTTTTTTCATTGGAACTGACAAAAGCATTGCTACTTACTTGTGGGAGGATCTCAAATTTTTCCCAATAACCGGATTGCGAGTACTGATTAACCGTTCTTTAATAAAAATTGATGAAGAGAACCGATTGAGAATGCATGATCAATTAAGAGATCTAGGTAGAGCTATCGCCCGTCCAGAATATGTGAAGCCTTGGCATTGGAGCAGACCATGGGACGTGGAAACCATGACAATACTAGGACACAAGGTAACAATCATGTGTACTTTTTGTGTCTCCCCATGTTCTCTAGTGGCAGTCCCTCAAATTATTGTCATTCTTTTTCTCTATATCTTGGACCATTATCAACATGTTAGCATTTTCTTGGTAAAAGCTACATCAAATTTTGGCCTTTAGTCCATGAAAAGTTTGCACTCGTGATTATGAGGCTCAGAAGAGGGTTTTGCTCTTTTGTCGTTTTTAACGTTTTTTTAGCAGATTTGTTACTGCTTCTTACTATATTACTTGTTGAAAACAAGCATTGCACGAGTTTGAAAGTTTACCTTATACCACTTACAAATCTATACAATTGTTTTGTAGGATTTATTATGCATGTTTGTGATATAAATCCAATATGATAATGTAAATGCAGAAGTACATGTGCTTAATACAAAGAAATTAAAGATTTAGTTTAAATTGCATTACTTAGTGAATGTTAAAACCCTAATTGAAGAAGCGCCTCTAAATATATCAAATTTTTGAGTAATCTAGAAATGCATAATTATGTTATTAACATGGTTGGGTTGGTTGATAACTTGAAACAACATTTTATAATCTGGATGCCTCTTAATCAACAATAAATAGAAAACTTTTATTTTTCTTTTCACTTAAAGGACTGATAAATTTTAGAGAAAATAAGTTCAAATTCTCTATTGCGATTTTGGCTTTTCTATTATAGTCGCCTATACCAAGTACCAACTTGTTGTCAAATTAACAAATTACATGAAAAAGATTGTTGGAAGATTGTTCAAGGTACATTAATTATAGAGGAAGTGGCATAATTCACATTTTTTTTTAATCAAGTTCTACACGTGCATCATGGATCAATCACGTTCATAGAACTCATGGGATTTCGATATGTGACGTGACAACATAAGGCTATTCTACCCAATTTTCATAATATGTCCCAGTATACATATTGGTGCTATGCATTGGTATTTTCAGCACATAATTCACTATGTTGTAAAATTAGATAACAATTAATTACGATAGAAGAAACTAAATAACAATTGACATATGATTTTGTAGGTATTCATACAAAGTAATTTTCAACTAAAAATTGAAAAAGCAAAGATCGAAATAAGAAATCAAATTATTGTAGAGAGTATGTGATGGAATATTGAAAGATGAAAGACATTGTAATCTCCTCGTATCTGCCCTTAGTGTAATAGGATATCCACCTCCATTCTGTAAAGCAAGGATTAATTGTGCCTTCATGCGCACACACACACTAACAAAGAGAAGAGACAAAAATCTATTGTTAGGTATTAGGGAAGAAAAATCAGATAATTAACTAATCAAATAAGATAACTGGAGGAACAAAAAATCAACGCTAGAATCAAAAAAGAGGAAAATGATAATCATCACTAACCTTTATTTACTAATTTATATATTTTTACATGATCGGGTGAATGCAAAAATGCACAAACAAATTCTTAAAATCAAGTCGAATTTCATGATTGATTGGGGCAAATTCAATTATGACTAATTGAATAGCGTGTTCTTCTCAGAGGAAAATTATCTGATCAGTCCTGAACTTATTGTATGGATATCAATTCAATCATGAACTTACTAATTTTGTCAATTTAGTATTAAACTTTTGTGCAAAATTTTAGTATAGTCTCCCAGATCAATTTTCGTAAGAAATCACCAACATGGCGGTCCAATTATTTTCAACTGTCCTATATGGCACATCGCCATGTAATGATTTCCTACAAAAATTGACCAAAGAGATTATATTGGAATTTCATGTAAAGGTCTAAAACTAAATCAATAAAATTAGTAAGTTTATGATTGATTAGACAATTTCTTTTGAGTCTAAGGATTAGTTGTTAAGCTTTGAGCTTGAATATCCAAAAATGAAAACTCAAGTTCAATAGACCAAATTCTTGTTTCCTTCTAGCCGTATCCCAAAACCAAAAATATTTTATGAATGGGAAGGGAATGAGTTGACATCATTTATTAATGCAAAAGTCTAATTAGTTACTTTTTGTTTTTGAAATGTGTAACAGTTCTCACATATGTCAAAGGGATACCATATTTAGTCAGTTGTCAATACTATGTATGTTACAAAATTTAATTTCAAAATCTATAAATAAATAAACAAAAACTAGACTAATTTCATATAGGAATTTCACATAAAACATCAAAAATTGGGGCATACAAGTGAAGATCGACGTATTACATGACCATTAATTGTAGAAGATCAGATATATTTCTTTTTCCCTATAAGTATAGACAAAATGCATCGGCCACAATGACATGTAGAGTATACTAACAAAAGGAGGAAGGAGGTTGCACGGTATTTACAATCCTCGATTTTATTTTATTTTTTTTTGTAGGATTTCGGATTTCATAAAAGAAAAAGAAAAAAATTAGAATTATGGCATTCTTTGCACGTCATTGCATATTAGGATAGATTTTATGCTTATTAAGAAAATAAAAAATCATGTGCATGTCATATAGAATTAGGTTCATGAAATGCACGTCATTTCGTCATTTAATAATTGTTGCTAGGTTCATTTGATTAGAAATTGTCCGTCATTAGAATTAAGTCATTAGGTTAATTTAGATTGCACATTTAATTATTGCATTTCTTTAAAAATTATTTTACTCATTCATATAGTTTAGGTTATATTGTTATGTCATATCATTTCATGTTAGATTAATAACACTGCATTGTATATAGATTAGATTCTCATTAAATTAGAGAAAACAAAAAATTGAGTGATTGCGTGTTAATTAGAAATCATATTTAAGATTGTTGATGTGAATTCTACTTTAACATTGCAGATGCTTTCGTTACCATGAGGTAAGTCCTGCAATTTATTCACTGCTTTATCTGGATGTTAAATTGGTGGTTTGCGCACCCACATGATCACCTCACATGTTAGGGAGGTAAATTAAAATCAATTCAAGCTGCTTGCCTAACATTTTTCAAAATAAAAAAGAAAGGTACCAAAAGGGCGTTAGAGAAATCTAATGTAACCAAGTCTCTGAACTCATAAGTCTCTAGTTCATAAAAGTAGAATAATTCTCTCATTATTTTACTTAGGTGTCTAATCGACCTACTGTAAATTGATTAGTGGTGACTCATTTTTGCATGCTAAATATTTGAACCTAAGTCGCGAATTGGTATGGGCTTAGGAGAGCTCGAGCTAAATTAGACTTAGTAGTCTATTAGCCTAATCCTAAGTAGTGCACCCAAAAATTAGGTCGCAACAGCTTGGTGACTCTGCTAGGGACTTGAGTTAAAGCTCTTAATGGACTTAGGCCAATTTTCTCTTTTAAAAAAATACTTTTGTTTGGCAACGAGAATCCCAGGTACATCCCTAACATTTAAGGTGTTAAATGTTCTTGCAGATTTTGAGGTATAAGGGAGTAGTGATTGATAACCTTTGCCTTGCAGGTTGGAGTTAGGACTTTATGGTTTACCTTTAAACTATGAAGTATTGTTTGATATAAACTATTGTGCATGCCTTACATTTGCACTACACTCTAGCACACACAACCCGCCGTCGAACCTGGGCCGCATATGATTATCTAGGATGGTATCGAGACGGATACCACTCTGACCGCATGCCCATGGTAGGAGTCGCCCATCTCAATCCCGAAATTTTTTCTTTCGTGTCGAGAGTACTCACCTCGGTCCGCATGCCTGTGACTTGGGTCGGCTTTTTGACCAAGCCGGAGTCATGAGGACCCGCTATAGTCCACATGCTTGTGGCTAGTCTGATCATCCTTGTGTCTCCACTTTGTTAAGCCTTATAGACTATAAATCGAGCTACTTACTATGCACATGTCTATGTGATTACCCCTTGTTTATTGGTAAAGTAAGTTTTCTAAATTCACACCCTTGCAATCTACTTACTTTATTATATCATTTTGTCGGGTCCATGGCATTAGGGTTGTCCTAAGTCTTGATCAATAGACAATGGTAATACCGAACATTTGAATTATTCTCCCTCCGAAGGAAGAGCACATGGTGGGACAAGTTAGACCAAGCTGGCCGTCAATTTGTAGAGTCACATATTGCTCGACTACTTCCATTGCTGCGTATCAACATCCATGGCGGCCTCATCCAAGCACTTGCCCATTGGTGGTGCCCCAAGACTTCAACTTTTATCTTCAGCAGTAAGCATGAGCTCACTCCCACCTTGGAAGAGTATAGCATTGCCATATAAAAATCCTTGAAATCTGAATTAATTAGTCCACCCATCGGAATAGATCCCGTTGTGGCCTTATCTGATTTTTTGAGAATAAAGGAGGATAATATAAGGAAGGTTGTAAAGGCTCACCGCCATACATGTCCTTTATCTTTTCTAAAAGAATGTTTTGAAAATGGCACTACATTTCAAATGCTTAAGGTTTTCCTTTTAACTTTCTTTGGGTTTATAGTTTTTTCTTATTGCAAGAATGCTATTAACCCTTTGATTGCTCATTTAGTTAAACAAGTGTTGGAAGGAAAAAATTTCGTAAATACTATTTTGGCTGAAACTTTTCTTTCTCTCACTCGATTTAAAGGAGGTGGTGATAAAACTTTCCATTCCTCTCTTGAGCTTTTGCAAATTTGGTTTCTTTCTCATATAAAAGGTTTTGGTGGTTTAATGACTATACATGATGTTAGTAATTCTAATCACCCTATTATGAGATTTGAGAACAACCAAAAACATGCACTGGATTACCATTATTCTAGGTGGCTAGCTTTCATGAAAAAGCCAACTTCCAAGGGTTTCTTATGGCATGCTAAGTGGTTCCAAGTTTGTGTGGCGAGGCTCTCATGTGGAGGTGTTAGCCCAATCCTTTTACTGGGATTCACTGGAGCAACGAAGTACTATCTGACTAGAGTGACCCGTCAGCATCAAGTCATGCAAGAGCTTCCCTCGGCGTTGCAAGAATATCCGCTCCAAGTAAGCTTCGTTGATGGAGACCGAGACCATGAAGATTCCATTCTCACAATTAAATCAATGTGGGACATGTGCCATCCACGAAAACTCAAATGGCCCAAGGAGGAGCTGAAGGGTAAAGAAAGGAAGTACTATGCCTCAACTAAGTACATTCAACAACACGAGATTATAGAGGAGTTACTTCCGAAGATACCATAAGTGCCGCTGAAAATCACTAACCGCGCTGAGAATAAACGCCTCAAAAGGGTTGCCAAAAGAGCTCAAGAGGAGAATAAGCGATTGCGTTGAGTGGTGTCCCAAGTGTATATTGATCAAGCTAGATGAAGTGCTTGAATCAATCTCATTATTTTCATTTTTAGATTAATGTTTAGGAAGTTGAGTCATTTACTTTCTTAGGTTATTTGTTTAGGGCATTTTGAGTTTCTATTTTGTTAGGCTTGTCAAAAACTCCATTAATGAATAAAAGTTCTAGACCATTGCCATGACTGTCGAATTTCATATAAGATACTTATTTTTGTTCATTTCTTCAAATTAGGTGATAATGGATCCCTCACGTTCGCCCATAATTATGCGATCAAGAGCTAGAATGGTCGACCAACCTGAAATACGTGATCGTATGTCCGCTATGGAAGTCCAACTCCAACAGCTACTCGTCTCTATGTAACTTATGACGGATCAAATCCAATCCCTCTGAGCAAATCCGACTCCTACACCCGCTCTTCCTGAGATAGTTATCCCGAAGAGCGCAAACAAGGCTCAAATGGGTGACGACGACATGCCTGAGCTAGAAGACAACCCACTGTTGGTCACTACTAAAAAGACAAAGCCTGACAATGTCCCTAAGAAGGAGCAAGATGAACGCTTTGCGAAACTTAAGGAGAAAGTGAAGTAATTGCAAGAATCGCAGAGTTCACTCCCGTTCGACTTGTCCGTGTATGAGAAGGTCAAGATGCTGAAGAAATTTAAGATGCCGAGTTCGAGAAATACGATGGTACTTCCTGCCCAAAAGCTCATTTGCAGATGTACCACGTACGCATGGCCCAATATGTCAAGATTGAGCCCCTCATGATTCAATCATTCCATGCAAGTTTGACTGGGCTTGCACTGAACTGGTACATAATGAAGAATGTAAACCTTCTTGACACCTAGAATGAAGTGGCTGACGTGTTCCTCGATCAATATAAGTTCAACATGGACATTGGACCTTCCCAAAAGGATCTTGAGTGGATGGAGAAGAAGAAAAGCGAGTCATTTAAGGAGTATGCTATTAGGTGGCGAAATCTGGCGGCTCAAATTACTCTTGAGCTTACTACCAAGGAGTTGATAAAGTTGTTCGTCAAGACTCTCCCGTTTGAGTTCCATAATCGGATGGCTAGCATGTACGTTGAGAACTTCAACCAACTTATCCCGGTGGGTGAACAGATCAAGATTAGGTTAAGAGATGGATGGTTCAATGAACCAACTCATCAAGGCAAAATGTTCACCATGAAGAAAGACAAAGAACCTAGCACAAAAGTCAATGTTGCATATGCACAATCTAGCAAGCCTCCGATTGTTCGTGTCCCTAATAATCAATAAGGCGAAGGCCGATCGAACACGCCTTGGTAGTTTGTTAAGAGGCCATTTACTCCTCTTCATAGCCCTCTGTCCCAGTCTTAAAGGTCCTTCAAAAAAGGGATTGCTGTTCTACGAGCCAAAGCGATCCAATGCTGACAAATTTTCTAACTACGACCCCTCCAAGAAATGCGAGTACCATATGGGGGAAGTAGGACATTCGATTGATAAATGCATGACTTTGAAGCATAAGGTCTAAAACTTATTGGACGGCAAGGTGTTTGCCTTCAACACCACTCAACTGAATGTTAAGAAGAATCCTCTACCCGAGCATGAGGATAGGGTGAATGCTATTTTCGAACATGACGCCGGTCGAATCAAGAACTCAAAGGTGCACATGGCAGATGCCTACAATGGGCTGGTGAGAGCTAGATATTATCCAGGTCATGAGGACATTTCCCTGTCATTGATGAGAGAAAGGGTTGCCAAAATGGTGGATGACGGTATCATCGTGTATGCTGACCATAACTGCATAGTTCCTATTATTTTCCATATCATTATTGATCGGGAGGAATAGCAAATTGCACTTGATGATGATAAGGAAGAGATAGATCCATCACTCATGGATATGCCCCCACTTAAAAATGCATTTGATGAGGAGATAGTGATTGAGATACCTCAGCCATATGAGTATGTCGATAACAAAGTGGTGCCTTGGTCCTATGACCTAGATGTTGACCTCATCACGAGATATGGTCGAACTTATGCTCAAGCTAGTGCTCAACCCGCAAAGCCTGTAACTAACGAAAAGGCTAAGGAATTTCTAGCTGTGATTAAAGCAAGTAAGTATAATGTGGTTGATCAGTTCCGAAAGATGCCCGCTCAGATCTCTTTGCTCGAACTCCTACTAACATCCCCTGTGCATCAAAAGTCATTAATGAAGGTGCTGAGTGAAATTCATGTACCAGAAACGATTAAGGCAAATAAGCTGGAGAATTTTGTTAGATCAGTCCTCCTCAAGGACATGATTGCTTTTTCTGATGAGGAATTCCCTCTTGAGGGTAGGGGGTATAACAAAGCACTCTACATATCTGTTAAGCACAAGACTTCTCATGTGTTCCGAGTGCTCATTGATAATGGGTCTGCCTTAAACATATGTCCATTGGCCACTCTTCACCGCCTCAAGATAGACCCATCCAAGATACATGCTACGAAGACTTCTGTGCGAGCTTTTGATGGCACAAATAAGGAGGTGCTTGGGGAGATTCATCTCGATGTGCAGATAAGGCCGGTTATTTTCATTGTCCCCTTTCAAGTAATAGAGATCCCTACCGCATTTAATTTTCTGCTGGGTCATCCCTGGATTCATACTGCTGGAGCAATGCCTTCAAGTCTACATCAAGTTGTGAAGTTCGTGATCATAGGGAAGCTGGTCACTGTCTATGGCGAGGAGGATCATCGAATTTACCATGAGACGACTATCCTCTATGTGAAGCCAGACGTTGAATTCGAATCGAGTTATCACTCATTTGAATTGGTGTCCACCATACATGCTTCTCAAGATTCGTCACCACCCACTCCTGAAGTTTCAAATGCTACCCTTATGGTGGGAAGGGTGATGGTTGGGAATAGCTTTGTTCCTGGAAGAAGGGGTCAAGATATTCGAAACCTCATTGAAGCCTCTCGGATGTCTCAATCTGCTGGATTAGGGCACCATGGAAAAGGTGGAGGAAGTTTTGGAAGGCAAAGACAAGGAAGACAGAACTTGCAACTTGAGCAAAGGCGAGGGAGGCAAAGCTTACTACCTCCAAACATTCGCAAGATGTTCATTGGTCCTCCAATTTTGATGCAAGATGAAGCAGAGGCAATGGACACCCTGGGACATCCAAGTGGGAAATTCGACTATATGGTGAAGTATTCAATTCCTCCCAGCTCTTACTTCGACCCACACAACATAGTTCCAAGTGGATGGGATGGCAAAGACGATCTGACGCCTCCAAAGACAGAGAACTTTGATGATGCCTTGGAAGGAATCACAAGTCTATTTGATGACATCTTCATATAAGCCATTGATGAAGGACCTCTAGAAGAAATGGGCCCTCGCCCACAAGAGTAACCTATTTATCACTTTTGCACATTCCCCCGCGTGGGACTTTTTTATTGCTTTCTAGAAATTGTTTTCAATTTTTTCTTTTTCGCTTTCTTTTTAGGGCTTAGGAATTGCATTTTCCATTCAATAAATTGTAATTGATAGATGAATTTCAATAAAATTACAAGCTTTATTTTGAGGGCATGATGAGGTCACCAAATTAGCCCGGTGATGATATCCAGCCGATAAAACAAAAGAAAAATCCAAGGATAATTCTGAGGCCTAGGCTTCATTATACTTTCTCATGTCAAAATGTTTCAAAAAATGCTTTTGCAAAAGAATTTCAAAAAAATTTCACAAAAAAAAAATGATTTACCCTATTTGTCTTTTTTATCTTTCTATTTCCTGTTTTAGGGACGATCATATAACATGCAAAGGCGTGGAAATGGTCCAATCCAATGCAATAAGTGATGATAATGATGACCCCGACTCAATCGAGGATTCCATTGAGGTGCAACGTAGCTGGGAACAACATGAAAAAACCAAGGCTCTTACATTCGAGAAGACCGTCACTATTAATTTAAGTGACACTGAAAAAGCCAAGGAGGTGAAAATTGGGACAAGTCTCCCCAAAGATAAGGCCGAGAGCCTAATTTAGCTACTAAAGGAATATCAAGACATCTCTGCATGGACCTATGCTGACATGCCTAGGTTAAACCCGTCAATCGTGGAGCATTGTTTGCCTACTAATCCGGACATGCCACCTAAGAAGTAGAGGCTGCGGAGGACTAAACCCAAGCTCTCAAAGAAGATAGAGGAAGAAGTGATGAAGCTTCTAAAAGTGGGATTCATTGAAGTCTTGCAATATCCTGAATGGGTAGCTAACATTGTGCCAGTGATGAAGAAGGATTGTCGAGTTCAAGTTTGTGTCGATTATCGGGATTTGAACAAGGCTAACCTAAAAGATGATTTCCAGCTACCTCACATAGATGTCATTGTGGATAGTACTACCAGATTTGAACTATTTTCGTTTATGGATGGTTTTTCCGAGTGTCATCAAATAAGGATGAAGGAGGAAGATAAGGAGAAAACTGCATTTATCACCCCGTGGGGAACCTTTCATTATAAGGTCATGCCCTTCGGACTCAAGAATGCAGAGGCAACTTACCAGCGAGCCATGGTAGTACTAGTTCATGACATGATGCATCAAGAGATCGAGGTCTATGTTGATGATATGATCACAAAGACTCGACCTGGGAAAAGCCACGTCAAAATCTTGAAGAAGTTGTTTGATCGACTCCGTGAATTCAAACTTTGTCTAAACCCCGCTAAATGCGTGTTCGGAGCAACATTCGGTAAATTACTCGGATTTATTGTGAGTAGTAAGGGGATTGAGATAGACTTATCTAAGGCTAAGGCTATATGTGAGTTGCAACCTCCGTCAACGGTCAAAGAAGTCCGGAGCCTTTTGGGGAGATTGAATTACATAGCTTGATTCATTTCACAACTTTCCGAAATTGTCAAGCCATTCTTCAATCTCCTAAAGAAGAATGCATGAGCTAACTGGGATGATGAGTGTCGTGAAGCATTCGGCAAGCTGAAGCAATACTTGATGAATCCACCAGTTCTTGTCCCACCCTTGCCAGGGCACCCTTTGATTCTCTACCTCACCATTCATAGTGAATCATTGGGTGCAATGTTGGTTTAGGAAATGTGGCACCCCTCAACGGCCCCCGATCCGCTAGAGTCACCACAGTTCGCTTACCTTTCATTTTCCTTATTAACAAGTCACTCTGATACCATTTTTAGTTGCAGCGGGTCCATACAACTTGGGGGTTTACATTTTTTTTTTTTTATTCGATCGGTCCCTTGCGCAATTTATATGCGGAAGCACATCCAACAACTCCCTTCCTTATATTCAGAAAACGATGCACACCTACTAAATATTAAAAGTAAAAGCCGTACACCTTTTATTTACTTAAACCAGATGGACATTGTTCATCGGTACATTAAAATGCCGTAGTCTTCTATATTCGGCTACACTCCCAAAAGATGACCGACATTTCCTCCAACAGTCATACACTTAAAGTCCATCGATCAGTGTCGGCGTCCAAAAGCTCCTTCCCTTGCTATCCTCCTCCTCACGGTTATATCCAACCGTTCAAATCATCTACTAATCTGAAATGTTGGTCCCCAAAAGGGGTGAGTACAACCACTCAGCAGATAGGGAAATCCAATAACAACTCGCACCATGCATACCATCATACAATGCAGGCATTGCTTACCTTTTTGATGTCAAGCGTATTCATGCATCATCATAGCATATATATCATCATCATGGCATCTCATATATCATTATCATAGCCATGCATCACCATGCATATCACATCATCATTAGCCATGCATCACCATGCATATCACATCATCATTAGCCATGCATCACCATGCATATCACATCATCTCATCATTAGCCATGCATCACCATGCATATCACATCATCATTAGCCATGCATCACCATGCATATCACATCATCTCATCATTAGCCATGCATCACCATGCATATCACATCATCATTAACCATGCATCACCATGCATATCACATCATAGATCAATTTCCATTTTTATTTATCAATTGATCCCCACATTATCTTTTCTCAAATCATCACCATCCCTTCGGGCAGAAACCTCCGACAGGTATCATTATCAATCCTTCGAGCGTAAACCTCCGACAGATTCCATGATCAATTTGATCATCACCCTTCGGCAGAAACCTCCGACAGGGTTCCCAGCATTCCAGCCATCTCATGGCCACCGGGCTTCCGGCCCCCCACATTCCGGGCATCTCGCACCTCAACTAGCATCACGAGGAACCTCCCTTCGGCGTAAACCTCCGACAGGGACTTCCGGCCTTTACCCTTCTAACCGGGATCTCGCACCCTAATCCCGGCATCGCGAGTCACTTCCGGCATGTATCCGAGATACAACCGGACTTCCGGCCCCCACATTCCGGGCATCCTGAAACTCCCAGGGAATCTCGGAATCACGCCCCCAGCCACCGACAACATCCTCCATCACAACCTCTTACTCACATACCATTTTCCACTTTCATCATTCTTTTCATCTTGTTATTTCATGGCATATGATTTACATACATGCATCACAATTCATGATCATTCATACATCAATGCCATATAACAATACATCATAATTCATGATCATACATGCATCAATGTCACATAGCAATGCATCATAATTCATGATCATTCATACATCGCTGCCATATAACAATACATCATAATTAATGATTTCACATGCATCAATGTCATATAGCAATGCATCATAGTTCAATAGGACTCATGGCCAATAAAATAGTCCACCTTTTATTTTATTATTATTTTATTATTTTATTATTTTATTATATTATTATTTTATTTATTTTCATAAATAAATATTATATTTAATATTTATGATTTTCCAAAATCATAATCTTCAATCATTCCTTAAACAAACAATTAGAATCAGATTTCACATAAAATCCATGGCTAATTCGCATTTTACATAATTTCCCAAATTTCCACAAAACACTCACAACATTCGGATCACGGCCAGATTGCACAGTTTTCGAATTAATTTAATTAAAATACTCATATGACCTCCGAAAATTCCCAAATTTTACAGGATGATAGCCAACACATTTTCGTGCATTTTTCGTGAAGAACTCTTAGCCAAATTCTTTATATATTAATTTATATAACTCCACGAAGCTTCTGGAACCTCTACCGTTTCGTCCAGAACGTACATCACCGAAAAACTTAGGTTTGACCCATCAAATCTCTTTCGTTTCTTCTGAAATTCGAGTATGTTATACTTCAATGTGTCCTTTAAAATTTTCATGAAGGGATCTAGGTAAAATACCCAGATTTTGGTCACCATTTTAACCCGTGAAGTCTCGGGTGTCTCGGTTCACTTCAACAGAACCATCCATCTCAAAGATTTAGCCGATTCACCAAGTTATACTTGTTCTTTTTGCCTCATTTTCGAGTATGTTGTAGCTTAGGGTGTTTCCTACAACTTTCAAGAAGACAACAAAGTGAGATCTTCAACAGAAATCAACATGCAACCAAGAAATCATCAAGAGGTCAGTAGGAAATTCGCAGATCTAGAACCTCCGTATAACAAAGCATTTGACCCCTCATATCACCTTCGTTTTCCATGAAATTCGAGTATGTCATACTACAAGATGTTAGTTTCAACTTTCATGAAGACACCGAAGCCAAAATCACACTCCAAATACACATGCAAGCCCGAATAAGAAACTGTCTACCACAAACCGAACGGAAACAGCTACATGGCATGCAAACAAACCCTCCTTGGCTCGGTTTTTCTCACACATAACACTCAAAACCAGACATGCAACTACCAAAACAGACGTGCAAGAGAAGTTATGAACTCCCACTTGCCTTAAAGATGAGCTAGCAACAACGAACGGCAACGGGATACGGCGAACGAACGGCACTCCCCTCCGGCTCCGCCTTCTTCCCTCTCGGCTTCTCTCCCTTTCTCTCAAACTCTCTCTCTCTTTCTCACCCTCTCTTTGGACGAAATGGAGCAAATAGCTGGCCATTTCTCTCTCCTAACTCCTTTTATATCCCCTTAATCTCATGATTTCTTGCCTCTCAAAGGGACCAATGCATGAGGACTTGTCTTGCCACTTGTCATCTTTATTTTTGAATTGATTTTGGGCTTGGGCTTAGGCCCATCCGGCCATTCCCCCTTGGGCTGGTCGAGCTCCCTCTTGGGCCCTAATGGGCCGACAAGCTTGGCCCACCAAGCTCTAGGCCAATGGGTCCAAGGCCCATTCCAAAAATAACCCCCTTTTCTCCCCTTTTTTTTTTTTTTGAATTCCTTTCTATAAATATTTCTAAATTCAAATTTCATCTTGGCCAAAGTCTTGGAACATTTTGTTCATTGAAATTTAAATCATATGGCCAAGCATAGATCATTAATCTTATTAAATTTAAATTTCCACAATCACAAGCACAAATCATCAAATTAAAAGACTAATGGCTAAAACATAAGCCATGGAAATTCCATCACCTAATTAACACACCTTATGGCTTGGCTTTGAATTTCTGGGATGCCACAGGAAAGTCCTGTTGATAGAAAAGAACGAGCCATTTATTATCTGACTAAAAGGTTCACTATATCAAAACTGAAATATTCTAATGTTGAAAAAACTTGTGCCACATTGGTGTGGGTATTCCATATATTGCGATAGTACACACTGCATTACTAGACATTTCTCGTGACTGAGAACAATCCTATCAAGTACTTACTTGATCGGCCATCTTTAGTGGGTAAGTTGGCTAAATGGCAAATTTTGATCTCAGAATTTGATGTGCAATTCATGTCACAAAAGTCAGTTAAGGGCCGAGTGATTGCTGATCTATTGGCCGAGAATTCAGGAGTCTCAAATGACGATGACCGTTCCCTAGACAACTGTGTTTTGAGTGTAAATGAAGACTCATGGACAATGCTTTTTGATGGAGCCGTGAATTTGTCTAGTTTTGGCACTGGGGCAGTTCTGATATTCCCAGACGAACAACACCATCCAGTAGCCGCGAAATTGATCTTCCCATGCACTAACAACGTAGTCGAGTATGAAGCTTGCATCCTCGGGATTCAAGCCGCAATCGAGATGGGCGTGACCAAGTTAAAAGTGTTCAAGGATTCTGTGCTAATCTACTACAGACCGTAGGTGAATGGAAGACTAAAGATGCCAAGTTGCTCCCATCTTACGAGTATTTAGAGGATTTGGTCAAGGAGTTCGATAAAGTTTCATTCGAATACTTATTGAGGTCTCACAATCAATTTGCGAGAAAAGGGACACCCTGAGTCTTATGCCATAATCCGCAGACGACACTTAAGTGCCATAACTTTAAAATGGTACACTTAAAAGTGCCATCATCGGAGTAAAATGGGACACTTAAGTGCCACTCCGGCGAAAATCCGGCCAAATGGCTGACGTGGCGACTTTCCCATGAAGCTGGTCCAAAAAACGGCGTCGTTTTGCATGCCGACGTGGGAGAAAATGCAAAAATGACGCCGTTTCGCCTACGTGTAAATAATAGTATATAAATTAATTAAATTAGATTTAAAATATGCAAAAAATTTAAAAAATTAAGAAAATTTTAAAAATTTTAAAAATTAAGAAAATTTAAAAATTAAGAAAATTTAAAAATTTTAAAAAATTTTAAAAATAAGAAAATTTAAAAAAATTTAAAAAATTAAGAAAATTTTTAAAATTTTAAAAAATTTTAAAAAATTAAGAAAATTTTAAAAAATTTTAAAAATTAAGAAAATTTTAAAAGTTAAGAAAATTTTAAAAAATATTAAAAATTAAGAAAATTTTAAAAATTTTAAAAAATTTTAAAAATTAAGAAAATTTTAAAAAATTTTAAAAAAATTAAGAAAATTTTAAAATTTTTAAAAAATTAAGAAAATTTTAATTTTTTTTTAAATTAAGAAAATTTTAAAATTTTTTAAAAATTAAGAAAAAATTAAAAAAAAATTAAAATTATAAAAAAATTATAAAAAAGGGGGGTGGGAGGCGAACGGGCGGCTCCCTTTTTTGCCGCCGCAAGCTCCTCACCGCCACCACCTCCGCCCACCTCCCCCACCCCCCCCCTTTTTTTTTAAATTTTTAATTTTTTTAAAATTTTCTTATTTTTTTTTAAATTTTTTAAATTTTTTTAAATTAAAATTTTTAAATTTTCTTATTTTATAATTTTTTTAATTTTTTTTTTAAAATTAAAATTTTTAAAATTTTCTTATTTTTTAAAATTTTTTAAAATTAAAATTTTTTTAAATTTTTTAAATTTTTTAAATTTTTTAAATTTTTTAAATTTTTTAAATTTTTTTAAATTTTTTAAATTTTTTAAAATTTTTTAAATTTTTTTTAAATTTTTAAATTTTTTAAAATTAAAATTTTTAAATTTTCTTATTTTATAATTTTTTTTAAATTAAAATTTTTAAATTTTCTTATTTTATAATTTTTTTTAATTTTTTAAAATTAAAATTTTTAAAATTTTCTTATTTTTTAAAATTTTTTAAAATTAAAATAAAATTAAAAATTTTTAAATTTTTTTAAATTTTTTAAAATTAAAATTTTTTAAATTTTTTAAATTTTTTTAATTTTAGTAAATTTTTTTTTAAATTTTTTAAATTTTTTAAATTTTTAAATTTTCTAAATTTTTTTTTAATTTTTTTAATTTTTTTAAATTTTTAATTTTTTTAAATTTTCTAATTTTTTTTTTAATTTTTTAAAATTTTCTTATTTTTTTAATTTTTAAAATTAAAATTTTTAAATTTTACTTTTTAAAAAAAAAATTAATTTTTTTTTTAATTTTTATGCCGATTTGGAGCTCCCACGAGCCACGTAGGCAAAAAAAAAATAATAATAAAATATCGCTACGTAGGATTTCCGTGAAGAAGTCGCCGGGTGGCACTTAAGTGTCCCACTTCGAAAAAAAAAAAGTGGCACTTAAGTGTACTGCTTTGAAGCTATGGCACCTAAGTGTCCCGCGCTGCAAGCTTAAAGACTTTGCAGGTTTCTTCTACCCAATTTGCAGATGCACTCGCAACTTTAGCTTCCATGTTGCAAGTTACTGACGGGTTAGAAGTTAAGCCTTTGAAAATAGAGGTTCTACCGAACCTAGCTTATTGTATGATCATGACTAAAGAACTTGAAGGAAAACCATGGTATTACGATATCATGAATTATATTCAAAAGCAGGAATTCCCCGAAGGAAGTACTCCAGCTAATAGGAAATACATCATGAGGATGGCCTTAAAATTCTTCGTCAGTGGTGAAAATTTGTACAAGAGATCTTATGATTCAGTTTTGTTGCGGTGTGTAGATGCAGCTGAAACCACTCAAATCATGCAAGAAGTGCACAGAGGAGTATGTGGCCCTCATATGAATGAGCACATGTTAGCTAAGAAGATTATTAGATTAGGCTACTACTGGCTCACATTAGAAGGTGACTGTATTCAACATGTTTGAAGTTGTCATCGTTGCCAGATCCATGGTGATAAGATAAATGTCCCTCCAACTGAGCTACACTAGTTTTCTAAGCCATGACCCTTCTCAATGTGGGGCATTGATGTGATCGGTCCAATAAATCCGAAGGCTTCAAATGGGCATCGGTTCATTTTGGTAGCAATAGACTATTTCTCCAAATGGATCGAAGCTACGTCATTTGCAAGTGTCACTGCTTGCAATGTTGCCAAGTTCACCAAACGTGACATAATTGCTCGCTATGGTGTCCCTAAAGCAATCATCACTGACAACGGGACAAATTTGAACAACAAGCTTGTTGATGAGTTATTCAGCGAGTTCAAGATCAAGCATCTAAATTCGTCCCCTTACCACCCTTAAATGAACAAGGCCGTTGAAGCGGCCAATAAGAATATTAAGAAGATCTTGGCTAAGACAACCGAGAATTATCGAGATTGGCATGACAGATTACCCTTCGCACTAATGGCATACCGGACATCAATTCGTACTTCTATTAGGGCAACCCTTTTTGCTCTGTTATACAGCATGGAGGCAGTTTTGCCTGTGAAAGTGGAGAGTCCTTCCTGAGAGTATTATCCCAAGTGGAATTATCTTAGGTAGAATGGTTGCAAGAAAGACTTGAACAGTTGAACTTGATCGATGAGAAAAGACCGAAGGGTCTTTACCATGGCCAAACTTATCAGTAGAGAGTGGCCAGATCCTTCAATTGGAAGATACGACTGAGACATTTCGAGGTAAATGATCTTGTTCTAAGGACGCTGTTGCCAACTTTTTCAGATCCTGGGGGCAATTTTGCTCTAAATTATAGTGGCCCATGTGTGGTAAAGAAGATACTTCCTGGAGGTGCCTTGATCCTAGCAGAAATAGATGGTCATGAGTTTTCCACTCCAATTAATTCTGATGCTGTCAAGAAGTATTCTCCATGATAGAATTTCCATGTCATGTTTTGAACTGCAAGTATTTCTATGATGAATAAAATGCCTCAATGAGTTGAATTGTTCAAATTTGTTGCAAATCTTACATGTTTTCCGTGATGAATTGTGTGAGATAAATTGAATGTGTCAAATGGGATACTTTGGAATGACGAAAGGCAAGCCTTATTCCATACACTGTTTCATACACTAATCCCTAGTGAGTTGTGTGGAAAAATCCCATGCCTACGAGGAAAATGGTGATCTCGCAAAGGGTACATCAACCGAGGTGATGAGAGGCGGTTTCTTCTTCTACCCGAAATACTACAGGTATACCCATTGTTTAGCCATTTGAGCCCACACACATGAAGAGTTTTTTAAATTATCCCTGTCAAGGATCATCTCATACTAGGACAAAATTTGAAATGAATGATAGGAATTTTCTTACTTACACTTGCATCAATCTTCGAGTATTGCTTTCATAGTGTAACTTGTATAGTAATTGAAGTGCCTTAGATGACGAAGAGCAGTTCTTTCTTTATCCTATACACTTTTATCCATTGTATAGCCCATTTGAGCCTGTGAATTCATTTCACATTAAATTCGGTTGGTGATCATCCCCCACACTGGGGCAAGACAAGAAAAAACAAACCACTCAATTAGCATGGTTTTCAATGCTGATAAAAAGATGAAGGCTGTGCGAGTCTAAAGAAAATAAGTTGCAAAAAAGGGCATGAAAAAGCAGTGTGCCTGGTAAAAACAAAGCTAATGCCCAAAGAGAAAAATCAAACATTTGATGTAATGAATTGTATCCCCAACAAGGCAAAACCTCAAATGTTGTTGCAATCAATGAAGTTTTAATATGAAGAAAATCTTCGACGGTGGAGAAGAAAATTGGTGGAAATGTCAAGATGATCACCAACTTTGACCATTTAAATACTTTTTGAGCTTAATGGTCCTTTCATTTCTCAACCCATGAACATAACTTACGTCACGTCCCTTGCAAAGTCTCTTTAGATTAAGGCACTTGAATTAACTTAAAAGTTCATATGTTTGAGAGCATTGCTTAAAGAAGTGCGAGTAAGATAATTTCTGTCTCATTTCGTTGTTTCTTGACTTGTAAACCCCAAGACAATCGCAAAATGTCATTCTTCAATAGCCTTGACTCAAATAGTCCCCTTGGTTAAGCCGTTGACCAAGCCCGTATTACGATCATTGTTAAAGACCTCTTAAATTGGTAAGGTTGTACCACTTGCGAGATTGCTTGGACCATTGTTTGGCATGACGATGGAAGGATAGAGTGATTGTCAAGATCCGATATCAAAGGTCAAGATGAAATAGTCCTTTTAATGAGGATGAGTGAAATGTCCTTTCAGACTGTAAGATCTCTCGCTTGACACATCCATAACACTCATGTCTTCATATTGGATTCTTTTGAAATCTTTCCCAATGGAGATTAGGTGATGCAAGATTGATATAAATCATCATGCATGAACCTCACTTAAATTAATGCATGTTTGTGATTACAAATGCATGTTGTCTCTCCTATGACCAAATTTATTTCGACATCTCAATCTAGAGACATATCCCCTTTCTCGTTATACCTTAGATCTAGGTATTTCGAGTTCAAATATTTTGATGTTACCGGATGTCGTAAGTATTTCATTTCTTCGATCCATACCTTAAATATTTGTCATTTGACACATGATGAGAAAAAACATTTCACTCTAGATGTAAATGTTTTTTTGATCTTTCTCGTTATACCTTAGTCTGGATCTAAGTATTTTGAGTTTAAAAATTTTGACATTTCAGTATGGATAATGTCTTAATTATTTTCGTCTAAACATTTCACTCTAGATATGAATGTTTTTCGACCTAATGTTTTTTCGACCTTTCTCGTTATACCTTAGTCTAGATCTAGGTATTTTGAGTACAAAAATCTTGATATCTTAGTCTGGATCTGGATATCATAATTCTTTTCGTTGAACATTTCACTTTAGATGTGAATGTTTTTCGAGCTTTCTTGTTATACCTTAGTTTGGATCTAGGTATTTCGAGTTAAAAAATCTTGACATCTCAGTTTGGATCTAGATGTCTTAATTCTTTTTCGTTGAAAATTTCACTTTTGATGTGAATGTTTTTCGATCTTTCTCGTTATACCTTAGTCTGAATCTAGGTATTTCGAGTTCAAAATTTTGACATCTCAGTGATCTGGATGTCTTAATTATTTTCGTCTAAACATTTCACTCTAGATGTGAATGTTTTTTCGACCTTTCTCATTATACCTTAGTCTGCATTTAGGTATTTAGGGCTTCCAAAATCTTGACATCTCAATCTAGATCTAGATGTCTTAATTCTTTTCGTTAAACATTTCACTCTGGATGTAAATTTTTTTCGATCTTTCTCGTGATCTAGGTATTTCGAGTTTCTTAAAAATCTTGACATCTCAGTTTGGATCTGGATATCTTAATTCTTTTCTTTGAACATTTCACTTTGGATGTGAATGTTCTTCTCAATCTAGATGTCTTAATTTATTACCTCTTAGACTCTTCAGAGAACCTGAGTGAAAATTGGGTACTTGTGGAGTAAATGAGGGTTTATCGTGTACCTCAAGATGCTCTGCCGCACTGATTGGTAAGTAACTATAGGTACGTTCTTTCCTTTCACATCATGCATTTGCGTTAGCATTTCCATGCATCATATAAACTGCATTTTAAAATAGGATTAATTTTTCGAAAAAAAAATAAATCATTCAGTAGATATGCATGGTCAAAATTTAGGTCTCAATTTATCTTTGAAGGCAACCTCTACGAACTCACCTTCAAAGAGGGGCAGCTATTGACACCTAAATTTTGATGACCCGTTTAGTCATTTATCGCATTAAAAATTATGGGTTAATTTTATCCCTGAAAAAATATTAATTGCATAGCAGATAAATTTATGTGCATTTATTTTTAATTTGCAGTTTTTTCTATTTATTTGTGGACCGGTGACAGATGGGTTTGAATTAGTGGTTCTGAGCTTTAAATTGGCAGGTTGGACTAAGCCCAAGAAGTGAGCAAATTGGCCCAAGCCCGTTTTTAATGATCGAATTATCTTGTAAAAAATGGAGAATTGATATGATATTATGGTGGATTTTTGGAATTTGAAAAAATCGCGTTGCAATCTTATCTTTAGCAATAGGTGATAAAATTAGTGGAGAATATTCGGGAGATGAGGAAAATAAAAGGATTTTTGTGATAAGGACGTTACATTTGTTTTGTGAGATGAAATATTCACAAAAAGATTACATTTGTTTTGCCTATAAAAGGGTGTGCATGAAGGTCGAAAGGGGGGGCTCTCTCAGTTTTCGAAGTAGAAAAATCACTAGAAGGTTTTCGTGCTTTAAAAAGGGGTATTTTCTCGAGTGTGAAGTGAGGAACTTGAAGAGAAGAATTTTCTCCATCAATTGAGAAAAGGTCAAAAAGTCTTCTTCGCTTCTACCGAAAGTGTGTCAGGGAGAACTGCAGAGAGAGAAGTGAGAGAGAGAGAGAGAGAGAGAGAAAGAGAGAGAGAGCGACAAGTGAGAAAAAGTAAAAAAGAGGGGGGAACTAAGTCGTCTTCTTTGAAAGCGTTCTCATCGATTGCCGATCTCCGACTGCAAACGCCGGTGCCGACCGTCGCGCCCGTGCCACCGTGCTACAGCCCCCCCGGCACTCGCGCCACTGCCACTGTTTCACCGAAGCTCTGCCTCGCTAGTCGCCATCCGCGACCACCCAGCACCTAGGTAGCACGGACACGGGGACACAGACACGCGACATGGCACGACACGACACGTGACACGTTACATTTCAAAAAACAGATAATTCCGACACGTTCTGACACGTTATATATTAAATAAATATTTTTATTTTTAATTCATTTAATTCAAATTCAGTATTTTTATTTTTCGAAATTATATTTTAATCTCATTTATTTATTTTTCCATTTAAAAAAAATTCACTAACGTCCACCCCCACCCTCTTCTAGTTCTTTCCCTCGTCTATTTCCCCCTCCCCCCAAAATTTATTTTTCTTCCCCTCCCCACAATCGTTTGTTTCCCTCCCTCCCCCAACTCCCAAATTTAATTTTTTTTCCCTCCCGTTCACTGACAGACAGGCTGTCCCTGTCTCTTCCCCTCCCCCAATATGTGATGGCCATCAAAAACCCATTCGTCTCTGCCCTCCCCTAATACACGATGGCCCATAAAAAAACCCTAGCTCTGCACAACCCTTCCTCTTCTCGTTCCTCGCCGCTTGCCGCACAAACCCCTTTCCTTGCTGCTCGCCGCTCGCCACACGACCCCCTTCCTCGGTGCTCGTCGCTCGCTGCCTCTCGCTGCTCGTCGCCTCTTGCCGCTCGCTGCACGACTGCCTTCCTCTCCTCTTCCTCTCGCCTTTGGCCCTTTCTCCCTCGCAGCTGCAACCTCGTCGGATCCGTTGCAGCGTCACACTAGTGGCCATCTCTCGCCGTCGCGGCCTCATCTCTACTCTCTCACCGTCGCTTCCACCCTCCATCATCTTCCAGACACACGTGTCAAAACGTGTCGGGCACACGTTGACCACGTGTCGGATTTTCAACACGCATTGACCGCGCGTCCGAGTGTGTTGACGTATCCGACATGCTCCGACACGTGTCGGACACGACACGGAAGCACGAACAACGTGTCTGTGCTACCTAGCCCAGCACCAAACCGCGCCTGCTCCAAGTTCCTATCGCACCAGCCTCACCTGAAGCTACCACCGCACACCTCTAGCCTCTGACGCCATAGTAGCCCGTGAGCTTCCCTTGTTGCACCTCCACCCTCCGATTGATCGCACCTCTGCTTTACCACTACCCGACCTACAGTAGCCACGACCTGACACCCCTGTAGTTTCGCCTTCTGCTGCTGCCCGACGCAAAAAAAGCTCACATCACCGGCTTGTTGCCTTGTCGGACACTACGCTAATCCTTGCTCACGCCCTACAGCACCCGAGCGACCACCCGAGCCAGATCTGCAACTCTCCGCCCACCCAAAGTCTTTTTCCCGTGATGCCCTTTGCCGAAGTTCGAATGCTGGCAGCTCCGACCGCGACGCCCCTATTCCGCCGGCTATCCCTTCTACCTAGGTGCCGCCCCTTTCCTGCCGGTCCGCCCTCGCCGGAGTTCCCCTTGCTGGACCGAGGACCAACCACCTTGGTTGAGCCACCACAAGCTACCAAGCAGTGGGGTTAACAAAAAAAGGAAAAAAAGAAAATTAAATTAGGTAGTTCTTTCTATTTGTTTATTATTTTATTTTGTTTTTTTTTTTTAGTAGAGTTATTCCTTGATGTATGATTGAGATTCCCAACATGAAATTGCCTCTGAAATTTGAGATTGACAGTCCGATTTTCACACCCGAAATCTGACTCGCAATCGCTTGAAAAATTGCCAATCCAATCTCACGCCCGAGATTCAATTCGCGATTTAGTTTAAAATTGGCCAACCCAATCTCATGCGTGAGATATGATATGTCAATTTTTGGATATCAATCTCATTTTGTTGGATGTGTTGTCGTGTCGTTTGAGTCAACTTTGTTTTTGCAAAAAAAATCCAAAAAAATCTAAGTTAGATTAGGTTTGTTTTAGAATATTCCTTGTCTTAGGGTTATATTGCATATCTAGAATTGGAGGTTTATCATTTCGAATTTTAGAAAAATAAAAATCCAAAAAAATGCGTTCATTTAGGATGTTAGTGTTTTATTTATTTATTTTGAATTGCACATTTTATTATACGATGATTTTAATTTCAGATTTCATAAAAGAAAAAGAAAAAGAAAAAATTAGAATTAGGGCATTCTTTGCACGCCATTGCATATTAGGATAGATTGCATGCTTATTAAGAAAATAAAAAATCATACGCATGTCATATAGAATTAGGTTCATGAAATGCACGTCATTTTGTCATTTAGTGATTGTTGCTAGGTTCATTTAATTAGAAATTGTCTGTCATTAGAATTAAGTCATTAGGTTAATTTAGATTGCACATTTAATTATTGTATTTCTTTAAAAATTATTTTACTCATTCATATAGTTTAGGCTATAAAAATTATTTTACTCATTCATATAGTTTAGGCTATGTCATATCATTTCATGTTAGATTAATAACATTGCATTGCATATAGATTAGATTCTCATTAAATAAGTGAAAACAAAAATTGAGTGATTGCGTGTTAAATAGAAATCATATCTAGGACTATTAATGTGAATTCTGCTTTAACATTGCAGATGCTTTCGTTGCCATAAGATAAGTCCTGCAATTTATTCACTGCTTTATCTGGATGTTAAATTGGTGGTTTGCACACGCGCCTGATCACCTCACATGTTAGGAAGGTAAATTAAAATCAATTTAAGCTACTTACCAAACATTTTTCAAAATAAAAGAGAAAGGTTTTGAAAGGGCATTAGAGAAATCTAACGTAACCAAGTCCCCGAACTCATAAGTCTCTAGTTCATAGAAGTAAAATAATTCTCCCATTATTTTATTTAGGTATCTAATCGAACTACCGTAAACTGATTAGTGGCAACTTCCTTTTGCATGCTAAATATTTAAACCTAAGTTGAGAATTGATATGGGCTTGGGAGAGCCCAAACTAAGTTAGACTTAGTAGTCCATTAGCCTAATCCTAGGTGGTGCACCTGAAAATTAGGTCGCGACAAAACTGAGACGAGGTAAGTCTCATTGGGTGTGTGTTGGCTTCCCCTAGGTATATTATCTTCCTAATCGAGGTTTAGGGCGTGAACTCACTGAGATTTATATCTCACCCTGTCGTGAGCTACCATTTTTAGGTCCCTATTGTGAATAACTTGGAGCTGGAGGTGGATGGATCAAGAGCATGGGTGGCTCAGTAATTCTATTTGGAGATAGACCTCCTATACATAGACCTTAGAGTTGGCCTCTATGCATAAACCAGATTGTTTATAAAAGTGTGTTTGATTTGAAATTGATTGTCCTACTTTACTATCACATGTATGTTGTTGTCAGAGAATTAGTTAATTCACTTCCGCATGTTCATAATCGATTGGGTCAACGTCGTGTTCTGCATACGTCGCAAATTTTATCGACCACTATGAGATGTGTGCGCCCTCGAAGTTCGGGGCGTGATAGAAGAACTATGTGAAGAATAGTGTAATAATTTTATTACAATTAATAATTTATTAAATCTTTATTCCCTCGCAACTGCAAGAGCTACTATACCTCGGATTCATTTAGCACTTACTAGCAACTGATCGAACAGACAAGAACAACCCTTGCATGCATCGGGATTCGATGAGAACAAAAGTTTTGTGGGCTTTGTGAGGATTTAGCATAAAAATACTTTCTTGATTTCTTACCAAAAATTAAACATGTTATCCAATTTCAAAAATTTACAAAATATTTATGTGCCTAAAGTTAGCATAAAAGTACTTTGCAAGAGTTAGCATAAAACTAACTATTACTCTTGCTACAAGCCTAAAAGTTTCTGAAGTCTCGTATATATGACCATCTTTCACGAACCACAGCCAAATCCACTGAAATTGTCTCGTAACTAAACCTGAGAGACAAAAATGGCCTAATTTTTTAATGTCCAACAAAAACATATTTTTACTCAAGGGGCAATAAAACAAAAATTAACGTTTAAACTATCCTATGTAGCTGCTAACGTGGCTAACGATGTGAATATTTTAATAGTCGGGCCATTTTTGTCCAGGCCCAGATATAAGTTGGTTAATTTTTTTTGGTTTATGCAAAGGGGTTGGAGATTTGGCTCACAAACAATGGCATGCTAGAATAATGCTAGATATAAAGATTGATAACTTATTTTACAAAGTTCATTGGCTCAAATGTAAGGGGTTGAGGGTTATCACGTCATCAAATGATTGTTATCTCAATAATTGACCAACAAGTAGAGATTTAAAATTGGGTAACGGACTCATTGGCTATTACCAAAAAAAAATAAAAATTACAACCAATTAATGTAGTGCATCAGTCTATGATAGCATCATTGGGAACTCATATGATGACTTAAAACACAAAATGTGAATAATACGAGTGATATTTTTGTTTGGGGATTGGGATCAACTCCTAATTTTTAACAATAATTGACTAAGTGGGTCATCAAAATATAGGTATCAACAACGTTGAGGAGCCTCCATATTTTAGAGACTTATCGTCATCGATGAGTGATTGCTTGTAAATAGCAACCTGAAGGGCTCAAAGTGGGCATTTCCAGGCTCTCCAATCGGCGATGAACCTGATGCCAACGCCTTCTATTAGAACAGCCATAGAGAAGATGGACATACAAGAAAGAGGGAGTTCTCGAGTCATGCCTGAGAACAACAGACGTTAACATGGTGGTTCGGTGGTGCCAATGGTGTTCGTCGTTGATGCGACACTCGTCGTGGCCAGCAGCTGCTGTGGTCAAAGGTGTGACAGCGACGGTGGTCAATGCCGGTGGGTTTAGGGCAGAAATTAGGCTGGGCTCAGGGCAAAATCTGGCGGAAGGAAGAGCATATGGGTACGATGGTGGAAGTAGCATATCTCCACCCAGTCAATTACAAGGGACCATTTCGACCAAAAAATTAAATTACAAAGGACCATTGGGCTTAGATCAAATTATAGTCTATGCATGAGAGAGTGTGCTCAAATATTTAAGATTTTCTTTGTTTAGGATTAAGTAAAAGTAAAAGTTTTTTTTTCCTCCAAAATTACAAATTGTACTCAAATTTTAAAATAAAAATGTCCAATTTACGTATCAACACTTTCTTATTGTGAAAGTTTTGGGTTTTTTTTATTAAAAAATATAATATGCTTTTGTCAAAAAAATTACATTGAGTGAAAAACAAAATTAAAAGTCTATCCAAACGCCCCCAACAATTTCATGATTTAACAGTTCAAACTTTTAGAGTAGTCGGATAGTAGTCTCATAGAATCCTACACTAACCTCATGGATCCATCCCTTGTTACCATGCAAATGGCAGCTAATTCTCCATTCATTTCATGTAAAATAAATAATTTGGAATTTTTTTTCTAAAATCAATCCCTTACATCGCTTACAATAATTATGCAATTAAAAATATTTTCATTGTTGACTACAATCTATATTTAGACATAAGATTAATACCTTGAAAAATCTCAAATTGGTACACTTGTGATAAATTTACTCCAAATTAATTTTTTAACTATGAAAAACCCCAAACTGATACACGCATAACAAATTTACCCCAACTGGTGATAAAAAAATCTTAAACTAATACATTTGCAGCAAATTTACCCCAAACTAATTTATTCAATCGTCAAAAACCTCAAATTGATACATTTATGACAAATATACCCTTCGTTAAATTAGATTAATACCACAGAAAATCAAAAATTGCATAACCATAACAAATGAAGAATAAAATCTTAAATTGGTATATGAATCAACTGTCACGTGTTATTCAACTTAGTAATTTGACAATAAAATTTAATAAAAATAAATAGATGGTAAATTTATCACAAGTATACCAAGTTGGGGAAATTTGTCAAGGGTGCACCGGTTTGGGGTTTTTGGTAATCAAAAAATTAATTTAAAATAAAATTGTCAAAGGTGTACCAATTTCGGATTTTTTAGGCTATTAATCCTTTGAACATATTCATGGACAATGAAAATAATTTTTGTTCATTCATTTATGTAAGCAGTACAAGTGATCAATTTTTGGGACACGAATTCATTTTTCATGAAACAAATAAAACCTAAACATTCGTCACATTGTTCGGAACACTAATCTAAAGAGGTAAGGCGTTGCATCTCATAGCAACGGCTAGGGCTCGTCGCTGCCGCTCTCAAGTCCAGCACTAAACATGACTTTGGCTGCATTTGATCATGGAATGTCTAGACTAAGTACCTGCAAGATATGACTTAATAAAAAATTTCTAGACTTTCTATATCCTACTTGATGTGTGGAACATGACCGTATAAACCAATAGCAATTGTCGCGCTCCTTTGCCTAAGCCAAATTGATTTGAAAAGGGACAGAGGTTGCTTCGTCGCAATCCTTGTTTCAACAGCTGCTCATGCTTTACGAAACCTCTCTTAAATTATTGAGCATTTCTTTCTTAAAACATCATTATAGAAACTCCTCTGATTTCCCAGTCCTTTATTCATAAGGTTCAACCCTCAAATTGGACCAAATGATCGAATCAGATCGAGTTTAATGCTCCGACACCATGCTGCCAAACGTGTTCTTATTGCATCGGCCCCATGCAACGTATATACCCACCCTAGCAACCCCATCCTAGTGGGAATTATGGACCCATCTAATCTAAATAGGAATTCGATTAATTGTTACCCACCCTTTATTCATGCATCCATATATAGCAATAATCCCTATTCGTGCCCTTGCATCTTTCTACTTGGAATTTCAGTGGTGCAGGAATCCCGTGAGTGCAAAGTTCCAGCAGCAATTCTGGCCATTGGCACAGCCAACCCTTCAAACTGTGTTAATCAGGACGACTATCCTGACTTCATGTTTCGCGTCACCAACACCCAGCATTTGACCGATGTGAAGAAAAGTTTGTCTGCATTTTAAGCCCACATGCTTGTTTCAGATCATCCAGAAAACAACTTTCCGGTGCTTTTAAGTCGAAGAGTGCGTTGTTTTAACCGTGCATTTCAATTATGTAAATAGAAATTAATATTTAGAGAAGATAAGCGTTGAGCTTCTCGAGATTAGTTTCCTTGGCCGCTCTATTATTAGTTATGATCATAGCAATTAGTTTTTGTTGACATATAATTTGTATTTTCAAGCACATATAAAAAATTTTGATTAAAAAAACATAAATAAAATCTTTTCTTAAAAGAAAAAAAAAGGAGCCGTAGGGGTCGGGCCAGATCCGGCCTTTGGCCCAGCCTATCCTCTTCCTTTTCTTCTTCCCCACATGAGCCTGGGCCCGGCCCCTTCTGTTTTCCTTTTTCTTTTCTCCTTGCGTGGCCGAGCTACCTCTTCCCTTCGGCTCGGCCTGGGCTGCTGTCTTCTCCTTCAGCCGTCTTCCGCACAGGGAACCTGTGAAAGCAAAAAACGGAGCCGCCACAGCAAGATCTTAAGGGCAAGAGGGGCGGCACAATCCGGAGGTCAGAGCAAGCCAGCAGAGAGCGGATTAGTCAGACAAAGTCATGTCGGCGAGCCTAGCGGGCAAAAAGAGAAAAGGGGAGGGGGGCAAAAGAGAAGGAGGGGGGAGATAGAACATAATAGAGGGACGGGGGCAAGGAGAATCCGAGAGAGAATATGGGGAAATGGGACGGGAAGGCCGAGAAGTTCAGCCGAGGAGCCGAGAGTCCCCGAGACGCCGTGCCACCGCTAGTGAGCCGCCCAGCCGACGTCGATCGCCGCCATCCTCCTTGGAACCCAGGTAGGCATTTCATCGAGCACATTGTGTGCATTTTTTTTATTCAAGCCAGCCAAAGCTCCTCCCGACCAATTCAAGCAAGCTCCAACCACCACTAGTCCTCCACGATTGTCTTTGATGTTATGGCATATTTCCTCGAGGTTTGTGACCGGTGCTCGTGATATGGCTAGTAAAAGTACCTAGAGGGGGGTGAATAGGTATAAAGAGTAATTTCTCACGATAATTGCACAATACTAGACAGTTGATAGAATTGAGACAATTGTTTCTCGTCAAACAACAATCAAAATAAGAATGAGAGTAGGGAAGAGAAAATTGAACGCAAGGTTTATAGTGGTTCAACTTATTTCAAGCCTACGTCCACTCCTCTGCACTGACAGCCCACTGGCTGGATTCCACTATGAACAAAGAGATGTTACAGCACTGTTCTCCCTTGATTTCATGGTATAGAAGATCTACCATACTCCCTCAAGGTATCACTAAGTATAAACTCTCTTTTGTGAAAATAGTTTTGCTCAATATGAATCGACTAATAATCAAGGAGCTTCAGACTCTGGAATTTCTCTATCGTGCATTTTCTAGAACAGCTGGAACGTCTTCCTTTTATACTCCTTTATGCCATCATACCCGTTGGCACTTACCAAATGAATTCTTCCAATCTTCCCGTTGGACATAATTAATTAAGAAGATCATTCGAGCTATTAAAAGAACATGTCAATAGCCCATCAATCATGTTCGCCCATACAATTAGGATCTTGGTTTCTAAGAATAGAACCTTCCAAGAGTATTTCGTCAATCATCGGATCTTTAAATGATCTTGATTTCTAATAAAAGAATCCGTTATATCATATCCAGCCAAGAGATATTCTCCACTGGATAAGACCAAATCCTCAACCAAACACTTTAGCTTTGGATCGTCTTCATCACTGGATTAGAAACTGTCAATGAGAATAGTCTTAAGTCTTGAGTCTTGTGTGCTGAGTCTGGTGATCTAAAGGTCTTCAGACTCTAAATAGAAGGGTCTGCAATGCTCCAGACTAGACTGATAGAAACATTTTGTCAGCTTCAAAATATTCTGGAAAGATTTCTCCAACAGTCTCCTCCTTTTTTATGGTGACAAAACTTTCTTGTAGATTTGAACAGCTTTGACCTACAAAACATTACTCAAGCAGTATGGATATCTCATAAAGATTAACAACTCAACTAGACTCTGTATCCACAGAAAATAGGTTAGTCTTTCATGAGTAAGGCCATACAATAACACTTGATATAAATGCAACAGTCAATTTCAAATCCACACCCAAGTCATACTCAAAACAAATATCCAAACAAACTAAAGTAAGAAAAATTTAAAGTCAAATTTCAAAGTTTGCAATTCTCCCCCTTTTTGTCATCATTAAAAAGATGAGAAAATGTCAAGTCTGCTTAGGAACGCGCACAAACTGGAAATCTCCCATCGACTGTACGATGCCTTCCAGCCTCTTCAAGTCTTCCCGTAGATGTGCCACCTCTTCCCCTTTGGCATTTGCTTGAATTTGAAGAGCGAGGTCTTGCATTTGATTCGACAGGGTAACAGAAGACGCTTGTCCAGCATTCTTTAGGACTTGAAGTTCACAGTCCAAAGCATATATTTGACCCTGCATTTCCAGAATGCGACGAAAATCTGCTGTAGTGTTTGTCTGCGTGCTGGCATTTGCTCTATCGGATGGAGTAAAGGCAGATGATGGAACTTCAGTGTAATCGCGCAGATTTGGCGTTGAGGTATCATGTCCTTCCTCAGGCATTTGAGAAGCCTGAAGATCTTCTAGATTTGCTGGTGAGCGACTCACACCTTCACTGTTGACAGGATATGGTGTAGTCCTTCCTTGCTCACCATCTCCCCCTGTTTCTAAGGCCTTAATTAGGGAAGAGTGATGATCATGCTCGTCAGCGTCTTGATTGCCTTTCTCTCCGGCTTCATCTGCAGACTTTTCTTTGACTGCTTCTTCTTCTTCTTCAACTTCCTTCTCCTCTTCTTCTTTTTCTTTCTCTTCTTTCTCCTCTGCTTCTCTGTTCTCTTCTTTTCCCTCTTCCTCTCTCTGTTCTTTTTCCTCTGCTTCTTTTCCTTTTTCCGTCGTTCGTTGATTCGGTGCAACGACCGAGCCTTTTCAATGCCAAGGCAGAGATAGTGAGTTCATCCTTTTCATCTTCATCCTCTAAGATAAGAGTTATTTTCTTTTTGGATGGAGCACCAATGGGCTCCTTCCCTTTCCTTTTTGATGCAGAAGATACTGGATGAGATTTGACTGGAGTTTTCACTTTGAACTTCTCCATTGCCTTATCAAGCTCTTTCAGACGCATTTTTGTCAGCATTTTCAAACCCACCACCATTTTGTCGCATGATCGAACACAAAGATTTTGTGGAGGTTCAATGTTCAAGTGTCTGAAGATCTTGGTCACAAGACCTGAGTAAGGCAATTGGCCTTGTCCTTCACCATCGCTCTGTACATGTGGAAGAGAATGGTATGAGGGAGAGAGAACTTTCTCCTTGAATTGATCACGTACATCAATTTCGCCTCAGAGTTAGACACGCCAAACCGTGGTTGTCTCCATAAACTTCTCATGGATAAAACCATTTAGGGATTACGCTCCATTTGAATAGAATCTTAATGCATATTATAATGCAAGTAACAATCACAATAGCTTCTAACCTTGCTAACAAAAGTAAGCTTCATAAGTCTATTCTTCCTTCATAACCCTAATCATATTCATCTTGTCTCTTCATTTAGCTCCAATAGTTAGATGTCAACTTCGTAGACATAATTAATGTTGAATTGTCGCTTCAATCTAGCTTAAAGCTTCTTCTATGCTTTTTGTTCACCTCAAAAATGAGAGCTACAAAGACTAGACTTTACGCTCTTTGGATCTTGTGTGAATTCTTCATTAATGTCACCAATAATAAGATCTTTGGGATGACTGGACTTATGCTTCCAAGCATCGTTGATTCACAAAGCTGATGATCTCTTTCTTTACTGGTTCACTTAATGCCTTTGATGCTAGTCTTCTCCGTAGGTCTGATGCTTCTTTAGTCAGAAGCTTCGAGAATCGTGGGGCAGGGTCGTGGGCTTCATGATGAGTCATTCATTTTGGCCAAGGAAGATGCTTCATCTGATCTTTCTTCAAACTTAACAACTGATCTTTTGCATTTTTAGATTAATTAATTGAAACAATAGTTTTAACTTTGAATAACTCATAAGGGTTTTCTCTATAATATGTCTTAAAACTTTACCGATGATATAGCATCACTGCTGAAACAGCTCTTCAAATTTCAAAATCGTGAAGAAATTTACTTTCAATTAAAAGAAGTTCTAGCCATTTCTCAAGTGATCTATTCTTTCTTTCCACAACTCCATTTTGCCGAGTATGGGGAGGAGGAACACATGCTTAAACCTGCATTTACTGCTGCCAAAATTTTGTAAAATCTTGATTTTCAAATTCGCCTCCACATCCGCTCTCATACTTGATAACACAGACATCCTTTTCATTTTGAACCTTTTTAGCAAATTTTTCAAAAAATACGAGAAGGTTTTCTGGACTTACTTGCAAGGAACATACCCAAGAATCGGGAGTAATCGTCTACAATTACTAGGCAATATTTTCTACCTCCAATGCCTCTGCTGCGATTGGTCCGAAGAATCGTGGGCATGATTAGTAGAGACGGGAGGAATTTCTTACTTGCTTTCCCCTGCTGCGATTAGATTAATTATCGAGGGCTAATTGCTTCATTCGATGTGACCAAGCTTTCGGCCAAATCGTGGTTGCCTTAATTGAGATTACATTACATTCATCCGGTTTCACATCCAAGAGATAGATATTTCCATGCCTTCGACCCATGAAAGATCGAGTAGAGTCTTTACTCCATTCCAACATATTCTTCTTTAAAGAAGATCTGTGAAACCAGACGCTACTTGATTGATGAAGATTGTAATTAAGTCCTTCCAATAGTGAAACATTGCTATTTAGATTTTCAATTTCTGCCAGCCCAAATCCTACAATTCTTCCTTTGTCGCTTCCTCCATATGAGACTTACCATTTACTTAATTTAATCATAATTTGAGCATAATCCACTTTTCCTTTTTCTTGATGGAGACCTCGCATTTAAAATAGTAGTCTCAAGCTTAACATTGGGTGTTATAAGAGGGGCCGCATTAGCCCATGTTTTCTTAATGTTTCCAAACCATAGACACTCTTTTTCAAAGTGATCCGGGCTATTACACTTTGAACACTCGCCGAGGTATTTGATTCACAGATTTTTATAAACCTTATTGAAATGATTTTGTAAGCCTCTCTCGAGGGTCTTTGCCATAATTTTTCTTGCATCAGGAAAATCAATCATGGAACAATTTCGCTGTCATACCTGCACTTCAGACTTATCAAGTAAGATCTTTGAGCTTCTAAAGAATTTTTAATTAATTAAAGTTAGTCTAATCGAGTTTAGTTTCAATTAATTAATCGAATCGTTTAGTTTCAATTAATTGTAATTAGTCTACTTAATCGTAATTATGCCTAATTAATTGTGATTAGCTTAATTAATGCGATTAGTGTAATTAATGATGTTTTAAAATGATTAAAGCCATTATTTTAAATATGTGAAATTTTATTTTATCGGAATTTTAAATGTTTTTCTGGATGAATTTACACTTAATTATGATCGTTTGAGGATGTAATGCCATGATGTTTGATTACCCATATCATGTATTTTAAATGCTATTTTTCAAAGATGGTTTATTGGTAAGAAAATAGCAAACTTGGAAGTGTTGTGTTTGGATGTCGTATTTTACATGATAAAAGGGCAATGATGTTTTAAAATGAAAGTGTGCAAAGTTTGATGAGTTGATTTTAAATATGTGACAACATGTGATTATTTTATCGGAATTTTAAATGTAAAGATTTTCCGAAATTTGTTATTTAAGCACAAACTCTTTTACATTGGGCTAATTGATGGAAGATAAAAATTGGCTTGAATGTTGGTGTGCTTGTGTGGTCATTTAATTGAACCTGTCACCCAACGGGAGTTTGGGGACGATGCCCGATGTTTATCAGTAGCCCAACGGGAGTCTGGATGTCGAGTCAAGGTTGAGGCCAGACCGATGCTCCTTTATGAAATGCCGTCTAGGCGAGGGTTCTAGACGATGCCGTGCCTGATGGGACGAGATGATGTCCGGTCATGCTAAAAGACCACCAACTCATGTGTTGGCCATGACCCAAGGGGTCATGATAATTGAAACACATGTGAATGATTGTGATGCATTGCGCTTGATTATGGGGTAAAACTGTTAGGCATGGTATGAGACATGCCCAAATAGGTTTTACCTTATAATCAGGACCCGTGTGGATGCTTGGTGCACGGGAGTTATGTGTTCTAATTATTGATTATGCTTGTTGTATTTATAATGGCATATGTGATATACTAATATGCAGGAGTGTGCCAAGGCGAGATAAGATTGTTGCCATTGCATGTTTAGGCTGCCTCCGAGACGAATTTGCATCATAATCGAGGTTTAGGTTGTTAACTCATTGAGATTTATCTCACCCCGTTGTTGTTAACCATTTTCAAGGTCGTAGCGTGGAGAACTATCAGGTGCGGTTGTGGTGGACGCGAGATGCGACACCTTTTTTGCTAGCCCTACTATTAGTGAAGTTTAGGTTAACCCTAATCCCTAAAGGTTTTTTAGAGGATCGATCGGAAGCGGCCGTAGAAAGACTTGTAATTATTAAACTTCCTATGGGTCATAGTGGACAAATACATATGTTATTTCTGGCACTATATGCTGTGTTATTCTATCCTTATTGTTTGTTTATTGATTGTGTGTTTATTTTAACTGCTTCCACATGCATTTAATTAAAAGGTAAAAAGAATGGGTCGGCGATGCGTCCTAGGACGTTGCAATTTAATCGACCGCCAAGGGATATTCATGCACTCAGGGTTCGGGGCGTGACAAAAGCTGCAAATTAAATCTTCCTATCTTTAAAATTAGACAACGGTCAGAAAACGTTTCAGATTCAAAATTGTTTGCAAGTAAAAGATACATCAACAAATAGAGGAGCCGAAAATAAGTTAATGCTGAGCTACTCTAATACGAATCCTTGACCTGTCGACCGGGGAAGAATCCCAGTAATATACAGGTCCATGACAGAAAACGTTCTTTTTGGAGCATCCTAAGTAGGCACCCAACAGGAGGAGCCAAAAAAAATCCGACCTCTCCAACATTGCAGCATCCAGTTGCCATCTTCATCAAGCGCAAAATCTTTGTGGTACCATGCTTTCATCTTAACCCTGAATGACTTCATGAAATCTTGGTCCAGAGGAAGCGCCTTAAACCCAGCCCTCATATGACGAACCTGCCATTGCTTGTACGTTTCTGGCTTCTCAATCCTTTCCGAACCTTCACATGCTATGACATTCATAATTTCCCGTCCATGGAAGTCTCTCTCAAAGACCAACCTCTCTTTGTTGTCACGATCAATGGTAGCATCAAGACAATCATACACAGCAGAAAAAAAGAAAAGTGCCTCTCGGAATCTTGACGCAAAAGAGGCCGCATTGTAGGAGCCGCTACGTACAGCATGAACAAAAATATCTGGTTTAATTTTCCTAATTAAATATAACACAGTGTCACGTGGATTGTTGTCCTCAACTGTGTCATCGAGATTCTTAAACCGATCTAGACAATTCACAGCAACTGTCTCATTGCTTTGAATCTTGAGATCCGCAAGTTTGATGAATTCCCAATTCCTTGATGCCATGAAATTGAATTCGAAAGGGACGCCAAAACGCTCACAATACTTTTTCAAACGGCAACCTGTCTCCTCTATTCTCTCTGCCGGGCGCAAACCAGCCTGTGGAAGCTCTATCCCTGTGATGCGCAATTTACAGGGCCCTCCTGGTCTGGAAGAGAGCTTCTGTATGAGGTTTGGCCATTTAAAACCAAATGCAATGCCAAAATCTATTATGTGAAGCGTAGTGGCTTTCTCGGCAAATTTCAAAATCATGTAATTTGCAAAGAACTTGCAAAACTGTTTAAACGGGCATGTTGAAATGAGAAGGTTGTGAGATTTCAAGATATCAGCTACTGACGTCGTCCTGGGAACAATAGTAGAAAGAAAGAGTTCCCCTCGGACGTTGTTGCCCATCAATCGTGCCTCTAGCCCATTTGCAAAGTAATGGGCCAATCTCTGAGAGGCATCCCCAAATGGGGAAGAGTTTTCTCTAATCTGCTTCAACAATTCATTAGCAATCCTGAAATCACTAGTAGAAATAGCTTGTGCGCAGCAAATCAGAAGACTTCTCAAGTCAACAGTATTCTCGCTTCCCTGCTTCTTACCACAACCGCTACCACTATTGGAACCGTGCTTGTTCGTCTGTGGCTGTATGTCTTTCCTCACACCTGTCTCTGCAGCTTCGTTGCCAGAAGACATGCCCGCACCATTTTCGGTGCCGAGCAACACTTAATCAAACAAATCTGAAAGCTCGCTCTCTTCTGTGTACAAGGCTGTTTGCTTATTGGCCCTGCCTTCCTCAAAAGCATTCTCGTCCCTCTCGTGATTCTTTAATCCCTTGAATCCATTAGATAAGCTCTTCATGTTGATCTCCTTATTCACGTGCGTTCTTGTGGTTCCTTTCTTTTTTTCAGAGGACGGTTTGCTGTCCTCTGTATTAATTGCTAATCGATTGTCAGTGGGAAAGAATTTGCTGGCCTCCTCTAATCCTTTTTGGAACTGAATCATAGACTCTCCATGGCTGAAAATTCTCTTGAAAAGAAGCCCATGCAAAGATTCCTCGGACCCATCATCATAATTGGTGATGCTGCTTGAAGAATTGGCCAAGAACTGCGAATTGGAATCCACATTCGACTGGAAGTCTTGGTCAGGATTTTTCAGCACAGCATGGCTATATTCTCCGATTGTGTACAGAATATCAGCATCGGCCAAGTCATTAGAGCTAAGAGTAACGTTTGTAGCATCGTGGCTTCTGGGAGCACTGCTACTTCCAGAAAGGTTACTAGTTGGGCCCTCGATATATTGGCTTAAATCAACCTGTGAGAAGCTCTGATCAGACTGTTCCAAATTCTGCTGGACAAGGGCATCGTACAATGAATTTTCAATATTTTGCAGAGCAAACTGATCGGCGAATGCCCACGGTTGCTCCTCCATGTTCTCTTCCATAAGCATCTGAGTTATGTACTTTAGAACGGGATCCAATGAGTCACTGTCCCCCGAGGGGGGGAGAGAATCTCTCTCTGGACTCTGGCCCTTACTCAAGCTCCTAGATGGACCAAATGAGCCTCCATCTAGGCTCATGCTTGTCGAGGGAAGGATTAAATCTCCATTATCGAGGTCGACTGGTTTCACTACTTTACTCGAAACAAAAGCAATATCCGAGGATTTAAGGTCTAGAAAAGGGTCATCCAAAAGGAAATCATTTGCTAGACGCGGGTGCTGATCTGGATTAGGTGAAAAGGCATGGCTGTCTATTGGAA
This sequence comes from Eucalyptus shirleyi, assembly GCA_017140165.1. NCBI lineage: Eukaryota > Viridiplantae > Streptophyta > Magnoliopsida > Myrtales > Myrtaceae > Eucalyptus > Eucalyptus shirleyi. The sequence goes on along the minus strand of CM029448.1, from coordinate 25,075,701 downwards.
GATCATCAACATTGCCACAACTGGTGCGATGAGTATCCATGGTCATCTTGTCACACCCCGAATCTTACATGGATGTGGGTGACACGGCCGTCCTTCTACCGGAAAGATGCACCTCAAACCTATCCAAAGTCCACTTCCAAAAGTCTCCCAACAAAATTACTCACGCTCTATTGTCCACTAACTGAGGAATTTAGGAACATTTGAAAATAGTAAGACGAGCAACCATAAGCTCAGTGAGTAGTTATATCTTCTAAGCAGATCAAGTAATCACTATGCACTTTACAAAACAATTTTAAAACTCATTTATCTCAATTTCAGTATATAATACACATATAACATATAAATGAGTTATATTGCTTTGACGTAGCCTATACATTCATTAAATCAATAATATTATAACAAATATCAATGATCCAATCCATTAATCAATCTCATCAATAAATATGTTAATGGTCTATTCCATTGGTTAATATTATGCCATACATCAATGGTTTATTTCATTGATTCATCTCATATGAAACTACATCTCTGTGGTCCATCCATCATCCAATCTTTTGCTTAATATCAAACTATGGTTATGACACATTACCTTGTCATAGGATGACCAAAATTCCCCCTTGGAAAAGTCTCCACCTATAAAGCCTATGGCTCAGCCTAGAATTATACCCTAAACTCGGTATGTGCCCCTCAATGGGCTCACAGTAATAACAAGCATAAACAACCATATTTTACTACCAGAAATTCAATCTGAAAATCAATCTCATAAGTCAAGCAAATAACTTTCAATAATATAATTATCCACCATTTCTCATCCATTTCTTAAATCATTCATAGAACTTTCCATAAATCGGCCGCAAAGCAATTACATATTTGTAAATTGTTATGACACATTTCATAATATATTTCTCAAACCATTCTCAAATAATCAAGAGGTAGTGAATACTCAATCCAACTTTATACAATAAAATGCTCTTCTCAATTCAATATATGTATGTATGTATGTATACACACACACACACTTCAAGGCATGGGTTTTACAAAACCAAAGAAGATACGGTACCACTTGCCCCGTCGCCTATGATCAAACAATAAAGGGTACGCACTCATAGCCCTATCAAATAACTGAGAAATAATGTTAAAAAAATAAAACTCTACCTCAACTACGAAACGAATAAACTAATCCTTAATGCTAACAAAGCAAACTCCTACGCATTAGCAAATCCCTCAACCAAAGCGATTACTCAAACTTAAACTCAACTTAAAACTCACCAGCAAAATCCTAAAATCTTGCTCCAACAAAATTGTTGTGCCAAAACGACCCTTGTCAAAACCCACGGTTCTACCACGCCATAAACCCTCATTTCCAAGAAAGCCTAAAGCTCCATAACTCAAAAATCGAACCGGAAAACTACTCCGATCAGATGAACAAGAGGCGTGAATACTCACTAGATGTTGCTATACGTAGTCAAGTCAACTTGGTGAGATCTCATGGCACAAACGAACAAGGCCTCATTTCCTTTCTTCTTCTTCTTCTTTCTATTATTTCTTCTATCTCATTTTTCTTTCTTGCGCGAGCCCTCCGGCTTTCTTTATTCTCAGACGAGCGTCGCCCCGCCCCACCCCCACCCCCCCCCCGGCTCCTCTTTTTCTTTCCCCTTTTCTCTTTGACTTCTCAGCCCATTTTCCCCTTTTTTCATTCATTTATTTTCCATAAGTCCCCCCACCTCTTTTGACTTGATCAAAGAGTCCCAGTATTACACGTCTACTATTCAAACTCTGGGAAAATATTGTGGGCCGGCCTCGCCACGTCACGTCTCTCAAAACCCCCCGCCAGTATATTTGCACTCCCAAGAACATCAATTAATTAAAGTAAAATGCACTCGGCTTGCAACAAAACAACTCCCTCTTCAATAACTTTCTTTCTATTCTTCGCTCACTCAAACAACGTCGATTAAAGTCCAAGAATAAAATATCACGTACAGGGAGGAAAGTGGAGTACTTCGAAGGGAAAGGGAAGCGCAGGAAGCAAACATGGACATGCTCCTACCAAAGCAGATGTGAGAAAACACAATATAAGAAGGGAAACAGAGACCGGATTTGCAGAATTTAAAACTGAGTAGTGGAGTTGGAAGCTGAACAAAGACCAATCTGACGAGGATTCTCCAATGGTACGAGTGAATCAAGGGTGAAGTTCGGAACCTTCCATGAAGCAGCCCGAGCGGGGTAGCTCGGCATCTCCGAGACCGACCGAAATAAAAGCTGCAGATAAATAAATACAAAAAGAAAAATAAGTAAAAAAACACAAGAAATTGTGTAGGAAGGATTTGGGTCAGACGATGAGGGAGGCCCCGGATAATCTCGCTGTGTTCGATCGGGGCAAGCGGTCGGTCAAACTGTGGATCCCGTTTTGACTTTCCGTCATGTTTATTGGCCAATGGGGAGGCATATAATAATCATTTTATCTTTTTTATTTTTTATTTTTCTGTTTTCGAGACAGATTTAAAACTTGATAAAGTAATCTTATTTTTTCTATTTCTGAAATAAATTATTAATCCAAAAAAAGATTTCAATATAGATGAGAAGTGAAAATTTTATACTTTGTTATTTTCAGAATAAAAATGAGAAATAACAATTTTTCTTATCGCTCACATCATTACTAAAACATAACGAGAGAAAACTCAAGGGAAAAAACCCATCAAAAGTCACAAATTAGACTCGTTGTGCATCAATTTTTTTTTTATAGTGTTGTTAATCAATAACTTCTGAAACTATCTCAATCAAGACTGTGACATCTTGAATTTCGACCTCGTCTCGATAAAATGAAATAGGCATTTCGTTGACGCGCCTATGGTCTTTTTTCTTGGAGCTGATCACTCTCGAGTTAACTGATCTATCAGGTAAAACCATTAAGGGATATAAACAAGATAGACTTGAAAATTTGATCAGAAATCGACTGCTCGACCGTAATAATTGGTAAGGGTCAATACGACACCGTTATAATTGATTAGTGATTGAATATAGGTCGATTCGATGGAATGGCGTAATTGAATTGCGGGTGATTCCGCATGATTGCAAAATTCGCGTCGAACGGCACTAACCCGATTTTCTGTCGATTCTGTACTCAGTACTCATAATTGAAACCTTTAGATTTTTACAACAATCGAAAGTCGCCGGCGAGTCGGACATGCTTCATTTGGTTTCTAGCCGACCCCAATAGGTTAGTGGTAACTCATTTTTACAAAATTCTTAAAAATACCCTAGCGTCACGCGAGGCATGGGCTTGGGAGAGCCTCGCGCCTAATCATGGGCCATAGGTCTATCCTTTAGGCAATAACTTTAAATATGTTCCCTCCCCCGAGGGTAGGTCGCAATAGCTTGGCGACTCTCCTGGGGACCGGTTTTAGATCTTAAAGGACTTACGCTGGAATTGATCTTATTCAAAAAAACATTTTTATTTGGTAGCGAGGATATCAGGTACGTTTATGTTGAGTAAGAGGCATAAGGAAAAGTGATTGCTAACCCTTGTTTTTTGTTTTGTATGGGGTGTAGGAATGAATGGTTAATTTACGTATGAAGTGCTGCTTGCTTATAAATTGTCAAACCTACGTTCCCTGCATTGCACTACACCATGGCACACATTACCTACCGTCGGACCTGGGCTGCATAGGATCACCTAGGATGATGTTGAGGTGGATATCACTCTGATTAGAATCATGTGGTACGAGTTGTCCATCTCAACCTCGAAATTTCTTTCCTTATGTCAAAGGTCCCCACCTTGGTCTACAACCATGCGACGCGGGTCGATTCTTTGACGAAACCGAAGTCATGGGTAACACAACCTAGCCGCGATCATGTTGGTTCAGTTTGGTGATCTTATGGCTCCATTTTGAGCCGTTTAGAGTAGAAATCGAACCACCACCCATGCACATGTCTATGTCATTAGCATTGCTACTCAATGAGGAGGGTGATTTTTTCAAATTCTTTTATTTGCAATTTACTTATTTGCTTTTTTTTTTTGTCGGTCCATGACAAATTAGGTTGATCGTAACTTTAGTTAACATACAATGGGGGTACCCGAGCTTCGCATCATTTCCACCCTTAAAGGAGAGCCTCTGCCTAAAGATTCCTAAAGTGCCATTGAAGATCACCCACCGAGCTAAGATCAAGCACCTCAAAAAGGAACTCAAGAAAGCCGAGGAGCGTGCCTCAAAGTTGACCCAAGTTAGTGGGGGTGCCACGAGTGGAAGCTGTCCTCATTAGTTAGATTAAATCAAGTGCGATATGTAGTGAGACCACGCCTACATACGTTAAAATTTTAAGGAGTTTGTCTCGAGTCTCAATATTAGGAGTTAAGAGAGTGTCTTTCCGTCTTCAAAATAGCTTCGTTATTTAGGGGTTCTCCTTTGTATCTTATCCTGCATTATGCAGCAACCTTGCTTTCAATGAAACGAATGAATTGGGGGTGATTAGATCTCTGTCATGGGCCGACCACAATTCTCCCATTTTCTCTTCAAATTTATATCCGCCATTAGAGATTTTAAAATGGTAAAATAGCACCTTATCCTAATCATATGCTTTATACTTGAAAGATCTTGTGAATCAAAAACTGAGGTGAAAAGGTCTTATATTTAAAATAAAAGTTTAGTTGGATGTTAAAAATTTGTTCAACAAGGTAAGGACCAAATGCTCATATGGGTTTTGGTGCCAAAGGGTAGATGAACAAATTCATATATAGGGAAGAGTCAAATTACTTGAGTTATTTTGCAAAAAAATGATATTTTATTTCAAGTCAGTATTTCTATTACAATAAAAAGGATGAGAAACTGTCATGTGCTATTTTATTCTCAATTGAAACTATAACCATGTGTAAAACCCAATAATGAAATATAAAATGAAATTAGCTTAGATCTACAAAAACATAGTAAACTCCCTATTTATTAAAAGGCCACGTTGGATGCTTATTTAGTAGTTGTTTATAGATCATTAACTTAATAGTTATGGATTAATAGACTTTGTATAAACTGAATGGTGGGATAATATAATCCGTGAGACGATAGAAATGGGGATATGAAGTTTTCGTCGCCTTCGCTTTGAGGGTGAGGACCTTGTTGCAAATAATAATAATAATAATAATAATAATAATAATAATAATAATAATAATAATAATAATAATAATAATAAGAACAACAACAACAATAATAACAATAATAATAACAATAATAATAACAACAATAATAACAATAATAACAATAATAATAATAACAACAATAATAATAATAATAAGAATAATAAGAATAATAATAATAATAATAACAATAATAACAATAACAATAATGAAATAATAATAAGAAGAAGAAGAAGAAGAAGAAGAAGAAGAAGAAGAATAATAATAATAATAATAATAATAATAATAATAATAACAACAACAAAACAACAATAATAACAATAATAACAATAACAATAATAATAATAATAATAATAATAATAATAAATAATAAATAAATAAATAAATAAATAAATAAATACATAAATAAATAAATAAATAAATAAATAAATAAAGGCTACTAGAAAGCTATCTGAGTTCATCACGTCTCTTTCCTTGCCATCAATTCACGCACGTAGTTGAATTATCCCTCTTCATCCCTATGCAAGCCAAATGAGAGCATAAATGGATCTTTCAAAGAGTTCTCAATTTTATTCTATTCTTCCTTCAATTTTATTTCAAATATTCCGTTACATTCATTCTCAAATTCTAACTTACCCTTAAAGAAAGAAAGCTTATCTAGTATTATTTTTAATTGAAGGGAGAATATTTATTAGGTTATTTTCAAAATAAAATCAAAATTTTTGGTATGAAGAGGAAGTTAAAAAAATCTGGGTCTTCTATAAAGATAGTCTAAATTGCAGTGCTATAAATACTTAAGGGTGAAAAGGACCAGAGGTAATTAAATTGATTTTTTTGCTGGTTTTGGGATAGATTTGATTAAAATCTGAAAGGTGAGGATTTACTTTAATAACCTAGAAAGGGTAAGGATAAAATTGGGAGAGGAGAAAAGGTGAGCACAAATTGTATTCACTGTTTGTTTTAATAACGAAAATGAGGGCATATTATGGATAAAGAAAGATTTATTGAACTCACATTATGATTGTTATTAGATGAAGAAAGTTGTCCTTGCGATATTAAGAAAAAAGACAACTTCCAAAAAAAGTTATGGCCTTATATACTTAGGAAAATTTCAATGCAACTTTACCATTGATAAAAGTTACAGCGTTTTACAATTAGGACAATTACAAACTATCTTTCAAACAACACAACTTTGAAATGGATAAGAAACTAGAAAATCAATAAAGAAAGGAGAGCCATCATCCCCATGTGGAGCTTTGAGCTTTCCTATTGTTCTTCTTTTCACTTAGGGCTAAATGGCTTTATTATTTTATTTTTTTATATGAATAAATTTCGCAAAATAAATATCTTGACTTTATTTAGCCCAAAATACTTGAAAGTTTCATGTAGAATCTTACATGATATTTTTATAATTTCTTCAGTAAAAGCAATTAATAATTCGGGTATGATTGTGCAAGAATCTAAACTATCCTGCTACTCTTTTATTTTGTTTGTTTAAACTGATTTTGTATTTTGCAAAATGTCTATATTATTTTTTATTAAACTTTTTTCGCTTATAGCTTTACCATTACATACATGAATCATCGGATTGCTGGCGTGAACAATAAAGTATATGTGTTATGTCATGACCGGCTCGATATATTCAGCTGAAAGAAAGTAGCTGGGCAGATATGATTTTTAAATTAGAATACGAGGACTTAATTTCGTCATCCCTAAACTTATTAAATCCAGATGAACAATATTTTTAGTTATTTCGAAATTCCGGCGGGACACGATCACAACTCAGGACACGTAATATGATTCGTGGCGAGCGTCCCTTCCTAATCCTTTCACGCAATGAATGACGGAAGGCGTAGGCACCGCGTGCGATTCAAGCAACGGTCGGAATTGGCAGCCCGCCGACTTTCCTGAATCAAACCGTCAGCAGATCACAGCCGTCCAATCACGATCCCAGCTTTGGGTATTTTATTTGTTATCGACGGTCAATCCAAAGTCTGGTTCTGCTCGCGTTCCTCTTGCCTCTCTCGCCATGGCTTCTGGCGATGTCATCTTCTTCCGGAGAGAAGAAGAAGTAGCGATGATCCCGATTGAGCGTTTCTCCGTCGGCCTTTCTCCTTTTCGGGGTTTCCGTTTCTTGATTGATTGTTGATCGGGATCTATTGGTCTGATTTTGTGAAGCGTCATCTGGTTGCAGAAAACGCAATGTTGCGGAGAATTTTTAGGGTTTGGCTTGGCCTACGATGCCTATTTGGTTGTCGGAATTATTCGGTCTACGCCTCGTCCTTTTGATCGCTTAGGGATTCATCGACCGATCGATTGATCTTTGCGTTATTGTTTTGACCAGCTTATTCTGGATTCTTGTCGTTCGTTGAATTGGCAGCGTGGCTTCTTTCTTTCATCTTGGATCATATCGCTTGACGTTGGAGGATGTCGTTACGGGAAGTGTTTGGTTTAGCGCTTCTCCTTTGACCCTTTATTGATACAGTGACCGATCGATCTTTCCGTTATTTGGTGAATTCGCAGTTGGCTTCTTTCCCCTTGGGGCGAAACTGCTTGTTTGAGGATGTCAAGGACGATGAATACTATGATGACACCGGTCAGCTTGTTTCCTAAAGCACGGGTGTTTGGGCTTTTTCGAGGACTGTTGATCATTTTGCTTTCATCTTTTTGGTTGAGATGATGAAAGTAGTCTTTCAGGCGATAGGCTGAAATTTGCTGGTCTTGATTGGAATTTTGTTCTTCCGTTTTTTGTCTTTTGGGGGTTGATTATCGTCTAGTCCTGATCCTCTCACAGGTCGGAGTTTTGCTAAGACTTGACAAGTGGTGATCTACTGCGAGCTGATGATTGTATGAAATTTGATAAGCTCTATCATCTCTCGAGGCAGTTATCGGTTTGAATGAAATTTGTTCTCCAGTCTCATAATTTCCATTAAATGCAAAACCCAATTCTCATTCCTTTGGAGGTTAGTGTTTGGTCGATGTATGATCTGTGATGGTTCTTTCTTTGCAAGGTGTAGGCGCCACAAAAGATCACTATCCAATCCAGATCCGCTTGTCGGTGTCTCCTTTGTAAAAGTAGTCCTTCCCTCATGTCCTCATCCTTCAATCTCATCGGGAGATGTCCGTATGGGAAGTATTTGGTTTAGCTTATCCTCTGATCCTTTATCAAACCCACTTGCTGTGCAATTGTTTCACGAGCTGCTTCTGGATTCTTGTTATTTGGTGAATCTGCAGTGGCTTCTTTTCCCCTTGGAGTGAAACTGTTTGTCTGAGGATGTCAAGGACAATGAATACGACAACATTAGTCATCTTGTTTCATAAAACATGGATGTTTGGGCTTTTTGGAGGACTGATGATCTTTTTGCTGCTGTCTTTTTTCTTGGTTGAGATGATGAACTAGTAGTCTTTCAGGTGATCGCCTGAAATTTGCTGGTCTTGATTGGAATTTGTTCTTCGGTTCTTTTATCACTGGGGGTTGATTATTGTCTAGTCCTGATCCCCTCACAGGTCGGAGTTTGCTAGACTCGACAAGTGGTGATCTGCTGTGAGCTGATGATTGTCTGAACTTGGATAAGCTCTATCATCTCTTGAGGCAGTTATTAGTTTGAATGAAATTTGTTCTCCAGTCCCATAATTTTCCGATTAATACAAAACATGATTCTCATTCCTTCGGAGGTCTGTGTTTGGTCAATGTATGATCTGTGATGGTTCTTTCTTTGCAAGGTGTACCCGTCACAACAGATCAGTATCCAATACGGATCCACTTGCTGGTGTGTCCTCCTAGAAGTAGTCCCTCCCTTATGTCCGCATCCTTCAGTCTCATCATGCGTCTATGATTGTGCATGCGTTCCTCAATCAGCTGACACACTTTGAGAAGTACTCTTCAGAGGAGACATCATTCCTGAAAATGCACTCCTGACCTTTCTTCATTTCTTTTTATTTCTTGATTGATTTTAAAATCTGTCTGATTCTATTTATGCTATGTTATTTTCCGAAGGTGACACCTGGCCTCTTTGGGATTCTGCCATGTTGTGGGCATCGTTAGGGTTATCGCTTCTCTGACCGCTGGTTGATTCATCATTTATTGATCTTTCCATTGTATTATCAGCTGATTCTGGCATTAACTATTCCTTGAATCAGTGGTGGCTTCTTTCTTCTTGGAGCAATCATTTTTTCTGAGGATGTTGTCTAAGGACAATGAATACAATGCAACTGGTCAGTCGGTTACCTTGAATACAACATTTGGTTTTTTGGAGGACTAATGATCTATCTTGCACTGTTTGTGGTTGAGCTGATGATCTATAGAAGCTTTTGTCTTCAGGACAAATGGTGGACTGAAATTTTGACCACCTTCTAGGCTTCTTTTATGGATTGAAAGTTTTACTGGATTTGACAGCTGGTGATCTGTTGCCTTTTCCATCGGGCTGAGTTGATAATTGTTTGAAATTGGATGAGCTCCTGCTTCTCGGATTTTGGGCAGTTATTGGTTTGAATGGAACTTGTCCTTTACATCTGTTATTTCTTAGTTAATCAGAAACATTAGATCTAGTTCTCTTCCCTTTGCAGATCAGAGTTTGGCCGAGGCAATACTTTATGTCCCCAAGTTCGATATGGAGTGTCTACAATCAGTGATGTTCTTTCTTGCTGCATAAGCATCAATTTCTAATTTGTCTTCCACTTATGTTATCATCTAATTAAGGTGGTTATCATCTAGTTGAGGTGGAATGATCAGATGTTCTCTTTTCTTTGTAGGTTATAGTTTGGTCAAGGCAATACTTTACCTTGTCAATTTTGAGATGGATTGTCTGTGATCAGTGATGGTTCTTTCTTGCTGCATAAGAATTAATTCATAGGACAAGCTCTCCTTTTAGAGTTCTTTCATGTGTGAAAAGGTCTACACATGCTCTAGCTAGTTTCTCTTCATTCTTATCTGTGTTTTACGATCACTAATTGGATCTGGTAAATCATGGAGTTATCATATGTAAGGTGCATGTATCATGCTCTTCTTCCCTATTTCGGAAATGGCTTCTGACATTATCTAGTTTGCTTCGCCTTTCTTTTTACACAACTTCTGTGTTTTCTCTTGGTGCAGAATAAGAGGTCATTTCGTGTTCTTTCCAAGCGAGAGGTTGTTTGAGTTGGTTGAACTCAGTCAGTGGTCATATAAATTGTCTAAATTGTAGGTTTTCTTTGGTATCGGGTCTCTGAAGATTGCTAACAGAATTGGTTTTACTTCAGGGCATACTGGTAGGATCTTATTTTGAAATGACATGCTTCAGATATTTATCACGATTTGAATTTTAATCTTTCTTGTTTGTTTCTATTTCTTAACAGATGATGATAGCTGATATCAGTTGTTCTTCGGCAGATTAGAGCCTACTTTATCTTTGGGATTGGATTGGAAACTTTTGATTTGTATGTTTTACCTTTTTCTTTGATGGAATTATCCTGCATGTTATTTATCATGGACCTTTTCCTTTCAACATACTTTGTTACACATTTGGAAGTACATTTATTGCATATGCATTTGTTTTGACTTGGTGTGTATGTCTGCTTGAATTTTGTGTAAATAAAATGTTATATATGGTTTATTTTAAGAACTTTTTGTCAGGTTTCTTGTTTATATTTTGATGAGATTTATGTTGTCTGGATGGTGATTTCCTATGCTGATATGTTATTTTTGTGTGATCTGTTGTCCTTTTTTCTCTATGTTATTTGGAACTTGCAGGCTACATTCTTTTCCAAAAAATATTTGTTTTCGACACTGTTTTTTGTGGTAGCATTTACCTTTTGCCAAAACTTTCCAAAAGTATATCATGTAATGTTTTGACATAAAGCAGTGTTGTTGGATGGTTCATCAATAGATTGATATTTCCATTAAATTGTTTATCAAGATGATTATGGATTTCAGGGGATTGGCAGTTGCATCTTTCCTCTTGTAGCAATCTCTTCATCTGAGCATGATGTCCAAGAATGACAAAGCTGGTCACTTAACATAGAATAAGGTGCTTGGGCTTCTTGGAGGAGTGGTGATTATTATGCAGTCTTTGTTTTCTTGAGTTCTGAAGTAGTCTCCTCTTATCAAATCTTCAGGATGAACGAATTTTGAGGATATCTAGGCATTTTGTAGTTTTGATTTGAGTTTTTCTTCAGTTGATTATCTTCGGGGAGCAGTGAGATAATTATTCTCGAGTTCTAATTCCTCAACAAGTTGATGTTTCGCCAGGTTTGAGAAGTGGCGATCTATTGCCTTTTTCTGTAGGGTGAGTTGATGATTGTTTGAAATTGGACAAACAGCCATTTTGTGGATCCTAAGGAATGGTATGTATGATGAGGTTGGTCAATTATTAATTAGAATGATGGAGCTTTTCTCAAGTTTGATGATCTATTCACATTTATCTTTGGTTGGGTTGGTGTATGGGCAGTGTCCTTGATCATCTTGAGGACCGTTGAAAAATTGTGGAGTGCATGCTTTGTTTGAAATTGGATAAGCTTCCACATCTTGGATTTTGGTTCTTTTGATGTCCTCACTCTAGATGTGTATATGGATCAATCTGTAATCAATTAATATTTTGGCCATGCTATGATAGGGTGTGCAAGAACGAGCTTGACTTATGCTTTGAGGGTTTGAAGTTTGACACGAGATCTCTGATTGTCATTGGATGGCCTCTCTATTGGACATAGTTGCAAAAGGAGAGTACTAGGTCTCCTTAGTTGCAATGAGATATCTGTATGGGTTTGCTTAGCCATCATTTTCCACTGCTGTAATACTTTCTTCTGGCATTGTTATTGTTGGGCACAGTCTACAAGTGAGGTGTTTTTATGTGAGATGGGTTATTTTTTGTTTGTAGTGCCACCTTGAGGGACTAAATTCTGAATTTTTTGGTTCGTGTAGATCCATGGGACCATGAAGGCTTTTTTCCGAGGACCTAAGTTATACTCCGTTGCAAACTGTTAACATCTCATTTTGAAAAGATGAACTGATTTGTGCCTGTTTGCTCTTAATAACATACACCACGTAGGTTACTTTCATAACTAGGTCTCTTTGTTCTCATGTTTAATGATTGGCATATGTGATGAGGCCTCACATGGGGATGTTGATGGGACAGCCATCTAGACATAACTTCCCTTGGCATTGCTTGCGCTGTGACTGCTTCTCTCCTTTTTGCTGATTCTCTTGTTTCTTATTCATCACAAGCTGGTTGTTTTGTGTATGCTGTCAGCAGACATGGCTGGTCAGGCAGGGAGGAGCAGACACTTGGTGCTTGGTTGGCATGTTTGTCAAATTTTGTAGTTTTTTTTTTTTAAATGGGTGAGGAGACAACTATCCTGCAGTGAATAAGCTTTGGTTTGAGGTTTTAACATATTTACTGAGCATAGACCCCTAATGTATGACGGGTGAAATTCTACTTCGTATATATGATCTAAATTTAATAAAGCACTGCTGTTTAGGGCTATGAATTCATACATTTCCAATTTCATCATAAACTTTGCGAATGATGATCTGTCAACCAGATATTTTAATTCATGGCTCTTCTGTATCTCTTTCTCATAAGCTTGACAATGGTTGTTCAAAGTCATCTTCCTTGTAATTGGAGATACTAGACGGTTGCCTTATGATCGGTTTCATTTGCTTGGGTATCTGCTTCGAAGGGATGAATTTTGAAGCATTTGGTTGGGTTTATCTCCAGAACAATGCTTGCGAAGGCTCTGATTTTATACAGAAAGCTTATCAATGTTATTAAGGTTCAAGTCTCCCTCTAATCATATCAACTAATTTTGTGGCTTCCATGCTATATGGTTATTGGTGCTTGTTCCAGTTTAGAGTGATCCAACTAAGGACGGTGTGAGGATGCCAATTGGTCAAAACTGTTAGGAAATGTTTTTGAGTTGGGAAGGCAGGAGGTTATTATTTAATGCAATTATGTTTATGGGTGAAACTGAAGGGGCATACAACAAACCTGCAGTGAATGAGGCTTTGATTTGAGGTTTTAACATTTCTGTTGGGCACAGAGTTCAGTCTACTTCCCCTTCTGATTTCTTATGATACCCTAATGGATGGTGGGTGAATTTCTACTTTGTATATGTAATCTGATCTAAGCATCAAGCATAGCTGTTGAAGGTCTTTAGGGCTATGAATTTATAGATCTCCAGTTGCATCATGATCCTTTGCCAATGGTGATCCGTTGTCCAGATTAATTCGTGGTTCTAGTGTTGGCTCTACAAGGATTGTTTGGAGCCATCTTCCTTCTAATCAGAAATATTAAACTTTTGCCTTATGATCGGTTTCATTTGCTTTGGTATTTGCCTTGAAGGCATGAATTTTGAAGCATCTAGCTGGGTCTATTTCCAGAAAAATGCCGGTGAAGGCTCTGATTTTATACAGAAAGGTTTATCAACATTATTAAGTTTCAGGTCTCCTTCTGATTATATCAACTAATTTAGTAGCTTCCATGCTATAGGGATTTTTCGGTTGTCAACTGGTGCTTGTTCCAGTTTAGACAGATCTCACTATGGACTGTGTGAGGATGCTAATTGATCAAGCTGTTAGAGAATCCAAGTTTTTGAGCTGGGGAAGGCAAGAGGTTATTATCTAACGCAATTATGTTTAGTTGAGCTACTGAATTGTTGTTTTTCTTTGAGGATCAGGGTGATGAGTGATGTCTGGATCTTTCTATAGGGATTATCTGTAGCTTTATGACCTCTGCAAAGATCTGGTTTATGATATTTTCATTTCACAGATTAGAGGACATGTGATGGACATCTAGTTCTCTTCCTGTTGTAGGTTGGGGTCTCTCTTTTTTCTTTTTCTTTTTTGTGCAGATTATGCTGAATTTGACCTGGTCTGTGTTGAAGGTATTGACCCATTTTACCTAACTTTTAGTGAAATGACTTGACTGAGCAAGACTTTACCTTTTGCTTCTTCTGGGGATATTTTTGGTAGAAATGGTTTATTTTGGGTGCCAGTTCAAGTTTCTTTTTTCAATGTCTTGCTCCATCTTCGTTTTCGAATGTGACTGGATAAAACTACATTACTACTATTGAGTCTTGTGTCCAAGGCTAAGTCTACTTGTTGCGTAGCTTGGTCATTTGGGGCCTTTACTTTTTGCTTCTTCTGGAGGTATTTATGGTGTAATTGGTTTATTTTGGGTGCCAGTTTATGTCTTTCTCTTAGATGATGTCATGCTCTCATCTTTTTTCTGTCAACTTCACTGGATAAGAATACAAGTGAGTCCTGTTTCAAGGCTAAGTCTAGTTATTGCTTTGCTTGGTCATTTGGTGGCACACATTGATGGCTGCTTGACTTATGGAGTAGTGACCGAGTCTCCTGGCTGTTTGTTCCATTTCTTATCAAATTCTACTAATGTATACTTGTGATATGGGAAACTGATATTTCACTAACATCATGGCAGATTATCCCTTCTTTCAATTGGTTTGGTGCAGTCCATAGAAGTTCTCTCCTCGGGATGCTTGTTATATTGAATCTCCAGTTGAACAAATTAGTTTTATATTGCTTGTGTGTTGAAATTGAGAGTCACTTGGCCAGGAGTTTGCTTCATCCCTCTACATGGATTCACGTGTCATTCTCTCCGAAACTTGTTTTCTATTATCATCATTTTCTGCGGAAGCTGGCTTTAGTTTGTACCTGCAAAACTATATCTGCAAAGATGCTATAATGCTCAACTTTGAATGCAAAGATGCTTTGAAGACTTCGCAAAGAATTGAATTTGCTCGTTTTGCTTTGAATGAGATGGTGCAACATATTTCTGGACATGTTGCACACTTTTGGTGATGTCCTTGTTTGTATTTTATGGACTTGTAAATGAGCTATAACATCTTGACAAGAAAAAAGTTTCCTAATAACTGTTTTTGATCTCTTCCTCTCTCTTTTAGAATGCTTTTACAAACTATGCAGGTGGCATGGGTACTTTTGCAATTAAATGTCTTTTCACTTTTTCCAATATGAATGTTTTGTAATGGCAATCGGAGCCTTACAAAATTGAGGATTTCTGTGGCTGCTCCTAGCAGAGTTGAGATCTCATCTTTTTCACCCTGAATGTTTTGGTAGGTTTGTATGTTGTATGAGCTATACCTTGACAAGAAAAACTAACTGTTTTGAAGACTTTGCAAAGAATTGGGCCTTCCTGCAGGATGTATGGAGCTCGTAAAACTTTGCTCATATATTTGGACTGTTCAACATATTTCTGTCTATTGTCAGTTGCACACTCTTGGAAGTGATGTCCTTGGCTAATGATCTGTATTTTATGGACTATAAATTCTTGTGATTTGCCAAATGAGAGGTGGCGATTTTCTTGTAACATCTCGGATTTTCATTTGTAGCGTCTAATTGTGGGTGTTTATGGTCAAGTTTCCTAATTGGAGATATTTTGAGTGTTTGCTGACTAGTAGTCATGGGCATTATGGAATTGGCATCTCTTCCTCTCTTTTAGAATGCTTTTACAAACTATCCAGGTGGCATGGGTACTTTTGCAATTAAATGTCTTTTCACTTTTTCCAATATGAATGTTTTGTAATGGCAATCGGAGCCTTACAAAATTGAGGATTTCTGTGGCTGCTCCTAGCAGAGTTGAGATCTCATCTTTTTCACCCTGGATCGCATCTCTGTCACTCCTCTCAGTGCAGTATTTTGGTTAAACTGTTGGGAATAGTCTTATTATCAGAAGAAACAAACTGATTTCATTTTTTGTGGATGCCGATGTCCCTGTTGATCTTTGATTCAGTCAGGTACAGACATTGACCATTCCCAGCACTGGTCAGTTTATTCTTCTTTCCTCCAAGTAAACTTACTTCGATATTACAGCTAAGCTACACTGCCATTTGCATCGGCTTCACTGTAGCACTAATCTACGATCACTAATGTAAGTCTATAAAATCAGGCTTAATGATAAGCCACAGCAAAGTTCCATCTCAGTGCCTTCTGCAGAACATTAATTAATCTGTTGAGAAGTAATTCTACTGTTAGTTTACATTAATTTATAAATTTGCTTCATATATATTTTTCAATATAATTTTTAGTTACTAAGTTCTCCTGTTGAAAATTTAATTGTTGTACACATAATTATTCTCAATTTATTATTGGCCTCTTGTACTGTATTCAGAAATGGATGAAGAAATTTGATCATTTCTTTATATAATGTAGAAGATTAGATGATTCTGCTTGCTAGTAAAACTAAGTTGTCCTATTGATATTTTGTCCAACTCTAGCTCTTTCTTTGCCATAGAAACCAGGAAAGAGGATTCTTGTGCCTCCCACTAGCAGAAGGAAATCCTCATAAAGATGTATTTTCTTTGCCAGATTAAATGTAATTACTTTTTTCTCCTTGAAATTTCTTCCAAGTTGATGAAGAGGAATGATGCTGCAAGCATTTTGCATATAGATCAATTTCCCTTTCACTTTCCCCTTGCATTGGCAGTTTCTGATTGTGGATTTGTTAGTGTGGCTGGCTTATTGTTATTAGCATGAGTACCTCAGCAAATTTGGCCACATGGGCATTGGGTATATTTTTTATTACCAGCTCTTTTTATCTGATTTCCATGTTTTCTTTTGCCAATTAGATCTTTCAGTATGTTTTTTCAGTTAAGATAATGGATTATTCTGATTTTCAACAGTAGGAACCATTTTTATTTAGAGAACTTAGCTTTTGATTCTCATATTCACTACTCCTTATTGCTTTTTGTTAAAACTTTGGATATTGTTTCTTCAGGCATATTCACTATCAAGCAGTCATTATTCTTTGCACCTTAAGCTCCTGTAGATATGGACATTAGGAAAAGCAATATCTATGGAAGTATGGTCACTACTGTGCAGTGTTTTTTACCATTTACTGTGGCTATGTTGATGATGGTGTTGCTGGATATTCTCTCTCAGAATTGGATATCTTCTCCTTCTACCGGTGTCTGCCAAAAAACTTTTTCTATGAGAATGGATGTCTCTTGGTGGATGCCTGCTGTCCATGTAAGGTTATTGAGACTACTGCTTTTGGTGCCTGCTGTCCAATAACTTTTTGCTGCAATGAAGATTGGATTTGTTGCCATTTCTTTCATGCAGAAGCCATCTTTGTTTTCTCCTAACAATAGAATAGGTTATCCATTTCTATTGAAACTCTTTTCTCAACGGTTGTTCACTCTGAAAAATAGGTGGCTACCTCTTTGGACGAATTTGAAGAGAAGTGGGCCGTGGATCGTGTTTTGTATCTCAATAGTATTTAATAGTGTTCATTCTGGCCCATTGATATGCACTTTTTGTGTTCTTTTCTGTTGGCACAGAAATTAGAATGGCAGCTGGACATATTATACTGGGATGGATTTCCTGAATCAGTCAGGCCTTGAGGACGCACAGTTGTGACTGCCGTTCTCTGTACTCCATTTTTTTATGTGTTCTGTTTTCAATTTTTACTTCAAAAATTGGATAGACCTATACAGACATTTTCAGGGGTAGAACCTGCTTTGGGGTCAGGTGGGTTCACGTTCGTATAAGGTGGACTGGTTGTATCATCTTCTGACATTTTGCTGTTAGTGGATTAGAGGCTGTTTGATTGGGTTGTTAGATGTTTGGCAGAGTCTCTTTGTCTTGTTGATGTCCTTTGATTAGGACTCTGAAGTTGATTAGAGTTGCAGCCATTGAAATGGTGGGGTTGCACTTGCTTTACACACACGCAACTTGAACACTGTCTGTCTGTCCTTTTCTTCACTTCCCTCATCTAACTAGATGGATGATGGACCCCATATCATGAATTATTGATCCATTGGAAGCAACATTGAAGAGATGTCTGTTGAGTTATGGAAGAGAAAAAATGCTTAGCAGAATTAGGTGGATGAAGTTTGGATATCATTCGAAAGGAAATGTTATGGTGGCCCCTTTCTTGCTCTTTCTCTTAGGTCTTTGAGAAACTAAGACTTCACATGACATGTGCCCATGGCATGTGTAACTATTTATTGTCACTTTCCCAGTTTGGATGCTGTTTGCAGGGTGACTTCAGGTCTGATGAACTTGAGAAGAGACATAAGAAAGTCCTTATTTGTTGTCCCCTTCTGGCTTCTGGTTTAGGGTTGATTATGATGTTGGTCATATTTATTCCCGCATATGGTTTTCTAGAGTGCCTTTTATGGAAGATTCCATGATTTGTCTAAGAATTTAACTTTTTGGAGATGATATAAAGTCCAATGTGGAGGCTTTTTTTTATAGCCCATGGGACACAAGGAGCACAAGATGAATTGTGCGTTTACAGAGCCAATGTTGTCTTTGTCTTACCTTTGTCAATGTGCCTTTGTCATGTGTTCATGAGGCTTTTAACACATCAGACCAAGGGCAGAGAGACGAATTGCTTGTTCCCCATATTCAAGGTCATCTGTGGTACAAGCATAATACGGGCATGCCTGATCCCAATAAGGAACTTTTCACTGGGGACTTGGATGGGTTTGAAACAGAATAGTTCCTCTTCTACCACATGCTGAAAATATGGATATCCTACCAATAACTGGAAGGGCTAGGTTGCTCAATTGAGGGGAGTGGGTTGAGGCTTCTCTGCTTGCAGTTGTGTTGGGATTTAGCAAGCTGTCCATCATTGCTTTTCTGTACAATGCTCTGACAACAATGGTTTTCTGTTCCAAAGATAGTTACTTTTAACCATTGGAGGGGATATCTCCAGTAAGACTCCAGCTGTAGACTTTCGGCTGAATACATAAGGACTTGATGCTTCTGGTTCTCTTCTTCTGGAGTTTTTTTCTTTCATGAACAAAAGATTCTGGTTTCAGTGAATAAGAATGAAATTTTGAAGTGACTGCCATTGATCAACAGATCTCTTGAAACTTCCACTGGTTTCCAAAATAATGGCAATTTCAATTTTGTCAAGATGGTCATTGGGACTGGGGTTTTTTTATTAAGTTCTCATCACAATGCATCGTCAATAAGTCGGACAATGTGGAAACAAATTGCTTTTATATGGATCTGGTTTCTTTCTGGTCTTTGATAGCTATGGAATTTGATTAGGACAGAGAAGATTTACTGATTGTAGGAGTCTCGATTATTTCAGTCACTGTAAGGATAATACTAGCCTTAGGCTGGATTGGTAGCATTTGGTGCGGTTCCTTAGTGGTAATTTCTCTTGAAATGACTGGTTGGTTGCAGATGGATGAGGTTATTATCTTTTTGGGAAATTGCTTCGGTCAGATATGGGATTAGTCTATTCTCTTTTCTTTGTTATTTAATTGTCATCACCTCGATTCCCTTGTGATGTAAATAAGATTTTCACCTGATGGAGATGTTTCACAAAACCGGTCTTACTCATTTCTCTTCTTCTGATGTCATGGAAATGGATGGTCCTTTGAATAGCATATACCAGGTGATCTTCAAGAGTGTTGATACCTCATCCATTCATAGTGAGTAATGTCCCAAGCATGGTTATTGTGAATGCTATTAGATGTGGAATTATATACTTGTGTCCAGCTCCTGGTACTATTGACAACCTCTATCACTGCAGAGCACTTCCATTTGTTCATTATAGTAACCTGGTTTTTGTTACACAATTAGTGTTCTGTATTAAGTTTGGTACCTCCCTTGACCATGTAGCCATATGAAAGCTCTAATTCTGATGAAGAGACAATTTCTGTCTTGACCGTGTAGCTATATGAAAGCTCCCTAATTATGATCAAGAGACAATTTCTAAATATTTGTTCCTATTACTCATTATCCTTCTCATTGATGCTTACCTTGCAAGGCCATATCATTCACATTATCAGCAGTGAAGTGAAATTGAAAACTTACCGAGATGCCAGTCACACCTGCAGATCTTCATACTGATGTAGAGGTCTTGGTGTATCTCCGTCGCCTCCTAGGACCTGAATTCATTGTGGGGTTGGCCTATGGTTTTCCTTCACAGTTGGTTAAGCATGATGCAATCTCATCTGACTAAGAACATGTATTACTCTACTGTCTTGAGATTTACTTGAACGCTTATATTTGAAAACATCTCTAGGACCCATGATTATGATGATGGAGCTATTGGTAGAAGTTTGATATTTGTATTTAACTCCTTTCAGAATCCCTCTCTTTAATTTGACGTTTGAACGAAGTTATGATGCTCTCTCTCTTGACTGTTCTTTCTTTCGTTGGATGACAAGTGGGAGAAGCAGGTCATCTTGCAGATTATGAATCTGTTTATGTGAAGAAGCTGGGATCTTCTATTTCCATTAACCTCAGCTCCAGGTTGTTGTGCTGATTTCGAATCTGTCTGGAGCCAGGTCCATTGATCTGTGTTCCTTAGCTCCTTCATTCATCATCTCTTCCAATTTTCTGGCATTGTTAATATATATGTATATTATGTGGTGGCAGAGCCACGCTTGATTGCAAGGAGGTAGTGTCAACGTTAGTGAACTGTCCACAAACTTTCTGCAAATCCATGTTGATAAGAGGGGTGAGTTTTAGCGTGATTCATGTGTCCTTTGTACTAAGATGGGCTATGACACTTGTTCTGGATCATTTTACAAATGTGACGTTTGTATTCATATGTAAAAGGAGCTTCTGTGGCACAAGTAACAGTTTTTAGCATGCGTTTTGTAAACAGAGTTGGGTCTTTCCGTCTATAATCTGGATATTAGTGCACTGGTTATGCAACTATCGTGCCAACCTCAGAACTGGTGAAAAATTGCGGTGAGGAAGGCTACTTTCAGCAATGCGGTGGCCATTGAATTTTGCTAGAGTGCAACTCTGGTGGATAGGTTGGCTACATAGAATGCAATTTTGTCTTGATTAAAGAACTATACCTTATCCCATCTGGAGTAGAAAACCTGCTGCTCTGCTGAATGCTTTTGTTTCCTTTTGTCGTAGTTAAGTCAACAGAAACATCTAGAAGATAAGAGTTGTCTTCATTGTGATGTGGCCAGAGGAGAGCGGGACCAGACCACTCGTTGCTGCTCAAGTAGGGATGGATGTAGAGTTGTTGGAATATGTGTTGCCAAGGGATCAATTGAAACTAGATGGTTGCCATACTGTAATTCTCAATTCCTAATGATAATCTGCTCCTTTTTATCCGTGGATGTAGGTCAATTTGGCTGAACCACGTAAATTTTTGTGTGTATCTTTTGGTGGTCTATTTATTTTTTTATCCATGTCAATGGTCTAGGTTTATATGAAATGACAAGATAGAGATAAGACCTTCGTTACTTAGCTCTTCCATCTTAAATTAAAGATTCTATAAGTCGTAATTAATAAACATGGTATCTTCGTCTATTATTAATGTTCGAAAATACTCTCACAAAAAGAGACATTCATTAATATCTAATATGAAAGTTTGAGATACTCGTATGAATTTTGCTAGTAAATAATCCCCTAATGATGAAGGAGATGAATAAATTGACATGAGAATGAGTCAAATTACTTTAGTTGCTTTGCAAATTGATGATACCTTATTTTCCGATCAGTATTTTTGTTATAAAATCAAGGATAACAAATTGCCATGTGCTATCTCTTTTGCAATTGAAACTATCACATGTAGAATCCTAGCATGAAATAGAAGCAAAAACATCTTAAATTGACAAAAAAATCATGGCAAATCTTCCATAGATAACAAGCTTACGGTTTGACACTCGTTTATAAACTCATAAACTAAGTAGTCATGGATTGATAAGAGTTTGTATAAATGGAATGGTGTGGTAATGTAATCCAAAGACAAAAAAGGGGCACAAGAACTTTTCAACATCTTTGGCCAAATTTGAGGACGAGGACCCCAATGGGGAGAAAAGAGGTTCTTGTCAGTGGAGAGCCACTTGTCCTGGACAAGATTGTGCTAGCAAAAAGCTATCCAAATTTGATCAACTTTTCTTTCTTCGCCAGCAAGTTGTTCTTGTGGTTGAATTATCTCAAAAATTCTTTTCCTACTAATTGCTAAGTAGTAGAATTGATCCCAATCTTCTAAAGAGTGCCCAATTTTATCCTAACATCTAATCCTATCATAAAAAGATCCAATCATTCAAATTTATTTCCCAAGTCTTTAAAACCTCCGATGGGAGCAAATATTTCGTTAGATTTCTTCTCAAATTTCAATTTCATCCTTAAAGAATGAAAGTTTATCTGATCTTATTTTTCAAGGGAGGATACTTAAAAATTTCAGGGGGAAAGCGGCAGGAAGAAGTCAGGACAAGTGTACAGAAAAAATCTTTACGCAATAAAAGGACTGAAGGAACCGCGTGCGTCCCAAGCAGACGGGGTCGGAATTGGCAGCCCATCGACTTTCCTGAATTAGACCGCCAGCAGAAGATCACAACCGTCCAATCACAGCTCCGGCTTCGGAATTTTTGTTTATTATCGGACGGTCAATCCGAAGTCGGTGTATCCTTCCATAAAAGTAACCGTTCTCTCCGTCCTCTCCATTCCCTCTTCATTACGCGTTTTTCCTCTCTCGCCTCTCTCGCCTCTCTCGCCATGGCGTCTGGAGATGTCGTCTTCCCGATTGAGCGTTCTCCGTCGGCCCTTCTTCGCTTTTGTTTTCCGTTTCTTGATCGATTGATTGTTGATGGGGGCCGATTGCTTTGTTTGTCTTGATTTTGTGAAGCATCGTCTGGTTGCAGAGATCCACTTCTATGTTGCCGGAGATTCTTGAGGGTTTCGCTTACCCTACGATTTTTATTGGCGTCTGGCGATATCATCTTCTTCCGGAGAGAAGACGTGGTAGTAGCGATGATCTCGATTGAGGGTTTCTCCGTCGGCCTCTCTCCTTTTTGTTTTCCGTTTCTTGATTGATTGTTGATGGGGGATCGATTGCTTTCTCGGTCTGATTTTGTGAGGCGTCTTCTGGTTGCAGAGACCACCCCTGTTGCGGAGATTTTTGAGGGTTTGGCTAGGCCTACGATCCCTTCGATCGCTTAGTGATTGATTCATCGACCTATCGATTGAACTATGCGCTGCTGTTTTGACCAGCTCATTCTGGATTCTTGTTGTTCGGTGAATTGGGAGTGTGGCTTCTTTCTTTCATATGAGGATGCTGTCGCAGCAAGTGTTTGGTTCAGCGCCCCTTTTCTGACCGGTTGATCTTTCTGTCGCGAGCTGTTTCTGGATTTTCTTATTTGGTGAATCCGCAGTGGCTTCTTTCCCCTTAGAGGGAAACTGCTCTTTCTCCTTTTTGGTTTCCGTTTCTTGATTCATTGTTATCTCGGCCTTGATTTTGTGAGGCGTTATCTGGTTGCAGGGACCCACCCCTGTTGCAGAGATTCTTGAGGGTTTCGCGCTTGGCCACGAGCTCGCACAATCCCTCTACATTGATTCACCCCCCATTCTCTCCAAAACTCTTACTCTATTATCTTCGTTTTCTGAGCATTCTCCGTCGGCCCTTCTTTGTTTTTGTTTTCTGTTTCTTGATTGATTGATTGTCGATGGGGCAAATTGCTTTCTTTGTCTTGATTTTGTGAAGCATCATCTGGTTGCAGAGGTCCACCCCTATATTGCGGAGATTCTTGAGGGTTTTGCTTGCCCTACAATCTTTATTGGCGTCTGGCGATATCATCTTCTTCCAGAGAGAAGAAGTAGCGATTATCCCGATCGAGTGTTCTACATCAGGCTTTCTCCTTTTTGGTTTCTGTTTCTTGATTGATTGTTGATCGGGGATTGATTGCTTTCTCGGTCTGATTTTGTGAAGCATTTGGTTGCAGAAGACTCAATGTTGCGGAGATTTTTGAGGGTTTGGCTCGCCCTACGGTGCCTATCTGGTTATTGGATTCTTTGGTTTATGCCTCGTCCCTTCGATCGCTTAGTGATTCATTGACCGATCAATTGAACTTTGGGTTGTTGTTTTGACCAGCTCATTCTGGAGTCTCGTTGTTCGGTGAATTGGCAGTGTGGCTTCTTTCTTTCATACGAGGATGCTGTCACAGCAAGTGTTTGGTTTAGCGCTCCTTTTCTAACCGGTTGATCTTTCTGTCACGAGCTGTTTCTGGATTTTCTTATTTGGTGAATCCGCAGTGGCTTCTTTCCCCTTAGAGCGAAACTGCTCTTTCTCCTTCTTGGTTTCCGTTTCTTGATTCATTGTTATCTTGGTCTTGATTTTGTGAGGCGTTATCTGGTTGCAGAGACCCACCCCTGTTGCAGAGATTCTTGAGGGTTTCGCGCTTGGCCTACGATGCCTATTGGTTATCGGAATTATTCAGTTTACCTTGTGTCCTTTGGTTGCTTAGTGATTCATCGACCGATCGATTGAACTTTGCGCTGTTGTTTTGACGAGATCATTCTGGATTCTTGTTGTTCGGTGAATTGGGAGTGTGGCTTCTTTCCTCTTGGATCATATCTCTTGACGTCAGAGGATGTCCTCATGGGAAGTGCTTGGTTTAACTCCTCCTTTGACCCTTTATCAATACAATCACCTATCGATCTTTCTGTTATTTGGTGAATTTGCAGTTGGCTTCTTTCCCCCTCAGGCGAAATTGCTTGTCTGAGGATGTCAAGGACAATGAATACTAAAACACGGGTGTTTCGTTTTTTTGGAGCATTGATGATCATTTTGCTTTCATCTTTTTGGTTGAGATGATGAAAGTAGTCTTTCATGCGATAGGCTGAAATTTGGTGGTCTTGATTGGAATTTGTTCTTCGGTTTTCTATTTTTGGGGGTTGATTATCGTCTAGTCCTGATCCTTTTACAGGTCGGAGTTTTGCAAGACTCGACAAGTGGTGATCTGATGTGAGCTGACGATTGTCTGAAATTGGATAAGCTCTGTGTCTCTAGGCAGTTATTGGTTTGAATGAAATTTGTTCTCCACTCCCATAATTTTCCGATTAACGCGAAGCCCGATTCTCATTCCTTCAGCGGTCTGTTTTATCAATGTATGATCTGTCATCGTTCTTTCTTTGCAAGGTGTAAGCACCACAGCAGATCACTATCCTCTCACAGGTCGGAGTTTTGCAAGACTCGACAAGTGGTGATCTGGTGCGAGCTGACGATTGTCTGAAATTGGATATCTGTCTCTCTAGGCAGTTATTGGTTTGAATGAAATTTGTTCTCCACTCCCATAATTTTCCGATTAATGGGAAACCCGATTCTCATTCCTTCGGAGGTCTGTTTTGTCGATGTATGATCTGTCATGGTTCTTTCTTTGCAAGGTGTAAGCACCACAACAGATCACTATCCAATCCAGATCCGCTTGCTAGTGTCTCCTTCCTAGAAATGGTCCCTACCTTCTGTTCTCATCCTTCAATCTCATTGGGAGACGTCGTTATGGGAAGTGTTTGGTTTAGCTCCTCCTCTGATCCTTTATCAAACCCACTTTCTGTACAATTGTTTCACGAGCTGCTTCTGGATTTTTGTTATTTGGTGAATCTGCAGTGGCTTCTTTTCCCCATGGAGCGAAACTGTTTGTCTTGGGATGTCGAGGACGGTGAATATGACGACACTGGTCAGCTTGTTTCATATAACATGGATGTTTGGGCTTTTTGGAGGACTGATGATCTTTTCGCTGCTGTCCTTTTCTCTTGGTTGAGATGATGAACTAGTAGTCTTTCAGGCGATAGGCTGAAATTTTTGCTGGTCTTCATTGGAATTTTGTTCTTCCTTTTATTTATTTATTTATTTTTTAATAATCTCTGGGGGGATGATTATTGTGTAGTCCTGATCCTCTCACAGGTCGGAATTTTGCTAGACTCGGCTAAGTGGTGATCTGGTGCGAGCTGATGATTGTCTGAAATTGGATAAGCTCTATCGTCTCTCAAGGCGGTTATCGGTTTGAATGAAATTTGTTCTCCAGTCCCATAATTTTGCGATTAATGCGAAACCCGATTCTCATTCCTTCGGAGGTCTGTGTTTGGTCGATGTATGATCTGTGATGGTTCTTTCTTTGCAAGGTGTACACACAACAGATCAGTATCCAATAAGGATCCACTTGCTGGTGTGTCTCCTTCTAGAAGTAGTCCATCCCTCGTGTTCTCATCCTTCAATCTCATGGGGAGATGTTGTTATAGGAAGTGTTTGGTCTAGCTCCTCCTCTGATCCTTTATCAAACTCACTTTCTGTACAATTGTTTCATGAGCTGCTTCTGGATTTTTGTTATTTGGTGAATCTGCAGTGGCTTCTTTTCTTCATGGAGTGAAAGTGTTTGTCTGAGGATGTCAAGGATGACGACACCGGTCAGCTTGTTTCATAAAACACGGATGTTTGTGCTTTTTGGAGGACTGATAATCCTTTTGCTGCTGTCTTTTTTCTTGGTTGAGATGATGATCTAGTAGTCTTTTAGGGGATGTGCTGAAATTTGCTGGTCTTAATTGGAATTTGTTCTTTGGTTTTTTTTTTATCTTTGTGGGTTGATTATCATCTAGTCCTGATCCTCTCACAGGTTGGAGTTTTGCTAGACTCGACTAAGTGGTGATCTGGTGCGAGCTGATAATTGTCTGAAGTTGGATAAGCTCTATCACCTCTGGAGGCGGTTATCGGTTTGATTGAAATTTGTTCTCCAGTCTCATAATTTTTCAATTAATGCAAAACCCGATTCTCCTTCCTTCGGAGGTCGGTGTTTTATTGATGTATGACCAGTGATGGTTCTTTGAAAGGTGTATGCGTCACAACAGATTAGTATCCAATACGGATCCACTTGCTGGTGTATCCTTCCCAGAAATAGTCCCTTCCTCATGTTCTCATCGTGCATCTATGATTGTGCATGCATTCCTCAATCGGCTGACACCCTTACTCTTCAGAGGAGACATCGTTCCTGAAAACGCACTCCTGGCCTGTCTTCTTTCATATTTATTTCTTGATTGATTTTAAAATCGGTCTGATTCTGTTTATGCTATGTTATTTTCTGAAGGAATGCCTGGCCTCTTTTGGACTCTGCCATGTTGTGGGCAGTGTTAGGGTTATTGCTCGTCTGACCGTTGGTTGATTTATCATTGATTGATCTTTCCATTGTATCATGAGCTGATTCTGGCATTAGCAATTCCTTGAATTGGCAGTGGTTTCTTTCTTCTCGGAGCGATCATTTTCTCTGAGGATGATGTCTGAGAGGACAATGAATATGATCCAGCTGGTCAGTTGGTTACATAGAATATGACATTTGGGCTTTTTGGTGGACTAATGATCTATCTTGCACTGTTTGTGGTTGAGTTGATCATCTAAAGAAGCCTTTTCTCTTCAGGACAAACGATGGACTGAAATTTTGACAACCTTCTAGGCTTCTTTTCCAAATCGAAAGTTTTACTGGTTTTGACAGCTGGTGATCTGTTGCGTTTTCTGTGGGGCTGAGTTGATAATTGCTCAAAATTGTATGAGCTCCTGCTTCGCGGATTTTGGGTAGTTATTGGTTTGAATGGAACTTGTACTTTACTTCTGTTATTTCTTTGTTAATCCGAAAGATCAGATCTAGTTCTCTTCCCTTTGCAGATCAGATTTTGGTCGAGGCAATACTTTACGTGGCCAAGTTCGATATGGAGTGTCTATGATCTGTGATGTTCTTTCTTGCTGCATAAACATCAATTTCTGATTTGTCTTCCACTTATGTTATCGTCTTGTTAAGGTGGTTATCATCTAGTTGAGGTGGAACAATCAGTTATTCTCTTTTCTTCGCAGGTCATAGTTTGGTCAAGGCAATACCTTACCTCGTCAATTTCGAGATGGAGTGTCTGTGGTCCATGATGGTTCTTTCTTGCTGAATAAGAATTAATTCATAGGACAAGCTCTCCTTTCAAAGTGCTTTCTTGTCTGAAAAAGTTCTACACAATTGGTTTCACTTCAGGGCAAAGTGGTATCATCTTATTTTGAAATGACGTACTTCAGATATCTATTGCAATTTGCATTCTTAATCTTTCTTATATTGTTTCTATTTCGTAATGGAAGATGATGGATGATACCAGCCGTTCTTTGGGAGATTAGAGACTATTTTATCTTTGTGATTGGATTGGAAACTTTTGATTAGTATGTCTTACCTTTTTCTTTGATGGAAACTATCCTGCATTTTATTTATCATGGACTTTTTCCTTTCAACGTATTTTGTTACACATTCATTTCGAAATACGTTTCTTTCATATGCATTTGTTTTGACTTGGTGTGTATGTCTGCTTGAATTTTGTGTCAATGAAATGTTAAATTTGGTTTATTTGAAGAATATTTTTTCAGGTTCCTTTTGTTTTTATATTTTATGAGATTGATGTTGTCTGCATGGTAATTTCCCATGCTGAGATGTTACTTCTATGTGACATATTGCCTCTTTTCTCCCTATGTTATTCGGAGCTTGCAGGCTAGGTTCTTTTCCAAAAAAATATTTATTTTTTACATTGTTTTATGTGGTAGTATTTACCTTTTGCCAAAATTTTACCAAAAGTATAGCATGGAATGTTTCACTTATAAAACAATGTTCTCGGATGGTTCATCAATAGATTGATCCGTTTAAATTGTTTATCAAAATGATTATGGATTTTGGTGGATTGGCAGTTGCATCTTTCCTCTTGTAGCGATCTCTTCATCCGAGCATGTTGTCTAAGAATGACAAATACATAGAAGCTGGTGAGTTAACATAGAAGAAGGTGATTGGGCTTCTTGGAGGAGAGGTGATCTATTATGCAGTCTTTGTTTTCTTGAGTTCTGAAGTAGTCTTCTCTGATTGCATCTTCAGGATGAGCGAATTTGAGTATTTATAGGCATCTTGTAGTTTTGATTTAAGTTTGTTGTAAGTTGATTATCTTCGGGGAGCAGTGAGATAAGTATTATCGAGTTCTAATTCCTCTACAGGAAGCTTTGCAAGGTTTGAGAAGTGGTGATCTATTGCCTTCTTCTGTTAGGGTGAGTTGATGATTGTTTGAAATTGGATAAACAGCCATTTTGTGGATTCTAAGGACTGGTATGTATGATGAGGTTGGTCGATTATTACTTAGAATGACTGAGCTTTTCTTGAGTTTGACGATCTATTCACATCTATCTTCGGTTGGGTTGGTGTATGGGCAGTGTCCTTGATCATCTTGAGGACCAGTTGAAGAGCTGAAATTTTGATAAACTCCTGCTGCGTAGGCACTTTGTTGAATGTCATTCCTCAGTTGATTCCCTTGGAGTGGAAAGATGACAATTCAGCTTTTTCTGTATGGCTAAGTTGATGAATTGCGGAGTCCGCGCTTTGTTTGAAATTGGATAAGCTCCCCCTTCTTGGATTTGGTTCCTTTGATGTTGTCACTCTATATGTGTATGAATCCTTAATCAATTAATATTTTGGCCATGCTATGATACGGTGTGCGAGAACAGGCTCAACTTATGCTTTGAGGGTTTGAAGTTTGACAAAAGATCGTGGATTGTCATTGGATGGCCTCTCTGTTGGACATAGATGCAAAAGGAGAGTACTAAGTCTCCTTAGTTGCAATAAGATATCTGTATGGGTTTTTGCTTTGCCGATATTCTCCACTGCTGTAATACTTCGTTCTGGCACCGTCATTGTTGGGGACAGTTTACAAGTGAGGGTTTTTGTATGTGAGATGGGTTGTTTTTAGCTTGTAGTGTGCCACCTTGAGGGCCTAAATTGTGAATATTTTAGGTTCTCGTCGATCCATGGGACAATGAAGGCTTTTCTTCACGGACCCAAGTGATACTCCATTGCAAACTGTTAGCATCTCATTCTGAAAAGATGAACTGTGCTGTGCTTTTACCTGTTTGCATGATTGGCATATGTGATCAGGCCTCACATGGGGATGTTGACCGGACAGCCATATGGACATAACTTCCTTGGCATTGCTTGCGCTTGGACCGGTTCTCTCCTTTCTGCTGATTCTCTCATTTCCTATTCATCACAAAGCTGTGTCGTTTCATGTATGCTGTCAGCAGACATGGCTGGTCAAGCTGGGAGGAGCAGACACTTGGTGCTTGGTTGCCATGTTTGTCAAATTTTGTAGTTCTTTTTAAATCGGTGAAGCTGAAGGGGCAGACAACAATCCTGTAGTGAATAACCTTTGGTTTGAGTTTTTAGCATATCTAGCGAGGATAGACCCCTTCTGATCTCTTATGATATCCTAATGTACGACGGGTGAACTTCTACTTCGTATATATGATCTAAATTTAATAAAGCACAGCTGTTTAGGGCTATGAACTTATACATGCCCAATTGCATCGTGATCCTTTGTGAATGATGATCTGTCGACCAGATATTTACTGTATCTCTTTCTCATCGGCTCTACAAGGGTTGTTCGAAGTCATCTTCCTTGTAATTGGAGATACTTGACAGTTACTTCATGATCAGGTTTATTTGCTTTGGTATTTTCTTTGAAGGGATGAATTTTGAAGCATCTGGTTGGGTCTATGTCCAGAACAATGTTGGCGAAGGCTCTGATTTTGGATAGAAAGCTTATCAAAGTTATTAAGGTTCAAAGTCTCCCTCTGATCATACTAATTTTGTGGCTTCCATGCTGTATGGACTTATTCAGTTTTCCACGGGTGCTTGTTCCAGTTTAGAGCAATCCAACTAAGGACCATGTAATCAAAACTGTTAGAGAATCCATGTTCTTGAGTTGGGAAGGCAGGAGGTTATTATTTAATGCAATTATGTTTAGTTGAGCTACTGAATTGTTGTTTTCCTTTTTAGATCGGAGTGATGAGCTGGTTCTGGATCTTTCTACAGGGATTGTCTGATTCTTTTATTTTCAAGGATTAGAGGAGATGCGATGAACATAGAGTTCTCTCATGTTGTGAGTTGGAGTCCTTTTGTTGCAGATCATTCTGAATTCGACCTGGTTTGTGTTGTAGTGTATTTGACTTAGCAAGCTTTTGCTTTTTGCTTCTCCTGGTGTATTTTTCTTTTAAGTAGTTTATTTGGGTTCCAGTTCAAATATCTCTCTTTGATGATGTCGTACTCTCTATCTTCGTCTACAAACCTCACTGGATAAATTTACAATTACTACAGTTGAGTCTTGTGTCCAAGGCTAAGTCTTGTTGTTGCTTAGGTTGGTCATATGTGGCTACTTTTTGCTTCTTCTGGGGGTATTTTTGGTATAATTGGTTAATTTTCGGTGCCAGTTCAAGTCTCTCTTTTTGATAATATCGTCCTCTCATCTTTTTCTGTGAACTTCACTGGATAAAACTCCTATTGAGTCCTGTTTCTAGGCTAATTCTAGTTGTTGCTTTGCTGGTGGCACACATGGATGGCAGTTTGGCTAGTCAGATGCTTCTAGATTATACTTGAGAGATGAGAAACTGATTGCAGATATTCACCAACATCATGGCAGATTATTCATTTCTACTTTCAATTGGTTTGTTGCAGTCCGTAGAAGCTTTCTCTTGGTGATTCTCTTTATATTGAAGTTCCAGTTGATACTACTTGCCTGACAATTTAGTTTTATATTGCTTGTGTGTTGGAACCAAAAGTTACTTGGCCATGAGCTCGCACAATCCCTCTACATTGATTCACCCCCCATTCTCTCCAAAACTCTTACTCTATTATCTTTGTTTTCTGAGCGTTCTCCGTCGGCCCTTTTTTGATTTTGTTTTCCGTTTCTTGATTGATTGATTGTTGATTAGGCAAATTGCTTTCTTTGTCTTGATTTTGGGAAGCATCATCTGGTTGCAGGCAGAGGTCCACCCCTATATTGCGGAGATTCTTGAGGGTTTCGCTTGCCCTACAATCTTTATTGGCGTCTGGCGATATCATCTTCTTCCAGAGAGAAGAAGTAGTGATTATCCCGATCGAGCGTTCTCCATCGGCCTTTCTCCTTTCTGGTTTCTGTTTCTTGATTGATTGTTGATTGGGGATTGATTGCTTTCTCAGTCTGATTTTGTGAAGCATTTGGTTGCAGAAGACTCAATGTTGCGGAGATTTTTGAGGGTGGGGCTCGGCCTACAGTTCCTATTTGGTTATTGGATTCTTTGGTTTATGCCTCGTCCCTTTGATCGCTTAGTGATTCATTGACCAATCGATTCAACTTTGGGTTGTTGTTTTGACCAGCTCATTCTGGATTCTCGTTGTTCGGTGAATTGGCAGTGTGGCTTCTTTCTTTCATATGAGGATGCTGTCGCAGCAAGTGTTTGGTTTAGCGCTCCTTTTCTGACCGGTTGATCTTTCTGTCACGAGCTGTTTCTGGATTTTCTTATTTGGTGAATCCGCAGTGGCTTCTTTCCCCTTAGAGGGAAACTGCTCTTTCTCCTTTTTGGTTTCTGTTTCTTGATTCATTGTTTTCTTGGTCTTGATTTTGTGAGGCGTTATCTGGTTGCTGCGACCCACCCCTGTTGCGGAGATTCTTGAGGGTTTCTTGCTTGGCCTACGATGCTTATTGGTTATCGGAATTATTAAATTTACCTCTTGTCTTTTGGTTGCTTAGTGATTCATCGACCGATCGATTGAACTTTGCGCTGTTGTTTTGACGAGATCATTCTGGATTCTTGTTGTTCGGTGAATTGGGAGTGTGGCTTCTTTCCTCTTGGATCATATTTCTTGACTTCAGAGGATGTCCTCATGGGAAGTGCTTGATTTAACTCCTCCTTTGACCCTTTATTGATACAATAACCTATCGATCTTTCTGTTATTTGGTGAATTTGCAGTTGGCTTCTTTCCCCCTCAGGCGAAATTGCTTGTCTGAGGATGTCAAGGACGATGAATACTAAAACACAGGTGTTTCGTTTGTTTGGAGCATTGATGATCATTTGGCTTTCATCTTTTTGGTTGAGATGATGAAAGTAGTCTTTCATGCGATAGGCTGAAATTTGGTGGTCTTGATTGGAATTTGTTCTTTGGTTTTCTATTTTTGGGGGTTGATTATCATCTAGTCCTGATCCTCTCACAGGTCAGAGTTTTGCAAGACTCGACAAGTGGTGATCTGGTGCAAGCTGACAATTGTCTGAAATTGGATAAGCTCTGTCTCTCTTGGCAGTCATTGGTTTGAATGAAATTTGTTCTCCACTCCCATAATTTTCCGATTAATGCGAAACCCGATTCTCATTCCTTCGGAGGTCTGTTTTGTCGATGTATGATCTGTCATGGTTCTTTCTTTGCAAGGTGTAAGCACCACAACAGATCACTATCCAATCCAGACCCGCTTGCCGGTGTCTCCTTCCTAGAAATAGTCCCTCCCTTGTGTTCTCATCCTTCAATCTCATTGGGAGACGTCGTTAGGGAAAGTGTTTGGTTTTGCTCCTCCTCTGATCCTTTATCAAACCCACTTTCTGTACAATTGTTTCACGAGCCGCTTCTGGATTTTTGTTATTTGGTGGATCTGCAGTGGCTTCTTTTCCCCATGGAGCGAAACTGTTTGTCTTGGGATGTCAAGGACGATGAATACGACGACACCGGTTAGCATGTTTTATATAACACGGATGTTTGGGCTTTTTGGAGGACTGATGATCCTTTGGCTGCTGTCTTTTTCTCTTGGTTGAGATGATGAACTAGTAGTCTTTCAGGCAATAGGCTGAAATTTGCTGGTCTTCATTGGAATTTTGTTCTTCGGTTTTTTTTATATTTGGGGATTGATTATTGTGTAGTCCTGATCCTCTCACAGCTCGGAGTTTTGCTAGACTTGACTAGGTGGTGATCTGGTTCGAGCTGATGAATGTCTGAAGTTGGATAAGCTCTATCGCCTCTTGAGGCGGTTATCGGTTTGATTGAAATTTGTTCTCCAGTCCCATAATTTTGCGATTAATGCGAAACCCAATTCTCATTCCTTCGGAGGTCTGTGTTATGGTCGATGTATGATCTGTGATGGTTCTTTCTTTGCAAGGTGTATGCGCCACAACAGATCAGTATCCAATACAGATCCACTTGCCGGTGTCTCCTTGCTAGAAGTAGTCACTCCCTCATGTTCTCATCGGGAGATGTCATTATAGGAAGTGTTTGGTCTAGCTCCTCCTCTGATCCTCTATCAAACTCACTTTCTGTACAATTGTTTCACGAGCTGCTTCTGGATTTTTGTTATTTGGTGAATCCGCAGTGGCTTCTTTTCTACATGGAGCGGAAGTGTTTGTCTGAGGATGTCCAGGACGTGAATGTGACGACTCCGGTCAGCTTGTTTCATAAAACACGGATGTTTGGGCTTTTTGGAGGACTGATGATCCTTTTGCAGCTGTCTTTTTTTCTTGGTTGAGATGATGAACTAGTAGTCTTTCAGGCGATAGGCTGAAATTTGCT
Organism: Eucalyptus shirleyi; assembly: GCA_017140165.1. Classification (NCBI taxonomy): domain Eukaryota; kingdom Viridiplantae; phylum Streptophyta; class Magnoliopsida; order Myrtales; family Myrtaceae; genus Eucalyptus; species Eucalyptus shirleyi. Next base: position 25,041,503 of record CM029448.1, on the reverse strand, counting down.
GGTCTTCATTGGAATTTTGTTCTTTGGTTTTTTTATCTTTGGGGGTTGATTATTGTGTAGTCCTGATCCTCTCACAGGTCGGAGTTTTGCTAGACTCGACTAAGTGGTGATCTGGTGCGAGCTGATGATTGTCTGAAGTTGGATAAGCTCTATCGCCTCTGGAGGCGGTTATCGGTTTGATTGAAATTTGTTCTCCAGTCCCATAATTTTGCGATTAATGCGAAACCCAATTCTCATTCCTTCGGAGGTCTGTGTATGGTCGTTGTATGATTTGTGATGGTTCTTTCTTTGCAAGGTTTACGCGCCACAACAGATCAGTATCCAATACTGATCCACTTGCCAGTGTCTCCTTGCTAGATTTAGTCCCTCCCTCATGTTCTTATCCTTCAATCTCATCGGGAGATGTTGTTATAGGAAGTGTTTGGTCTAGCTCCTCCTCTGATCCTTTATCAAACTCACTTTCTGTACAATTGTTTGACGAGCTGCTTCTGGATTTTTGTTATTTGGTGAATCCACAGTGGCTTCTTTTCTACATGGAGCGAAAGTGTTTGTCTGAGGATGTCCAGGACATAAATGCGACGACTCCGGTCAGCTTGTTTCATAAAACACGGATGTTTGGGCTTTTTGGAGGACTGATGATCCTTTTGCAGCTGTCTTTTTTTCTTGGTTGAGATGATGAACTAGTAGTCTTTCAGGCGATAGGCTGAAATTTGCTGGTCTTCATTGGAATTTTGTTCTTTGGTTTTTTTATCTTTGGGGGTTGATTATTGTGTAGTCCTGATCCTCTCACAGGTCGGAGTTTTGCTAGACTCGACTAAGTGGTGATCTACCGTGAGCTGATGATTGTCTGAAGTTGGATAAGCTCTATCGCCTCTGGAGGCGGTTATCGGTTTGATTGAAATTTGTTCTCCAGTCCCATAATTTTGCGATTAATGCGAAACCCAATTCTCATTCCTTCGGAGGTCTGTGTATGGTCGTTGTATGATTTGTGATGGTTCTTTCTTTGCAAGGTTTACGCGCCACAACAGATCAGTATCCAATACTGATCCACTTGCCAGTGTCTCCTTGCTAGATTTAGTCCCTCCCTCATGTTCTTATCCTTCAATCTCATCGGGAGATGTTGTTATAGGAAGTGTTTGGTCTAGCTCCTCCTCTGATCCTTTATCAAACTCACTTTCTGTACAATTGTTTCACGAGCTGCTTCTGGATTTTTGTTATTTGGTGAATCCACAGTGGCTTCTTTTCTACATGGAGCGAAAGTGTTTGTCTGAGGATGTCCAGGACATAAATGCGACGACTCCGGTCAGCTTGTTTCATAAAACAAGGATGTTTGGGCTTTTTGGAGGACCAATGATCCTTTTGCTGCTGTCTTTTTTTCTTGGTTGAGATGATGAACTAGTAGTCTTTCAGGCGATAGGCTGAAATTTGCTGGTCTTCATTGGAATTTTGTTCTTTGGTTTTTTTATCTTTTGGGGTTGATTATTGTGTAGTCTTGATCCTCTCACAGGTCGGAGTTTTGCTAGCTCAACTAAGTGGTGATCTACCGTGAAACCTGATTCTCATTCCTTCAGAGGTCAGTGTTTTATTGTTGTATGACCTATGATGGTTCTTTGCAAGGTGTACGCGCCACAAGAGATCACTATAGGGATCCGCTTGCTGGAGTATCCTTCCCAGAAATAGTCCCTTCCTCATGTTCTCATCGTGCGTCTATGATTGTGCATGCATTCCTCAATCAGCTGACACCCTTACTCCTCAGAGGAGACATCATTCCTGAAATTGCACTCCTGGCCTTTCTTCTTTTCTTTTTATTTCTTGATTGATTTTAAAACGGTTTGATTCTGTTTATGCTATGTTATTTTCTGAAGGTGACCCCTGGCCTCTCTCAGACTCTGCCATGTTGTGGGCATTGTTATGGTTATTGCTCGTCTGACCATTGGTTGATTTATCATTGATTGATTTGTCCATTGTATCATGAGCTGATTCTGGCATTAACTATTCCTTGAATTGGCAGTGGTTTCTTTCTTCTCAGAGCGATCATTTTCTCTGAGGATGATGTCTGAGAGGACAATGAATATTATGCAGCTGGTCAGTTGGTTACATAGAATATGACATTTGGGATTTTTGGTCGATTAATGATCTATCTTGCACTGTTTGTGGTTGAGTCGATCATCAAAAGAAGCCTTTTGTCTTCAGGACAAATGATGGGCTGAAATTTTGACAACCTTCTAGGCTTCTTTTGCAAATGGAAAGTTTTACTGGTTTTGACAGTTGGTGATGTGTTGTGTTTTCTGTGGGGCTGAGTTGATAATTGTTTGAAATTGGATGAGCTCCTGCTTCCCGGATTTTGGGCTGTTATTGGTTTGTATGGAACTTGTCCTTTACTTCTGTTATTTCTTTGTTAATCCAAAAGATTAGACCTAGTTCTGTGCCCTTTGCAGATCAGAGTTTGGTCGAGGCAATACTTTACGTGGCCAAGTTTGATGTGGAGTGTTGTCTAAGAATGACAAATACATAGAAGCTGGTGAGTTAACATATAAGAAGGTGATTGGGCTTCTTGGAGGAGAGGTGATCTATTATGCAGTCTTTGTTTTCTTGAGTTCTGAAGTAGTCTTCTCTGATTGGATCTTCAGGATGAGCGAATTTTGAGGATTTATAGGCATCTTGTAGTTTTGATTTAAGTTTGTTGTAAGTTGATTATCTTCGGGGAGCAGTGAGATAAGTATTATCGAGTTCTAATTCCTCTACAGGAAGCTTTGCAAGGTTTGAGAAGTGGTGATCTATTGCCTTCTTCTGTTAGGGTGAGTTGATGATTGTTTGAAATTGGATAAACAGCCATTTTGTGGATTCTAAGGACTGGTATGTATGATGAGGTTGGTCGATTATTACTTAGAATGACTGAGCTTTTCTTGAGTTTGAGGATCTATTCACATCTGTCTTCGGTTGGGTTGGTGTATGGGCAGTGTCCTTGATCATCTTGAGGACCAGGTGATGAGCTGAAATTTTGATAAACTCCTGCTGCGTAGGCACTTTTTTGTTGAATGTCATTCCTCAGTTGATTCCCTTGGAGTTGAAAGATGTGACAATTCAGCTTTTTCTGTGTGGCTAAGTTGATGAATTGCGGAGTCCGCGCTTTGTTTGAAATTGGATAAGCTCCCCCTTCTTGGATTTGGTTCCTTTGATGTCTTCACTCTACATGGATGAATCCTTAATCAATTAATATTTTGGCCATGCTATGATAGGGTGTGCGAGAACAAGCTCGACTTATGCTTTGAGGGTTTGAAGTTTGACAAAAGATCGCGGATTGTCATTGGATGGCCTCTCTGTTGGACATACTTGCAAAAGGAGAGTACTAAGTCTGCTTAGTTGCAATAAGATATCTGTATGGATTTTTGCTTAGCCGATATTCGACAGTTTACAAGTGAGGGTTTTTTTTATGTGAGATGGGTTGTTTTTAGTGTGCAGGGTGCCACATGGGGGCCTAAATTGTGAATATTTTAGGTTCTCGTCGATCCATGGGACAATGAAGGCTTTTCTGCAAGGGCCCAAGTGATACTCCATTGCAAACTGTTAGCATCTCATTCTGAAAAGATGAACTGTGCTGTGCTTTTGCCTGTTTGCATGATTGGTATATGTGATCAGGCCTCACATGGGGATGTTGACCGGACAGCCATATGGACATAACTTCCTTGGCATTGCTTGTGCTTGGACCGGTTCTCTCCTTTCTGCTGATTCTCTCATTTCTTATTCTTCACAACGCTGTGCCGTTTCATGTATGCTGTCAGCAGACATGGCTGGTCAAGCTGGGAGGAGCAGACACTTGGTGCTTGGTTGCCATGTTTGTCAAATTTATGTATTTATTTTTAAATCGGTGAAACTGAAGGGGCAGACAACAATCCTGCAGTGAATAAGCTTTGGTTTGAGGTTTTAAAATGTCTAGCGAGCATGGACCCCTTCTGATCTCTTATGATACCCTAATGTATGACGGGTGAACTTCTGCTTCGTATATATGATCTAAATTTAATAAAGCAAACCTGTTTAGGGCTATGAACTTATACATGTCCAATTGCATTGTGATCCTTTGCGAATGATGATCTGTCAACCAGATATTTACTGTATCTCTTTCTCATCGGCTCTACAAGGGTTGTTCGAAGTCATCTTCCTTGTTATTGGAGATACTAGACGGTTGCCTTATGATCAGTTTCATTTGCCTTGGTATTTTCTTTGAAGGGATGAATTTTGAAGAATCTGGTTGGGTCTATGTCCAGAACAATGTTGGCGAAGGCTCTGATTTTGGATAGAAAGCTTATCAAAGTTATTAAGGTTCAAAGTCTCCCTCTGAGCATACTAATTTTGTGGCTTCCATGCTGTATGGACTTATTCAGTTTTCCACGGGTGCTTGTTCCAGTTTAGAGCAATCCAACTAAGGACCGTGTAATTGAAACTGTTAGAGAATCCATGTTCTTGAGTTGGGAAGGCAGGAGGTTATTATTTAATGCAATTATGTTTAGTTGAGCTACTGAATTGTTGTTTTCCTTTTTGGATCGGAGTGATGAGCGGGTTCTGGATCTTTCTACAGGGACTGTCTGATTCTTTTATTTTCAAGGATTAGAGGAGATGCAATGAACATATAGTTCTCTCATGTTGTGAATTGGAGTCCTTTTGTTGCAGATCATTCTGAATTCGACCTGGTTTGTGTTATAGTGTATTTGACTTAGCAAGCTTTTGCTTTTTGCTTCTCCTGGGGTATTTTCCGTATAAGTGGTTTATGTTGGGTGCCAGTTCTAGTATCTCTCTTTGATGAAGTCATGCTCTCTATCTTCGTCTACAAACCTCACTGGATAAAACTAGAATTACTACAATTGAGTCTTGTGTCCATGGCTAAGTCTTGTTGTTGGTTAGGTTGGTCATATGTGGCTTTTTTTTGCTTCTTCTGGGGGTATTTTTGGTATAATTGGTTAATTTTGGGTGCCAGTTCAAGTCTCTCTCTTTGATAATGTCGTCCTCTCATCTTTTTCTGTGAACTTCACTGGATGAAACTCCTATTGAGTCCTGTTTCAAGGCTAACTCTAGTTGTTGCTTTGCTGGTGGCACACATGGATGGCAGTTTGGCTTGTCAGATGCTTCTAGCTTACCCCTGTGAGATGAGAAACTGATTGCAGATATTCACCAACATCAATGCAGATTATTCGTTTCTACTTTCAATTGGTTTGTTGCAGTCTGTAGAAGCTCTCTTGGGGATTCTCTTTATATTGAAGTTCCAGTTGATATTACTCGCCGGACAAATTAGTTTTATATTGCTTGTGTGTTGGAATCAAAAGTTACTTGGCCACGAGCTCGCACAATCCCTCTACATGGATTCACCCCTCATTCTCCCCAAAATTCTTACTCTATTAAGAACGACTCGATTTACTTGGCCTTTTCTTTCTTTGCCATCAAGTCATTCGTGTGGTTGAATTATCCAAAAAATGTTGTTCCCCCTAAAGGCTAAGTAGTAGAATAAATCCCCAACCTTCTAATGAGTGCATAATTTCATCCTGATATTTAATCTTATCATAAAAAGATCCAACTGTTTAAATTTGTTTCAAATTTAGTTGCCAAGTCCTTTAATGCCTGCAGTGGCATCTGGCGATATCGTTCGTCTTCTCGATTGAGAGCTTTCTCCATCGCCCGTCTCCCTTTTCTAATTCCGTTTCTCGATTAATTGATTGTTGATGGGGTCTGATCGCTATCTCGGTCTTGATTTTGTGGAAGCATCACTTGGTTGCAGAGACCCACCCACACCCCTGTTGCGCGGAGATTCTCGAGGGTTTCGCTTGGCCTACGATCTCTGTCGGCGTCTGGCGATATCGTCTTCTTCCAGAGAGGAGGAGAAGTAGCGATCCCGATTTGACTGTTGATGCGGAGATTTTTCAGGGTTCGGCTCGGTCTACCTTTGATCGCTTAGCGATTCATTGACCGATCGATTGATCTTTGCATTATGCGCCATTGTTTTGACCTGCTCATTATGGAATCGTGTTGTTCGGTGAATGGGCAGTGCGTGGCTTCTTTCCTTCCTCTTGGATCATATCTCTTGAGGATGCTGTGATGCCGTAATGGGAGTGTTTGGTTTAGCTCCTCCTTTGACCCTTTATTAATACAATGCCCGATCGATCTTTCTGTACAATTGTTTCACGAGCTGCTTCTGGATTTCGTTATTTGGTGAATCCGCAGTAGATCCTTTCCCCTTGGAGCGAAATTGTTTGTTTGAGGATGTCAAGGACGATGAACAGCTTGTTTCATAAAACACAGCCTTTTAGAAGACCGATGATCCTTTTGCTGCTTCTTTTTTCTTGGTTGAGATGATGAAAGTAGTCTTTCAGGCAATAGGCTGAAATTTGCTGGTCTAGTCCTGACAGGTTGGAGTTTTGCTGGACTTGACAAGTGGTGATTTGCCACAGACTGATGATTGTCTGAAATTGGATAAGCTCTATCATCTCTCGTCGGTTTGAATGGAAATTTGTTCTCCAATCCCATAATTTTCCAATTAACGCAAAACCCAATTCTCATTCCTCCGGAGGTCAGCATAGCATTTGGTTGACGTATGATCTGTGATGGTTCTTTCTTTGTAAGGTGTACGCGTCACAACAGATCATTATCCAATCTGGATCCGCTTGCTGGTGTCTCCTTCCTAGAAATTGTCCCTCCCTCATGTCCTCATCCTTCAGTCTCATCGGGAAACATCGTTATGGGAAGTTTTGGTTTAGTTCCTCCTCTGATCATTTAAAGAAACCACTTTCTGTACAATTTTTTAATGATCTGCTTCTAGATTTTGTAATTATGGTGAATTCGCAGTGGTTTCTTTCCTCCTCGGAGTGAATTATTTTTCCAAGGATGGCAAAAACGAATAAATACCTTGACATCGGTCAGTTTGTTTCATAAAACTAGATGTTGGGCTTTTTGGAGAATGATGATCCTTTTGCCGTCTCCTTTCGGTTGAGATGATGAACCAGTAGTCTTTCAGGCGATAGGCTGAAATTTGCTGTTCTTGATTGGAACTTATTCTTCGGTTTTTTTAAACTTTGGGGGTTGATTATCGTCTAGCCCGGATCCTCTCACAGGTCGGAGTTTTGCTATACTTGACAAGTGGTGATCTGCTGCAAGCTGATGATTGTCTGAAATTGGATAAGCTCTATCATCTCTCGAGGTAGTTATTGGTTTGAATGGAAATTTATTCTCCAATCCCCTAATTTTCCAATTAATGCAAAACCCAATTCTCGTTCCTCTGGAGGTCAGCGTTTGGTTGACATATAATCTGTGATGGTTCTTTCTTTGCAAGGTGTACGCGCCACAACAGATCATTATCCAATCTGGATCCGCTTGCCAGTGTCTCCTTCCTAGAAATTGTCCCTCCCTCATGTCCTCATCCTTCAGGCTCATCGTGCGTCTATGATTGTGCATGCATTCCTCACTAAGCCGACACCCTTTCTGAACTACTCTTCAGAGGAGACATTGTTCCTGAAAACGCGTTCCTGACCTTTCTTTTTTTCTTTATATTTCTTGATTGATTTTGAAATCAGTCTGATTTTTTTAACACTGTTATTTTCCGAATGTTACACCTGGCCTTTCTGGGACTCTGGCATGTTGTGGGCATCGTTAGGGTCTGCGCTCCTTTGATCGCTGATTGATTCATCATCGATTGATCTTTACAAGTTCAATTGCATTATGAGCTCATTCTGGTATTCACTATTCCCTGAATTGGCAGTTTCTTCTTTCTTCTTGCAGTGATCATTTTCTCTGAGGATGATGTCCAAGTGGACAATGAATACGATGTAACTGGTCAGTTGGTTACATAGAATGCCACATTTGGGCTTTTGGAGGACTAAAGATCGATCTTACACTGTTTGTGGTTGAGCTGATGATCTAGAAGTATGACAAATGATTGAAATTGAAATTTTGACAACCTTCTAGGCTTCTTTTACCGTTCCAAAGTATTACTGGATTTTGACAGCTGGTGATCTATTGCGTTTTCTGGAGGGCTGAGATGAGAATTGTTTGAAATTTAATGAGCTGTTGCTGCTTGGATTTTAGGCAGTTATTGTTTTGAATGGAACTTGTCCTTTACTACTGTTATTTTCGAGTTAACCCGAAAGATCAGACTCCGCAGATCAGAGTTCGGTGGAGGCAATACTATACCTGGCCAAGATTGATATGGAGTGTCTGGGATAAGTGATGTTCTTTCTTGCTCATACACATCAACCCCTAATCTGTCTTCCACTTCTGTTATCTTCTAGTTAAGGTGGAACAATCAGATGTTCTCTTTCTTTCGCAGGTCAGAGTTTGGTTGAGCCAATAGTTTACCTCGTTAATTTTGATATGGAGTATCTGCGATTGGTAATGGTTCATTCTTGTTGCATAAGCATTAATTCATGGGACAAGTTCTTCTTTCAGAGTTCTTTCATGTCTGGAAAGGTCCGCACATGTTCTAGTTCATTTCTCTACCCATTCTTCTGTAGGAATCCTGATTGCACTTTCAGCTGCATACCATATGACTTGATGCTTTTGGCTCTCATTTTCCAGAGTTATTTTCTCTCATTAACAATAATTTTAGTGTGGGTGAATATCAATGAAATTTTGAAGTTCCCTTGCCATTGATCAACAGCTCCCTGCTACCTTTCACCAGCTTTAAGATGATGGTGAATTCAATTTGGTGAAGATGGTTGTTGAGACTGAGATTTTATCCAACTCTGATCACGGTTAAGTTGGTCAATGTGGAGACAAATTGCTTTTTATATGGACATAGTATCTTTTTAGTTTTTAATAGCCTTGGAATTTGATTTAGATGGAGAAGATGTACTAATTGCAGGAGTCTTTCGATTATTTCATAGTTATTCTAAGTATATTACTAGCCTTGTGGTTGGATAGCATTTGGTGCACTCCCTTGCTGGTAATTTCACTTGAAAAAAGTGGTTGGTCACAGATGGATGAGGTTCTTGCCTTCTCGGGAATTGCTTCAGTCAGCTATGAGTTTTTGGTCTAACTCTTTTCTTTGTTATTCAGTTGTTATCGCCTTGATTCGCTCATAACGTATATAAGTTTTTCACCTCATGGAGATTCTTCATAAAACCTGTCTTTACGTGCCACAACAGATCACTATCCAGTATCCAATCCGGATACGCATCTTATAAGTTCGAAGGCCAGTGTCTCCTTCCTAGAAATAGTCCCTCTCATGTGTCCTCATCCTTCAGTTTCATCTTGCATTGTGTTCCCCTCTCAGTCGACAGCCTCTGCGAAGTTCAGATGAGACATTGTTCCCAAAATGTGCTCTTGATCCTCTGCTTTTCTTCTTGTTTCTTTGATTGATTGTTAAATTGGTCTGATTCTGTTTATGCTATCTTATTTTCCGAAGGTTAAACCTGGCCTCTCTGGGACTTTCCCATGTTGTGGGCGTTGTTAGGGTTTGTGCTCTTCTGATCGTTGATAGATTCATCATTGATTGATCTTTCCATTGTATTATGAGCTGATTCTGGTAAAGACTAATTCCGTGAATTGGCAGTGGCTTCTTTCTTCCTGGAGCGATCATTTTTTTTTCTCTGAGGATGTTGTCTGAGGACAATTAATACAACGCAACTGGTCAGTCGGTTACCTAGAATATGACATTTGGGCTTTTTAGAGGACTAATGATATTGCACTCTTCGGTTGAGCTGATGATCTTTAGAAGCCTTTTTTCTTCAGGACAAACGGTGGACTGAAATTTTGACAACCTTCTAGGCTTTTACAGATTGAAAGTTTTACTGGATTTGACAGCTGGTGATCTGTTGCTTTTTCTGTGGGCTGAGTTGATAATCGCTTGAAATTGGATGAGCTCCTGTTTTCGGATTTTGGGCAGTTAATTGGTTTGAATGAAAATCTTCCTTTACTTCTGTTATTTCTTAGTTAATCTGAGAGATCAGATCTAGTTCTCTTCCCTTTGCAGATCAGAGTTTGGTCAAGGCAATATTTCATGTGGCCAAGTTTGACATGGAGTGTCTACAATGCAGCATCAATTTCTAATTTGTCTTCCACTTCTGTTATCTTCTAGTCAAGGTGGTTATCATCTAGTTGAGGTGGAATGATCAGATGTTTTCTTTCCTTTGCAGGTCATAGTTTGGTCAAGGCAATCCTTTAACTCATCAATTTCACGATGGAGTGTCTGTGATCAGTGATGGCTCTTTCTTGCTGCATAAGAATTAATTCATAGGACAAGCTCTTCTGTCAGAGTTCTTTCTTGTCTGGAAAGGTCCAGACAAGTAGTAGCTCATTTCTCTTCATTCTTATCTGTGTGCCACAATCACTAATTGGATCTCTGGTTATTCATGAAGATATCATTAAGATGTATGCGTTATGCACTTCTTCCCTAGCGTGGAGATTGCTCTTGGCATTGCCTACTTTGCTTCGCCTTCCTTTGTACACGACTTCTGTGTCTTTCTTTTGGTACAGATCAAGAGGTCATTTTGTGTTCTTTCTGTGCAAGAGATTGTTCTAGTTGGATTCAGTCAATGGCCATATAAATATCTAAAGAATTGTAGGTTTTCTTTGGTTATTGGGACTGTGAAGGCTGTTTGCTGACAGAATCGGTTTTACTTCAGGGCATACTGGTAGAATTTTATTTTTTTGATGATGTATTTCAAATAACTATCTGGATTGGTATTCTTGATCTTTCTTATTTTAAATCTATTTTTTAACAGATGATGATAGTTGATGCTAGTTGTTCTTTGTTATTTTAGAGTCTACTTTCTCTTCGGAATTGGATTGGAAACTTTTGATTTGTATGTCTTGGAGAAGTGGTGATCTATTATGCAGTTTTTGTTCGCTGTAGTTCTGAAATAGTCTCTGACCACATATTCAGGATGGGCGCTGGACTGGAATTTTGAAGATCTCTAGGCATTTTGTAGTTTTGATTTAAGTTTGTCTTCAGTTGACTGTCTTCAGGGAGCAGTGAGATAGAAATTGTTGAGTTCTCTCTAGAGGTTTAAGTTTTGCTGGGTTTGAGAAGTGGTGATCTATTGTGTTCTTCTGTAGGGCTGAGTTGATGATTGTTTGAAATTGGACAAGCAGCTGCTTTGTGGATTCTACGCAGTTATTGGTTTGAATGAAGTTCGTTTTCCACTTCTGCTTTTTTCCGTTTATGGTGAGATGATTAGGCCTTCCTCATTTTCCTTGTATTGCAATCCTCTTTTGTTTAGGTGTGGGCTGTCTTTAATCTGTAATGGTTCTTTTTACATTTCAATTAACAAGCTCTTATTTATTTGAGCTTCTCTTGCCTTTTGTTGTTTTTGGAAAATGTATAGTCATTCACTATCTTCCATTGTAGGGATTGTTTATGAATCTGGAAAGCTTGGGATCCTCAAAGTTATGGCTTGTTTCTATCCTTGTAATGCATGCTGCATTGCCTAAAGTGATTGGTGGTAAATCATGGAGATATTGCAAGTGTAATTTATTTGCGAATGCTAGCTTCATACAATTTACTTAGCTTAGGGTTTCATTCTGTACGATTTATATGTTTCTTTGATACAGAATTTTTGTTGGAACTTTTCATTTACCAGGTGATTTCTATGCTTTAAGTGGTTGTTGAGGAGTGGTCATGGACGTCCTCAGTGTTTACACTCCTTTGATCATCAATTGATGGATTGATCAATCCTTTTGTTGTTTTAGAGCTGTTTCTGCATTTATAATCCAATGCACTGGCTGTGCTTCTTTTTTCACAGAGCGATCTTTTGATTGAGGAGGTTGTGTCAGGAATGAGTACATATGATGAGGTTGGTCAATTATTACTTAGAATGACTGAGCTTTTCCCAAGTTCGATGATCTATTGACATCTATCTTTGGTTGGGTTGGTTTATGGGTGGTGTCCTTGTTATGCGTTATTGAGGCTTTAATACACCAGACAAATGGAAGAGAGACATATTGCTTGTTCCCATATTCAAGGTTGTCTGTGGCACGAGCTTACTAGGTACATGCTTGATCCTGATAAAAAACTTTTTACTGGGGACTTTGGGTTTGAAACCATAATGGGGTGATCTTCTACTGTGTTTTGAAAACATGGGCTTCCCACCAATGACTGCAATGGGTAGGTTGCTCTGTTGAGGGGAGTGGGTTGAGGCTTCTCTGCTTGCAGTTGTCTTGGGGTTTAGCATGCTGTTCATCATGGGCATTAGTACTAGATCATGCACCAGTATCTATTCCTATGCAAAATCTACAGTGCTCTGATTACAATGTTTTTTGTTCTGGAGATCATTTCTTTTTACAATAGGATGGAGGACATCTGCAATAAGACTCCTGCTGTGGACTTTCAGCTGCATATCTTTGGACTTGATGCTTCTGGTTCTTGTTTTCCAGAGTTCGTGTTTCTTATGAGCAAAAGATTCTGGTGTCAGAGAATAAGAAGGAAATTTTGAAGTTCCCTTGCCATTGATCAACAGATCTTCACAATGTTATGGTTTCCAAAATGATGGTGATTTCAATTTGGTCAATTGGTTGTTAAGACCGAGGTTTTTCTATTCAGTTCTGATCTTGACACACCATCAATATGTCAAAACAATGTGGAAACAACTTGCTTTTATACGGATAAGGTTTCTAAGTTGTCTTTAATAGCAATGGAATTTGATTAAGACACAGAAGATTTACTTATTACTGGAGTCTTTCAGTTATTTTAGTCACTGTAAGGATAATGCCAGCCTTATTTTGGCTGGACAGTTGGCATTTGGTGCGCTATCTTAATGGTAATTTCACTCGAAGTGACTGGTTGATCGCAGATGGCTGAGGTCATTACCTTCTTGGGAAATTGCTTCAGTCGGATATGAGATGGGTCCTATTGTCTTTTCTTTGTTAACCGGTTGCTATCGCCTTGATTCCCATGTGATGTATATAAGATTTTTACCTGATGGAGATGTTTCACAAAACTTGCCTTACTCATTTCTCCCAATCTTCTGATGTCGTTGAGGGTGGATGGTTCTTTTAATAGTGTACACCAGACATCAGGAAGGTTATCTTCAAGAATGTCGATACCTCATCCAGCTATACTGAGTAATGTTTCTTCCTTGTCTATACGGTTTCCTGCCGGCCATTGTATCATTGGCTCTCTGGGAAATCCTCACCAAGCATGGTTATTGTTAATGCTATTAGATGTGGAAGTATTGACTTGTGCACAGCTTCTGGAACTATTGACAATCTCTACTATGGCTGAGCACTTCAATTTGTTCATTATAGTAACCTGGTTCTTTTATATAATGAGTGTTTTGTTTTAAGTTCGGTACCTACCTTGATTATGTAGGCATATCAAATCTGTTATCCCTAATTCTGTTCAAGAGGCAATTTCTAACTATTTGTTAGCAGTACTCGTTTTCCTTCTCATTGATGCTTACCTTGCAAGGCCACAGCATTTGCGCTGTCAGCAATCAAGAGAGGTGGTAAAATTGAGAACTAGCCAAGATGCCAGTCACAATTATAGATCTTCATTCTGATGAAGAGGTTTTGGTGTATTTCCTTCGCCTCCTAGGGACCTGAATTCGTTGCTGGGTTTTTGTTTGCCTGTGGTTTTTTTTTTTTTTTTTTTTTTTTTTTTGACAGGTTGGTTAAGCACAATACAATGTTGACTGACTGAAGATGTATATAGGCCATATGTTTACCATCTGGAGATTTACTTGAACGTTCAGCTCTGGAAACATCTTTGGGAGACATAATTATGATGATGGAGCTATCAGTAGAAGTTTGATGTTTGTATCCGACTCCTTTCAGAATCCCTCTCTTTAATTTGGAGTTTGAAAGCATTTTTGACTCTCTCTCGACTTTTATATCTTTGGATGACAAGTGGGAGAAGAGGGTTATCTTGTGGATTCTGAATCTGTTTATTTGAAGAAGCTGGGATCTTCTATTTGCATGTCCCTCAGCTCCAGGTTGTCGTGCCGATTTCAATTCTGCTTGGAGCTAGGTCCATTGATTTGTGTTCCTTAGCTCCTGCGTTACTGCATCATCTCTTACAATTTTCAAGCATTGTTGATAATGAAATGCCTGGGATTTTGCTCTTGTGTTGTATTGTATATGTGGGTGGTGGAGCCAGGCTTAAATGCAAGGGTATTGTCAAGCCAACGTTAGTGCACCGTCCACAAACTTTCAGTAAATCCATGTTGATAAGAGGAGGGAGGGGGGAGTTTTAGAATGACGCATGTCCTTTGTACTATCTTATGTGCTATGATACTTGTTTTGGATTGTTCTTTAATTGTCATGTTTGTATTCATATTTGAAAGGAGCCTAAAGAATTTAGAGAAAAGAATTGTGATAATTCTTTGTATTTCTGTACCAGGATTACAAAGCTATTTATAGGACTTCTACAAGTATTAACTAGGAAAAAAACAGATCTGTAAGATATAGCTATAATCCCACAAATCAAGGGATACTAATAAATCATTTCTTAACTATTTATTTACAGCTATTTCCTAATAATTAGGACCCAAGAAATCAGGATTGAATATTCCTAATAATCAAATCCTAAAAATCAGGATAATTCAACACTCCCCCTCAAGCTGAGGAATAGATGCCTTCCATTCCCAACTTGGAGATTATTTCGTGAAAGATCCAACATTAAGTCCTTTGGTTAGCACACCAGATAGTTGATCTCCAGAAGATATGTAGGACATGCAGATCAACCCATCTTCTATCTTTTCTTTTGATGAAATGCCTGTCAATTTCAATATGCTTTGTCCTATCATGCTGTACGAGATTATGAGCAATATTAATTGCTGATTTATTGTCACAATACAGTTTCATAGGACCCTCCCACTTGATTTTCAAGTCTTCTAGGATGATTTTAAGCCATAATAGCTCACATATTCCTTGGGCCATTGCTCGAAATTCTGATTCAGCATTTGATCTTGCAACTACATTCTGTCTTTTACTCTCACTAAATTTCTACCAAGAAATGTGCAATAACCAAATGTTGAGCTTTGATCCACCATGGATCTTGCATAGTCAACATCAGTATAAGCTTGCAGCACCAGTTTTTGATTTCTTCTGAATATGACTCCTTTTCCGGCACTTCCTTTTAAATAATGTAGCACTCGATTGACGGCTTGTAAGTGTGATTCTCTTGGGTCATGCATAAATTGACTAATCACACTTACTGAATAGGCAATATCAGGCCTAGTATGAGCCAAATAGATGAGTTTCCCGACCAATTTTTTATACATTTCTCGATCTACAACAGGTTCTTTTGCATCCCTAAGCTTTTTATTAGGCTCAATAGGTGTGACTACTGGTTTACAACCAAGTTTTGCAGTTTCCTTCAAGAGATCAGTCACATACTTCTATTGTGAGACAAAAATTCCTTGTCTAGAGTAAGAGACTTCAATGCCAAGAAAGTACTTGAGTCTTCCTAGCTCTTTTATTTCTCACTCTTTAATTAAACACTGCTTTAACTGCTGTTTCTCCTCATCATCGTCATCTGTGACAATAATATCATCAACATACACAAGAAGTGCTATCACTCTCCCTCTTGCCGAATGCTTAATGAAGAGAGTATGATTACATTGGCTTTGTTTGTAGCCTGAAGCTTTCATAACTCTGGAAAATCTCCCAAACCAGGTTCTAGGTGATTGCTTAAGCCCATATAGTGCTTTTCGTAATCTACATGCTTTATGTGTTGTCTTTTCTCCTTCAAATTCCGGTGGAATACTCATGTAGATCTCCTTCTCTAGGTCTCCATGTAAGAATGCATTCCTCACATCATACTGTTGAAGTTGCCAATTAAAATGAGCCGTCAGAGAGTAGAATTCTCATAGTGTTCATCTTTGCCACCGGAGCAAATGTCTCCTGATAATCTACTCCATAAGTTTGAGTATAACCTTTTGCCACCAATCGTGCTTTATACCTCTTAAGAAAACCATCAGCCTTGTATTTCAAGGTAAAAACCCATTTGCAGCCCACAAGATTCTTTCCCTTAGGTTTTTCGACAATCTCCCAAGTCTGGTTTTTTTTTTCTAGTGCATCCATTTCTTCTCTCATTGCATTCCTCCATTCTTCCTTAGAAAATGCCTCAGATAAAGTATTTGGAATAGAACATGTGTTTAAACTCACAATGAAATTTTTATGAGATGGTGATAAGCGATCAAGTGACACATAGTGAGATAGAGGATATAAGGGTCGTTTTGTGCACTCTAGTACATTTTCGAACAGCAATGGGAAAATGTGAGTCTGGCATATGAATTGACTATTTATGCAAAGGAGAGTCGGAACTTACCAGAAATTCATTTGCAAAACTCATATGGGAATTTTGAACTTGTGTTTGGTCTGGAATAGCTATCTTTCTTGAGTATACCTGAGGAAATCTCATAGAGTTATAAATAGGGGGAGATATGGGAGTGGACTCTTGTTCTGAAATAGGCTCAATCATAGAGAGTGAGTCCGGGATTGAAGTAGCACAAACTGATTCATGAGGAGCCCATTGATTAGAGTTGGAGGCTAATTGGTCAAGAGTTGATTGATTAGGGATTGGTTGATCATAAGTGGGAGCTCGGATTGGAAGATTATTAGGAGGTAAGTCAAGATTAAGGCTGTCAAAGTCTTTATCTTCAACTAATGACCTCTCCCCTTAAAGATAAGACTGTGGAAAGTAAGGTTTGTTTTCTACAAATATAACATCGAAATATAAGTCTTTTGAGAATGAGGATGATAACATTTATAGCTCTTTTGTGTAGAGGAGTAACCAAGAAAGACACATTTGATTGCTCTAGGATCTAGCATTCCCCTTTGTTGATTATGAACATGTACAAATGAGGTGCAACCGAAGACTCTAGGTATGACATTGTTTGTTGTCTTGAAATGGGGATAAAAGCTAGAAAGAACTGCAATAGGAGTTTTGAAATCTAATACTCTTGATAGCAATCTATTAATCATGTATGTAGATGTAAGGACTACTTCTCCCCAATAAGACTTAGGGACAATTCCACGAAACAACAATGCTCGAGTAGTGTTGAGCAAATGCCCATTTTTCCTTTCAACCACTTCATACTTCATTTTGCTATGGTGTGTTTACATAAGACTTATGGATGATCCCTTCCTTTTGGAAATAGGTTGACAAGATCTTATTAAAGTAGTCTCTAGCATTATCTGATCTAAAGCTCTTAATTTTGACTCCAAATTGATTTTAAACCATAGAATTAAAATTACGAACAATACTACTTACATCAGATTTGTGTTTGAGTAAAAATATCCATGTAACCCTAGTGCAATCATTGATTAGAGAAACAAATTAGCGAGCTCCTGAGATATTTGGAATTGTGGAAGGTCCCCAAATGTCACTATGAATCAAATCAAAAGGATGAGAACTTCTTTTGTTGTTTATAGGAAAAGATACATGGGTGTGCTTAACAAATTCAAAAGTATCACATTGGAATTGACTCATATCTAATCCTTTAAACAAAGAAGGAAACATGATGTTTAAGACACGAAAAGATGGATGACCAAAACGAAAATGGTAAAGCCAAATGAGATCCTTATTTGAAGCACTAAAAAATGACAAGGGTGAATTGTTCATTACTTTCTTTGAAATCCCCGGCTTCTCAAGATAGTACAACCCATTCTTTTCCTTAGTAAGTTCAATCTTCCTCCCCGAATCCTGTTCCTAAAAAACACAGTAGGTAGGGTAAAAAATTGCATAACATTTGAGGTCATTGGTGAGCCTTTGTATGGAGACTAGATTGGCTGATAGTTTCAGCACATGGAGGACATCTTTTAGAGTGAGAA